>BOPP01000022.1:5782115-5806174 GCA_017312745.1 Gryllus bimaculatus
AATATATTGTTATACGAAAGCTCTGTGTCTGTGGTCGCTGTGAGTATCCATGACGTCACAATATACTTCATTGTCTGCATAATTCGTATCTTTAACATGCATTGTCATCATTCCCTTTTTTCATTACTTTTCTTTGCGCATATGGTTATTAGCATTTTTATCACATATCGCGCCTTATTATTCTCTTGCTGTTTTGAGAATCAAATTAAACAAAATCTTTCGGATCAGAAATAAATGATCTCGCGTCGGAACCTCTTTCATATCTCATTCGAACGACTACACTTCTTTCATAACTCTTGATTCAAGTGACTCCTCGAAAGCGTGAGACGACACGTTTCTAGGCTTCAAAAGCACTCCGCCCTCTGCACGTTGTGGGGCACCGCCCAACGTCGTCTCCTTCTACGCGCTGCGACCGCGTGCCCGGGGTCGCGTCCAGCACGCGCGCGGTCGTGAAGCAGGTGAACCGAGTGCGGCGAGCCGAGCCATCTCGTTGCGCTGTCCGCGGCGGCGGCGTAATGTTTCAGTTTAATTGTAGGCGGCGGCGGCGGCGTCTCTGCGGGGCAGTACGAGGGGCGTGCCTGTAGGCGGAGGCGGCGGCAGTGGCCCTCAACCGTCCAGGCACGCCCACTCCCAGCAGGGTTGCCAAATCTGGGTGCTTTGCTGCTCTTCCAGGTGTCTAGTACAGAGGAGTCAACGCTGTGTGATTCTCTCGTCCGGACCAGAGTTATATCAAATCAGTTTGACTTGATGTGTTGTCGTAATCTGTAAAGTCGTGTCATGGTAATTGTGAATCAAAGGTGATGCAGACGTGAAGACGTGTCAACGTATCACCCTGACCACAGTCATGTCAATTAAGTATAACTTGATACTTTATTGTAATCTGTAAAATCGTGTTATTATAATAATGACTTAAATCTACAGCGATGCAATCGTGAAGACGTTTAACATTGAATTTGGACTTGCGTGGGGTTGTTTTTCAAAAGACGTTCTCAATTTTTATATCTTTCTATGCGTGCATAATCCGAATGTATTAGTTAATTATTTTACAGCATTTAATTTATTTATTAATTACGAACTCTAATTTTTTCGTTGATTTTTAATTATCATCCTAATTTTACATATTCTTAAATATAAGCGAACACTACTGTTAATTTCCCAACTTGCTTCTTCCGTAAACCTTCAAGGCGACTCTTCTATCCTACATTCTTTTTCGAAGTATTTGAGCTTAAGTGCTTCTTTCTGATAGCAGATTATCTGTGAATGCAAAATTGTAAGAATGGTTTACATTTAAGAACATAAAACTTCATTTCTTCATCATGTCAGTAAGTAATAATAAAAGCTTTTTCACTTTTATAGTAAATGAATTAATTTCCAATTAAAATGGATAAATATATTAAAAATCTAGTTGTATTAAATATAAGTACAGTAAACTACAATCTGGCAAGCTTATCCTATCGTTAATTCTTTGTGACGTTTTTTTCTCTACTATAATATATGAAGGAAAAGTATTGGAGTCACCTCTACAATGTGATTTCGAATTTTCAGTTGTAAAATCCGTGTTTAAGGTCTTTTTCAACTGCAACTTCGCACAGCTAACAACAGGAGTTATCTCTATTAGAGCTGTTCCAATGATATTAAGGTTGATACGGATGGAGAGGAGACACGGAATTTTGTACCTGAAAATCAAGACCTCTGTTGTCTCTTGCTGGGTGCTGGCGAATGGATGTATCAACTACAGCTTAATGTATTAAGTTGACGGAGATAACGTTCATTATTTCATCATGTAATTACGTCAACAATTCCATATCAGAATTCCCACAATTGATCATTGAGGCATATTTATTTTTGGGGATACTTTACGTTAAGCCCTTATATTTTCAATTTTTTTCTGGGAACTAGCTTTTTTTTGACATTTTGACTGTCTTTTCTTTAAATGAAAGGGTGTGTACTTGAGATGAGAGTATGCCTCAGATATTTATTCTATCTATCGCTATCTTTCGCTATCGCTATCTATATTATATCTATCGCTTGCTTTTACTAAGCGATATTTTGGACAAATATTAAATTTTAATAATATCTGGTAATTAATAGGATGAGCACTTATTTTACGCCATTTATTCATTATTTCAGTGTGTGAGTTCCAATCGATCTAGTGAAATAATTTATCTTCTATAAAACATATGAATATGAGATTGTTATTAGCAAAACGTAGCCGAAGCCATTCATCTTTTGTTAATTTTGAATAAAACCTCTCATTTGGTGAATTTCAAAAATATTCATTTTTAAAAACAAAGAAATTTTGTTTAGAAAAACTTTGAGCTTTCCATGCAATCAAATTTCGTTATTCTTTTTTCTTTCAATTAAAAGTGGGTCCCAGATATTTTATTGCTTGCTTATATTAATCGATTTTATAGTATAAACACTAAATAGTAATAAAATAATAAAATTAAAAGAATGAAAGGTTCAGAAAAATGTTCAACACTATGGTTGTAGTGAATAAGAATTGTATTGCGCAGAATTTGTAAACCTTCCTTATTTGAATAGTATTGGAGAATCAATACTAAAAGACATGAATGTTTAGGGCCCATGATTGTGCCGAGTTTTTCTAACTTTCCTACACCCACATTTCACACATCTAATGTTTTGCGTTGATCCTTGCTACTCACAATTTTAAGATATACCGAAACTTTCCAACCATTTTCATCCATGTGGCTTGGATGTTTTCTGCATAACTTCATTTAATAATAAATATTTAAATGATGCCTTGCACTTTTTATAAAAACCTGAGTAACTGTTGAGTAATACCAGTACAGGTAAGTGGAGAAAATGTTTCCGTATCCCGCATATTTCTATTAGTTTTTTTCTTTTGTTCTATTCATGATCTTTTGTCATACACGTTTCTCTGCAACTTCATTTACCTCACTATTTTAACATATTTTACTCATCTCTACAAAGCATTACGAATACTACAAACTGGATCTAATTTAATCAGTCTAACGTGTGTTGTGACATTTCAATTCCTTTACTTGGAATATTTCGTCGGCCTTACGCCCCGTCGCGTATTTACTCTCCTCTCTTCATTCCATATTCGCGCAAATGTGGCCTCAATGTTCTGTTCAAAAGCCCTTTCTCCTTTAATACTCGGTTCGTTCTCTCAGCCTCAACTCTCCCTCAGTACCAGGCGTGATGTTGGTCAGTCAAAACCCGCCTGAACTGGACCGACGATAGCGCGGCATTTGTGCAAGAGCTCTGGAAAGTGGTTAATTCTGTGTTACAAATGCGAGAGAGTCGTAACTCAGCGCTGTTCTGAAAGTGATTATTCTCACTTGGGCAATGGCAAACCTGGAATTACAGGTTATAACTTGAACATCCGCATAAGGCGTTTGACGGTACAGCGCGCCCTCGCAAACTCACACACACACACACACATTTATATTAGAACACTTGTGAACGTTATTACAATAACACATTCAGTAGTTCTGCAGCAACTACCATTAAGAGACGTTGATAAATATCACTACTAATATTCATTTTCAGTCAGTGATTTTAAACCAGTATTCGCGCTAGCTTCTTATTTTTATTTTCTCACCCTAACTTCCTCAGAAGTCAATGTACTGTAATCGTGCGCTGGAAAACGGTATATACCATATATTTAGGATTGTACAGCCCTCGTTGCGAACACACCAGCACCCAATCCCGTATGCAATTTAGACTTAATTTGCCAGAATTGGACACT
This sequence comes from Gryllus bimaculatus, assembly GCA_017312745.1. Taxonomy (NCBI): domain Eukaryota; kingdom Metazoa; phylum Arthropoda; class Insecta; order Orthoptera; family Gryllidae; genus Gryllus; species Gryllus bimaculatus. Next base: position 5,785,852 of record BOPP01000022.1, read on the forward strand.
ATTCGTCGTTTAGTTTTGTAAATTATTAGCGTTATTAATCACATGCGTCTTTAACCCTATAAGTTTGTTTAGTGCACTTGTACCTACCTGTAGGTTAAGAAATTTAAAATCCTTAGAGACAGGTTTTAATATCCATAGTAACGTAAATAAACAACCATCCTTTCATCGGAAGTCAACATTAATACGAAAAAATCACATGCTAGTTTACAAGACAAATTGTAATCAAAGAAACGCGTTATCTTAAGTGGTTAACGCGACTTAACTTAACAATGGTTTGTCTTTATAAAAGTAATAAGTGTAAATTACCTTACCAAGTTCTTAAAATATGCAACCATAACATCTGCAATGACGGCTACGTGATTTTGTAATTGCCAAGTTTTATATTCTTCGTATGCCTTCTCGTATCGTGCTTTAGATTTTTCAGAGATTAAATCTGGCATGACTTCCGCAGCTGCATCCCAAATTTCTTGAGATATAGACGAATTTTCAGCGTCCATCTTCCTCGAGCCACGGTATACAAGTGTATTGTTGAAATAGATATATAGCTAGCAATATCCAACAATATCGATTATCGTGCCGCAACAATAGAATCCATGTGTTTCATATCGCAGTAATGTAAATTTTCTTAAAAAAATGAAATTTTATGGTGACCGATAAAACGCCAATTGTTACTTAAGTGTATATTGTGTTATTACTCCCTCGTCCGAATTAAAAATCTCGGCTCCGCTACTCCACCTCGATTTTTAACTTTTGGCATCGGCAGTAATAACACTCATAACATTTCCAGGTATGTTAATAGCTATACACTTTGGACTATGCACTTATGCTCTTGTAACACGGGGTACGGCACGTGAGCATGCGGCGAGCGGGGTCACCTGGAGGTAGGACTCGCCACATCTCTGGAAAACGTAATTGCTAATACTATCCGACAAGCCCCGTGTGACCTCGTCTTCGGTCAAAAATAGCATCAAAACCGTTCAAGCCGATTTTATCCGAAATTCATTCACCCAATTTAAAGAAACTCGGGGCCCACAAAGATTGAAATGAATATTTTGATTGTGGTGGGTACTAATATGAAACCTCAACATTTCCCAATTTTGTCAAAATGACTCCAAAGTTTTGTTTCAACGCTGTCCTCGGATAGTGTAAAGAACTCATGAGAATGGTGCAGTTCTCATGTTTTTCTGAAATCCTGATTTTTCGAAAATTGCAGAAGTTCTAATTTTTTGATAACATAATTTTTTGAAAAACGTTCTCCTAATTGTGAATGAAATATGAACAACGGCTTTTTTTTAAACGGCTCCCAGATTTTTTCCGTTCTTTTAAAAAATGGAAGGTAGAGGTTTCTGTTTCAAATAAAATCTGTTCTAAAAATTATATAATTAAAGAGGTCATTGAAGAGTTTTTGAGAAAACTAGTAGTTTTCACATAATTTCTGTCTGAAATTAATGTAATTTATAAATCAATTCTCGGAAACGGCTCCAAATTTGTTTTCTTTTAATATTTTTTTCCCTTGAATGCAGCAAGGGGCAATGACGGACAATGGAAATGACAATGGGGCTGGCCTTGGCAATGTAGCGGCAAGGACCCTGGTATCGGCAAGGGCACTGATAACGGCAAGGGCCTTGCCACAAGCAACGGAAACGAGAAGGGCAACGTCAATTACACGGGCAACAGCATCAGCATTCGCAATAAGGACAGCCTTGATTCAAGTAGCAGCAAGAAGGGCAACTGCAAAATCGCCCGACCGGACTCAGACGGTGACGGCAGCAGCAAGGGGGGAGATGGCGGCGGCGGTTCGAAGTCCGGAGCAGAGCGCGTCGCGTCGCGTCGCCGATGCGAGGGGGCGGCGGGGGTGAGTTCAAGGCCGGGCGCGGCTCGTGCGGGCCGGTTTCTCCGCGGTCTGCCGAGCGCGCGCGCGCCTCGCCGGAAACCGGGCGCCGCTGCCCCTCCCCCTTGCCCCCTCCCCATCCCCCGCCCCACCGCGCGGCCCTCTGGTGGACGCGTGCCTTATGAGCACCTGCGGCTCCGAGCGCCTGCTCCCGCCCGCCTCCCGCCTCCTGCCTCCGCCTGCCCGTTGCGCGCGACCGCTTTGTCCCGGCTGCGGAGCGAGCGCGCGAGCGCCCCGCCAGCGAATTCCAACTCTGCGAGAGCCAACGTGCACACGAGCTCCCTAGAGCGCCACCAGAGGCCGCCTCGCCAGCCGCCCACGAGCGCCCCTGCCTCGTCACTGCTCTCCAGAGGCGGATTTACAACTTTTCAGGCTCCAGGAAATACTTCATCCGAGGCCATTCCACTTTTTTAAAAAAATGGCTTTTTTTCGTTTCTTAGATTCGTATTTAGTTTCTCCAACAGTTAATTTAGAGAAAGGGATGTAATGCTGCTGAGAAAAAGTGCATGTACGTTTCGGAAAACGCACGGTTTTGTGTCTGTGAAAAGGTGTTTACTTTCTCGTATGGAATAAAGCCACAATTGAAACTTTGAGTCTACTTGACACCAAACTGTGATTTTTTTCTCAAAAAAAAGAGGACTATCAGTGTTTCTGTTTGTGAGCAACACTAGCGTCTAAATTATACAAAGGATTTTCAACCGAATGGATATTCCCCGAGAGATCTGAATGGTGTTGCGGCCCCTCGTACTGTAAACGGATTTTTCATACCCCTTGCGTTTTGTAGGATTAAGAGTATTTCTTGTGGTCAATGGAAGTGTGTTAGTGGAACAAAAGTTATATAAGAAAAGGGGATATGAATATTACAACATGACGTAACAGTTAAAAATAATAGCAGAAATTATGTTCTGTTTTATCTTGTAGCACTTGTTTCTAAAACTATTTTACATGTGGCCCAACAACAATGTAATGAGTTTCTTCTTTCATTTACTTTCACTTAGATTCCAAATCATGTTTTTAATGCAAACAAATGCATCTCTTTGTTATAGTCCTCGATAGTGAATACATTTTTCGGGAACAATAGTAATCTATATATTATCTGCTAATTCGTTGACATCTTTTAAAGCCAAGAGAATTCTGATATTCGAATGTATTCGATTTACAAGGAATTTATTGCATTTTTTGGCTTACATACTAAGCAAAAGCTAACCAAACTCTACGATATATTCTCGGCCAGTGATATTGAGTAATTTTGAAGTAGAGATGTAAACAACCCGCTGAATCTCAAAGTTCCATACATCTCATAAATAATTGGTATATCGAATCTTCCAGACCCCTCAAATAAAATAATAAGGTTGTTAATAATCCGTTTAGGCATTATTTCAACTAAAAGGAAACTACTAGAAGGAAAAAATTCTCCGGATTAAATTTAATTCCTGGAAAGTTTTCTCTGCTCGAAATTCGGATGATATTTCTGTGTTCTTAATTGCGAAAATAAGTTAACGTGATTGTATAATTTATATCACTTACATGAAAATTAAAAACAACTGATATTTCTTTAATACGGGGAACACCGATTTAATTATCTCTGAAAGTATACGAGTGGTTTTTTGAAAAACCATCAGTCATCCTTTGTGTGGTAAATGCTCCTAGGTTTCCTATTTTTGGCTACATCATTGCATTATTTCTTCGCTTTTCTCTTCGTTTCGTTTGATTCTTTCAATATACTTATACTGAATAATTAAAACAAACCTGATTTGAAAAAAAAATTTTCTATAACTTTTATTACGATGTTCCAACTCCCTTTCTTTTGTTAACCATGAGTTCCGCTTTCATTGCACGCTTCGTAACGCAGCTTCTCCACCGAGAATACCTACCTCTTTGAAATTGATCCAGAGCGCGAGATAGAGCTCTTGACAATGAGGACAATTTGGAGACTTAGGCGTGATGCCGTGGATTGAACGCTCTGCAGCTTCTCTCAATGAGAGTTGGTGAAACTTCTGTCGTATCGGAGCTTGGCGGTGTACAGCTCCTCATAGCGCCGCTTATCGACCAACATAAATTCCATTTAAAGCACGTTCCTGCAGGCACTCGGAGTTGCTTTTGTTCCTTGATGTAACAACTAAGCGAAAATTAAGTGTGACACGTTTGTAATTAAAAATAGTTATATACGCTTGAATGATTAGCTCATCAACCGTACGGTTCTTTAATTGTAAACACGGGTAATTTCGCATTTATGGGAAATTTTCTAAGTTTTCGTTAATTTCTTGAGATTGTACAAACAGATGAATTTGATATAATCATTTGTAAATGCAATAATGCCAACTTAACTGATGTAATTCAATCATCGTAATGCATAATATTTCATTGCTGCTCTATTTTAGTTAAAAAGTATATACATTTCATGGTACATGTATTATGGAAATGGAGTTTAAATAATTATAGCGTTTTATATATTACATTTTATTATTCTTATAATTTTCACATAAGAATCATCTACATCGTACATCTTTAAATAACCCCTGTTAGACGCTTTCCTACTAAAATGTCAAACAGTCCAACTCTCGAATTAATCATGAAGAGACGCTTGAACGTTGCAGTGTCAAGAAAAATATTTGTACACACATTTCTGAAAACCTTATAGTAATATAGGATGAGTCATTTCAGACCTAAAATAAAAACTAAAAATATTGCTAGTGAATAATTCATTATTTAAAATTTGTGTGTAGTGGTCGCTTCCGGAAACACAAAATAATCAATCGATCATTACGTGAGCGTTGCCCTCTTTTCCGAAACTAGAAGCGCCATTGTAGACTCCGGAAAGAATTTTAACTCGAAAAGGAGGGACTCCAGGGACCCTCCCAACTGACAGGGCTGCAAAATTTCTTACCTAGACATAAGTATGACATCAAGACATAAATATGCATTTTCATCGTGTACATGAAAACTGTACATTTTATTTTCGGCGACTTTTAAGAACATGCTTAGCGATTTCTCTCACTACAAGCACAATTTACTGTACGTTGTAGAAGAGAATATATCATAAAATTATGCACAAATGAGAATTTTCTTTGCAAAAATCACAAAAAAATAGTTCATTTTACTGAAAGCGGTGGAGTCAGTTTTCGCACGTAAAATGACTCGCCTGTTTGTCATACAATATACATATTGGACAAAAAGTTAATAGACACGCGACAATGGTACATATCTCAAATACCTCAACGTTGTCAATACAAAAAAGTCATTTTTTGTGAATAATCTTGACCCAAAGTTTCAATAATTTTGAGTTTGTTAGAAGTTAACTATATCATAAATATTGCATTATTTGAAAACGAACATTTTTTCAACTTTAGGTTGGAACTCGGTTTTCATGAAACCCTTCTCACCTTGGCGGTCGATAGTTTCTTGAGTCCCCCTTTTAAGTGCCTGCGATCGCAGCATCTCCTAATTATATTTACCAACCCATTTCGTCGACTCGAATTTCGTGAGACTGATATATTTGATCTGCCCTTTTCTAACATTTCAGACAAAGTTCTCGCAGCGCACCCTTTCGGGGAAGGCGGCGGGCTCAGCTCGGCTCGCGCCCGCCCGCCCCCCGCCCGCCCGCGCCCGCCCGCCCCGCCGCCGCCCCGCCCGCCGCCCGCCGCGCCCGCCCGCCCGCCCCGCCCGCCGCCGCCCGCCGCCGCCCCGCCCGCCCGCCCGCCCGCCGCCGCCCGCCCGCCGCCGCCCGCCGCCATACCCGTCTGTCCCACTCGCTGCCGTCGTCGCCGGCTCGACCTCGCCAGCCCCCGATCACCCGCTCTCGCCCGCCCGCCCTCCCCTCGCCGCTCCGCCCAACACGTCTGCCCCATCCACCCCGTCCGGCCACACCGTCCCCGTTCGCCCTCACCTGGCGCGTCGCCCATCTCCTCGCTCGCCGACGCCCACCCGCCCTGTAACTCGCCCCACACACCGCGCGGCGCGGCGGCTTTCGGCAGCGAGAAGTTGTGTTGACTTGGCGAAGCGGAATAGGTGTGCGCGGTAACGAACACCGGCTGAGGGGGCGGGGCGGAGTGGGGCGCGGCACAGTGCAGCGGGGCGGTCGCTCTTGAATTCGGAACGCGCGCGTCGGTATTCGCCTGGAGGGTTGAAGGGTCGGGCGCGCAGGCAGGGCTCGGAAACAAACCGGCCAGGCGGTGGAGAGGCGCCGCCCTAGGCAAGCTGACCCAGGGCACGCAACCACCGCCACCGCCGCCACCGCTCCCGTGCCGCTAGAGCATGATACCGCCACCGGGGCGTTTGTCACCGTTGCCGCCGATGCTCTTGTGGCCATTCCAGCCGCCGTCATCCTCCGCCGTCGTCACCCTCCACCGCCATCCCAGTCGCTATACCAGATACCATTCACTCGCGCTATCAACAATCTCTGCCACCATTCTTGCCGCCGCCGATCTTGTCACACGATCTTTGCCTTCTCTATCTACGCCACCACGTCGATCTTCTCTCCTCCACACAGCCATTGCCAAACCTCGTCAGCATGTACCCCTCCCTATGTCTCCATTATTGTCAACTACGCATTGAACACCGCTAGCACAATCCGACAGCCCCATCTCGGACCGAAGCCACCGTTTTTCATAGCCGACACAATTTCTAGCCTCACCATAACACCGAGCTCAATAGTCCGTCACATCCTCTGACTTCACCGTTGTAGCTTCTATCTCCGCCTCTATCCCCGCCGTCTCTTTTTCTGATACCCCCGTCACTTCTTCTGTTACCTCCGTCACTTCTGTTACCTCCGTTACTTCTTCTGTTATCACTCTCACTTGTATTATTACTACCAACACTTCCCCTTTTACATACATCACTTCCTCTCTCCCCACCAACACCTCCTCTACCCCACCGTCACATTCTCCATCACCTGTCATCACACACTCTGTCGCAACCGTCACACCTCTCCCTGCTGTCACATCTCCTCTATCATCACCATCACACCCCTATCGCCACCATTTCACTTCATCCATCATCTTCACCCTCTGCAGCGCCGCGCTCACACCCCACAGCGCCGCCGCCGCCGCCGCCGCCGCCGGCCGCTCCGGGTGGCGAACGCGTGGCCAGCGCTGGGGGATCGAGGGATGTGGTGGCCGTCCGGGGGGGGTGAGGGATTAGGAGTCGGGGTAGAGGCCCGCTAATTGCCGGCAGGCGCGAGCAAACACGGACGCGCGGCGTCGCTTCTGGGGAAGGGGTGCGGGAAGGTCGGGATGGGGGGCGGGGCGGCGGCGGCGGCGGCGGCGGCGGCGGCGACGGGGATGGCCAAGTGGTGCCGGTGGTAGCGAAGGCTTTGATAACCGAAGGCGGTTTGTTATGCAACTTAACGTTGAACTCCCCTTACGACAAGTGACAATGGACCTCGATGACAATATCATTGTATTTATGGAATATCCGAAATATAACTCGAACTTAGTAATGTAGAAATTTGACGAGCCGTGCTGGAAAGTCCCTGTTAGTTATATATGAATGATTTTGTTCAGTTAACGTACATTGACGAGCGATCTTGATTGAGTACGAATTGTAGATATTTGCTGTGTCAATAAAGCCATGAGAATATGATGCGATTGGTGTTGACTGTTAGGGCAGTGACCAATATTATTAATAGTGTCGCAGGGAATTGCAGTGATGATCAAGGGGAGATTAGGGTGGAATGTGGTTGGGGCGTGGGAGGGAATGTACTCAGTTTGCAACATAAATATTTGCTTCATACTTAGAGGCATCATTAATAATTATTTTAGAAAATGATATACGTATTTACGAGTAAAATATTACTTTCCGAAATGGCTACGTTTATTTCTTATGAAGCAAAAGTGAAACGAGAGGCGAAGGTGTCTGAAGAGAGCCAATGTCAACAGACAAGAGATATAAAATTAATGAGTATGTGAAAATATAGAAAGGAAGAAACAGAGAGAGAGAGAGAGAGAGAGAGAGAGAGAGAGAGAGAGAGCGCCTGGGAGAGAGCCTGTGAGAGAGAGCCTGGCAGAGAGAGATGAAGCAGGATTTGTATGTGTGAGGGAGAAAGTGATGCAGAGATAAGGTAAAACGAAGAGATATATTCAGAAAAAGAGATAGAGAGGTGGAGGGAGAGAATGAGAGAGAAATGGACAAAGAAATGGAGAAATAAATGGAGAGAGATTATGAGAGAGGGAGCGATGGAGAGATAGAGATGATGAGTTAGGGAGAGGGCTGATGAAGGAGATAAAGAGATGTATAGAGAGAGAATAGCAAAATGATCAATCAAGACGTCAACAATGATCACTTTGTTATAGAACAATCAAGAGTTCAAGGAGGAGCATTGATAAATGAGAAAGAATAATCAAAATTAAGACGGATAAAAAAATTAGATACGGTGAGGGAGAAGAGTCTGAATGTGATGAGAGAAAAATGATGGTGCAGATATAATGAGTGAGAAAAACAAAGAGAGAAAAAGAGATATATATAAAGAGAGAAAGATTGAAAGAGAGAGAAAGAGGGAGAGATTGAAAGAGCGAGAAAGAGGGAGAGATTGAAAGAGCGAGAAAGAGGGAGAGATTGAAAGAGAGAGAAAGAGGGAGAGATTGAAAGAGAGAGATGCTAGGGAAGGAAGAGGAAAAAGTGAGGCTACAACAGAACCTTCCTCGTTGACGCGGGGTGGTCGCGGTCGCGGCCGCGGGGGCGGGGCTGCAGGCGAGCCGGGCGGCGGGCGCAGGGCGGGTAGGCGGCAGCCGTGGGCTGTTTGCAGAGGCGCGGGCGCCGCTTGTCGAGGGCGGGGCGCCGCGTGCCCAGGCGCGCGCCACCCCGCCCCGCCCCGCCCCGCGACAGGCCGCCCTTCACCCACCGCCCGCGCCGCTGGAGGCCGCCTGCGTTGAGTGGGCCAGCAAGGTCTCGTGGACGAAGGCGCTCCCTCTCGAGCCAATATTGTTGTACCGTTTATCGCAGACCCAGCGCCTGCGACCAATCCTAAAACAGCACCATTTCGCACCGATAGATACCGCCGCTAGAGGAAACACCATTTGGTGGTTTGTACAAACTAATAACGTATAAAGCCCAGGTAGCAAGTTAAAGAAGAAAAGGTGTCGATAATGACGGAGCTTTAGATATTTCACTAGTGAATTCTGATTCCAATATTTTTTGTACTTGTGTACCATCAACTTTTCGAGATAGCGATCGTATGATTCTAAATACTTATTTAAAATACAGCTTATTAAATAATGATTCTGCTTTCATTAGCTTCCATCACTTTCACTGACTTTAGATCGTCTCTTAGAAGTCTCAGTGTATTAAGTAGGTGAAGAGTCCCCAAATCCAATGAAAATAAATAAAAATAGGAAGAGGTAGATAGAAAAGTAACTAGTAGTAATGAATATGAATATAGATATAGTTGGAGGTAGTGGGAAAGAGAGAACGAGAGATAGAGAGAAATGAATGAAGAGATGTAGAGTGAGTTGGAAATACGTATGGAGAGAGAAAGAGACAGACAAATAACTACAGAGTGATTTTTGGAAAAATGTAGGGAGAGATGTAGGGAGAAATGAAGGGAGAGATTTAGGGTGAGAGACAGAAAGACGTGTCGAGAAATGCAGGTAGAATGATAGAGAGGTGAGTGGATGGAGGGATAGGTAGAAGGATGGAGGTATAGTTAATGGACGGAGGAATAGGTAGATGGTTGGAGGGATCGATACATGGATGGAGGAATTGATGCATGGATGGATGGAAGGTCATATATATGGATGGAAAAAATCTAATCTCACCCCTTCATTATTATTTTGAACTTGCAAAAAATTAAATTGAATACCTATGTTTTAAGTACCGATATGATTTCGATACAGAATACATAATTGTACTGCAATACGTAATTATTTATAACCGTGAATAGAAATTTTTGAATACAATTTGCTGCAAAAATGTCACGATTTAAACCTCTTTCTCAAGGTTCCCTTTTCTGTATTTTCATGAAGAACGTATCGATGTTACAGATATATCATGACTTACAACTCAATTTCTGTCAGAATTTGATTTATGACAGGTTCGCCTGGTTTAAAAGCCTTCAATAAAGAATGATAACATTCTCATAATGCGTTGCTCTATGGGTGTAAGCTGATCCAATTATACGCTGCCCGAATCCTTTGCACCTCCGGCAAAAGCACAACGCTGTACTCAATATAGAGGAAGTTAGGGTAATATAGAATTCCGTTTTTATTTATTATCGTTACTTTACAACTGTTTAGTGCACGGAATATGAAATGAACCCAAACTTCAACAATTTCCAATTAAATATTTGGTTTGAGAATTTAAAAACAATTGTTTGTAATAACAATAATTTTATATTTTTAAAGTTGCATTTGCAAGGTCGCATTTGCAATATAGTCGGGTAATATTCAATAGGGTTTTCAAAATAACAAAAATTGATAAATAAATTTGTAAAAACAATATGCAATGATAATTATAAAATACCAATTTCATAGGTTTTTAATAATTTACGTGCAAAAATCACAAGACAATCTTCCTGTTGTGCTCCAGAGCAGACAAGATGGGCCCATAGAGAACAGGAATTTACCCAAACCTCTCCTCTCCCTGTCTATCTTCAGAAAACTTGCCATTACAGAAGATACATTCTGCATCATCGTAGTCTGGTAGAGATGGTATAAGAACTCTAGCTCAGATGATACTCAAAGATCTAGAATTCCGTATAACCCGACATGCCATTCTCAAATCAATATTGTCTAACCTAAACGTGAAGAACTGCAAGCAACAAAATGAGAATAAAATAATTTTAAAAAAGTAGCGCTAATGGTGTACTCTGTGCTTACTTTCTACTCATTAGACAGAAAACAAACTAAAAGTGTTGGCCTGTCAAATCCTACCTTCGTAAAATTTTGAAATCCTACAAACAAATCTTTAGTAGCTGGCAAGCTGCGTAAGTTGCGCACGAGGCCAAGCATGTGACACTGACTGCAGAGCATCATACGAGCATTTTCAAGTAGTTTACCACTGTTCCACATAGCTGGAGCTCTTGATATAGTATTTGATTGTAGTGAATCCGGGGCCGTCAAGGGATAAGGGCAATAGTCTCTTAAATGTAGTGCGTGTTTTAATCACGTGAGGTGGCGGGGGTTTTATCCTGCACCTCATGATCAGATCCGGTGTCGACCTACCGTTGGCTAGAAGGGTTTTCCTAAACCAAATACCTCCCCAACCGGGACAATCTCTAAGCTCCCTACCGGTCTCCTGAATGTGTAGTAGCGTAGTGGATGTGAGAGTGGTGAGGATATTTCAACAAAGATAAAGGAAAGATCGTAAGTGCGCGCGGTCCGTGGCCCGTTTGTGAGGGTACTGCTCCGGCATTCGCCTAGTGTTGATCGGAGAAACCACGGAAAACTCGTAGAATTCTCCTCCTGACAGCGACTGAATTTGACATAGCAAACAAGCTAGTGTCGAAAATCCTCCCACCAACGGGACTTGAACCTAGGACCTCCCGATCAGAGACACTGCAGTGACATTAGTAGGTGCCCTGAGCCACCTCTCCTGATGCTTGACAGAGGATTATGCTCGGTGTACCATATTACGCGACACTTCCCTAATTCCCGGACTTCCTCTATACATGTCAGCAACAATGCACCCCCCCCCCGGGGACATTTCTCTCTCCTAGACAAGGACAAAGGCAACCTAGCGAGGCGAGAGGGGGAGGCGACAGCGGAGAACTGTTTGGACGAGGAACGCGACTCCGGCCCGCGCTCCGTTGCGTCTTCCTAAAAAACAAACGCGCAATTTAGCAGAGTGCAGGAGGTTTTTGCGTGGGCGGGGCGGAAGCGGGGGCAAAGGACGGCCGGGTGAAGGGCGGAAGGGAAAGGGCGGCGCCACGTGGCCCCTCGAGAGATCGCGAGAAGCATCGCCAGCTCGCTTCTCTCGATACGCTGCGTCGCGCCGCGCGACTTCGCGCGAAATGGCGGTAATTACTGGGAGCACGTTCCCGCGAAGGCGACTGAGGTGTGAATGTCGTCGCGGAGCTGCTGTCGGTGACACACTAACCTACAGTCGCTGCCGTTAAGGGATTACGGACCGTGAAATGTGTCGGGGGAAACTGAATAAACAGGTATTATCAAGTGAATTTTTTGAATACGAAATAACCGTCGTGAACAATTCATTGTCGTGTATATTTTGCGAATGTCCATTCCCGGTTCAGACAAGGCATAATCTCGGGAAACACATCATGTTACTTCTACATTTTTAGATTACAGAAAAAATGGTACGAATTATTAATAAATCCCACCCACGTGGTTCTCTCTTTATTAAGTTAGTAATTCTACCTTCGCCGTGTCTCTTGATTTACGAATCAGTGATATTTGTGAAAAGTTACTTACTCAAGGCTAGAACATATTTCCAACCAATGCACATGTCTATAGCACTCGACGTAAAAAATCATATAAATCATGTTGCTGTATCAGGAAAATGTCATCGAAAAATGAATAAGCAGAGAAATTGTACGTTATAACCCCAAATTATGCAAAAAATTGTTGTTCCTTTGCCTCACATCCTAATGCAGAAATAATACGCTGAAGGTTCATGCGATTAATGTGCAATCCATGGTCTTGTAAGAAATATCGGTTTCTAAATGGGAGTTTCAATTCAAATTTCTTCGTTTTTTTGAGATGGAGATTCCAGGCAATGTTTAAAATTTATAGGTATTTTAGAGTTATAAAATAAAATAAAACATAGTAGTTTTGAACAAGTAAATGTATGACTTCAATTCCAGTTAAATGTATAAAATATCATGTATTCTATAAATCGCGATTCAGTGTGTACTGACATGTGTCCAAAACGTGACTTTCCCCATGGTTAGTAATTCGAAAATGAACGATGCATAAAGCAACTTTTGTAAAAATGTTTTTCAATTGAAGAACTCAGTAGAAGGGGCTATCCCACATTGACTTAATTCTGAGATATTCAGGGTTTTACTAGAACTTTCATAATATAGCTTGGTACAATTTTAAACATCTAAACACAGAACACTTGCATATATGTCCATATTTAAATAATATATCTGCATTGAAATAATATATTACATTAAGAGAACAATATTTTAAGTTTTATTAAATGTTAGGTACTCTGTTTCATAAAAGATGCGTAATAACCTCTTTCTTCTACTGAGTCCTTCAAGTTCATATTCTAGAACTTGAAATGTTTGTATTGTATACACGTTATTAATAACTTATGTATTTTTCTAGGGTATTTAAGGCATCTTACCTGAGCTGACACACTTCTAATAAAGGTAAGTTTAGAATCGCTTATGATTATATCTGTACATGGAGATAGTACTTTCCCCACGAGAAGAGATTTCATTACAAATTACATTGATTTTTTTCAAGGAAAATTAATAAGATTGTGTAATGTCTTTTGTGCTATACACTTATGCAAAAGAATACCTTTTATCAAAATATGTTAATTATTGAATAAGTTCCGATTTTACTGTTTGGTTGTTATTATTATTATCAAATACTATTATAAGCGATAATTAAGAAATTTTAAAATAAGGAATATAGGACACAAGTTACAAGAAGATAGTCATGAGAACAAAACGTAAAGTAGCAAAAAGTTTCATCGGTAAGCCTTAGTCTTGAAGCACAAAAACCAAAGTTACACTCCCGCAATTATTAGAATTCCTAGACAGCATACACTATTTCTCATTAAAATAATTAAAAGTATCTGTGTTGCTAAGTACCAACGCACACAGAAATTGAAAGAAAATAGTGTAGTCTAATTTCCGGTCATATAAAAGGTGTCTATGATTTCGCTAGGTATTCAAGAACTTTGGAAAAATCCAAAATAAATTAAGGAGTTTGAATTTTGATTGAAAAATTATATTGGTATTTGATTGTGTTACTTAACCTACTCCCATAGTACGTCACTACGTATGACATTTGACAGCAAGGTTCCAAGGAAGAGACCATTGGCATTTGCTATTCATGTTTTGCTTCATATGACAACGTTTTTCTATTTTCTTGGTATGTAAAGAACTGTTTTGCTGTGTATGTATCTATAGGTATCACATTCTTCTTGAATTTTTTTATTGAAATATTTCATTAATTGCAGTGTTATACGAGATTTTTTGTTGTTCTTGAGCAGTGTGCATGCTACTTTCAGTAAAACAATGTTAGGTGTTTTTATCCGGTAACATTTTGCTGCTGTGGTTCACTAGTTTGTTCTAAATAGAAACTTCATTTTGGTACTTACAGAGGTGGTATTTACCTTCACGGCAGTAAATCAAACAAAATATTGGTATTTTAAAATATTTCCACAATAGTTCTTCTGTTTTTTATTTGAATTTTTCGTGACAGTGTAATGAAAACTTGATTTCAGTACACTACACATAATTTCAAAAACGCTTAGTAACTCAATTCAAGATGCAATGAAACTCACAATAGGAGCCCGTCAAATTTTTCCTGTTGGTATTCGACGTTCGCCAAAAGCTGCTGAAGCTTCGTCTAATGCAAGCTTTGTGAGCATGCTCCTGTTTCGATTTTAACATCTCGTCACGCAATCACCCCGCTTTGTTCGCGAAACACTACATTTTGTTTTCCATTATTCTGATTCTGCTTTTACCCACTGTGTTTTATGTTTTGCATCAGTAATATAGTCGCTATTGTGCTGCAGAATTAAAATCTCTTTTTTCATAGGTTTGGAATATTTGCATTTAAATTCCATCGAGAATGGTGATTGGAAGGGATTGTGGTGAATTCCTCTTGCTTTTGTCGATCCTAAGTTCTATAATGCAACTATCCTTTGGTAGTTGACTGACGGTGGAGTAAGTGGATCACTCGAACGAAAAGTTTGTAATGAGGGACAAATCATACTACATGCTGGTTTGTTGTAGAAACAAAGAGAATTTGTTTTCTTAAATTCCACTATCAAGTTTAATCAATTCTCACAAAACTGCAAAATCTTGTTTCTGAGAGGAAAGCGTTTTCCACTTCGATTTTGTATACAACATTTTCAAATATAGAAGCTTATTAGTTATTTACATATTTTGTAATTACTGAAATTGATCGAATTAGTCGACTTTTTAAAGGCATTTTTCAAGCGCAACCTTTTATGGTTTTAAGATAGTGTGAACATATATGAAATGTAAAGGGCATGTAAACTTGAGCAGTAAATTTATTTTTCAGCTGTATTGAGTTCAGATATTTTTGGAGCTCATGTTTTGCTGATGCACTTAAAACTATACTATAGTAGCTGAAGTAAAACGGTATTGCCAGGATATTTATTCATCACAACCAACACAATTAAAAAGGAAAGGCATTCTATCCATAGTGTGAGACAGAAGATGTTTTATTTGCATCCTCTCCTTGCCACGTTCCATATTACCTGCTCTGCCCTGACCGTCCCCTCTTGCTTTGTCCTGCCTGCCACCACAATGCCCCGACTATCTCGTGCAGTCCGCCCGCAACACTGCTCAACAATTTAGAGATGCAATCTAAATAAAATCTAAATCTGTATAAAAGAATATATAGATTTTTTATAAAAAACAGTGCTGATAATCAATACCTTAATTTTTATTCTACAAGATTATCATCTAGTAGAGAAACAGTTAATTTACCACATGTTGCTTACAGTTGAAGATTCCTTTTTTTTTTACAAAATAAAATGTGGATTTTCCGTTAAGAAATATTACGAAAGAATTGACCTATTATGCCAGATTAATTCTGCGCTTCGATATGGCTGGAAATGTTGTTTATGGTGAGCAAAGCTCTTCATTGGTTGTTTCCATTGGCCTATGTTTAAACAGGAGTAACTGTTGGCATTGAACGTGAATTGTTCGTGCGCACGGCTATTCCGACTCGTCGCAGTAAATACAGAACACACAAAACACATTATTGGCGCGAATAAAGGTCACGTGTCAAGAAGAAAGAAACTTAACGATACACATAACAACGACGTAAAACACGAACGAAATTATAGATTGAGAATTTCTGGTATTAAGATTTTTAACATAATACGCTATTACTTACATCACATACTCTTTAAAAATAAAGAACTTTTGATTCCAAATGCTATTCATTGAAAACAACCCAAACGTTTTTCATTTTTAAATCAGAAAGAGTCAACCAACATAAAAACAATTTTGTTTTCTGTTAGAAAATGTTGATTTTCTATTTAAATACGTAGCACAGTAACAACATGAGCAGAATATAGAACAATATGTTTAGGGTTTGATTCAAAACTATATTTTTCTACGAATGTGTTATACATTTCCAAAAAAATTTCTGCCAGTATTGACGCCTTTTGACATTCTCAGATACCTCACGTTTTCTTCAAGTTGTTTTCTCCAACAAATGAGCGTAAAGATCTCGTTAACGGACAAAAAGTGGTCCTCGCAATTTTTGTCTCCTGTCAATACGGCTCGGCAAGTCTGGAGATCTAGTGGATGTGTCAGTATATTGACATCTACAAAGAATAGATCATTTTTGGGTATTTTATAAATGCTTCAATGTTCTTGTAAATACCAATGCTTTCAATGTACTTTTTCAAAGAAAAAATCTCAGTTAAACTTTACCGTATCAGAGGAGTACGAGGAAATGTAACAAGTTGAATGTGAATACAAATAATTAATTCTCTTCTCCTCTTTTGGAACTTTCGTCAGACTAATGTAAAAAAAAATGACAACAAAATATAACATCTCAAGTAACCCTTGAATGTGAATACGAACAACGAACTTTCTCTCTCCTCCTGAACCCTTTCTTTACCCGGAAAAATACAGGCCAGCATGCCTACAATTTGAAAATTACAATTCCTCTGCAGGCCCCACCTGAGCGGAGGCGTGCTCGTTAGCAAAACGGCCCATTCGCGAAACAGCCCAGTAACCTTCGCCTATCTACAGACGGCGCAGGTCCTCACCGGCGGAGATGCGGGGCGGGGACGGAAGATGCGGGCGGGCGGCGGACGGCAGGCCGCTGCGTGAACGGCGTCCGGGAATCAACGCGACGGCCGAACCGCCCGCGCGCCCTAATGACAGAGGGCGCTTGCCGGTCGGCTAATGAGAGCCGTACAGTCCACCCCGCCCCCCCCCGGCGCGTATCCGCCTCACCGCGCCCGCCCCGCCCTCGGAGTGCCTCCGTTCTCCCGCCCTCACCACGCCCCGCCTCTCCTTCGACCTGTCCGCGCCGTCCCGCTCTCACGCCCGCCCCCGCTCGGGCAAAAGCCTCCGCGTCCGCATCGCGGCCGCCCGCGCCCACTCCTGCCCCCGCTCTCGCCCGCCGACATTCTTTCCCCCCCACGCCCGTCGCCACGCTCTGACCAGGCTTCACCCCTCCCGTGCCCCGCCGTCGCTCACATAAACGCTCTACGCGCCGCTACGGCCCACTCATCAATCGCTCGCGCCCCGCCCTCTCTTGCCTCGTCCCCTCCCCGCTATGCCCTCCGCCCTCCCGGCCCACGCCCTGCCTCGCCCTCACCTTCGACCTCCCCCGTGCTCCCTCTCACCCGCCCCGCCCCGGCTCGACTTCGCCTCGCGCCGCCTGGACCCTTCCGCCACGCGTCGCCCTAAACCCTCGCCCCGCCGTCATCCCCGCTCTCCCCTCCGCTCTCCCCCCGCTCAGGCCGCGGATTTCACCCCCTCCTGTCCACGCTTCGCTCACAAACCGCCCACACGCCGCTACGGCCCACTCATGTCATCGCTCGCGCCCTCGTCTCCACCTTTGCCCCGCCCGTGTCCCCGTCTCCTCCAGACCCCTCGCCCTGGCCACTGCTCTTGCCACTGCCTCCGCCCTCGCTGTCGTGTCACTCCAATATCGTCCCCGCATACGTTCCGTCCCCGCCCGTGCTCTCACCCCCGGTCTCCACAAGGCCCTCGCCCCCCCCTCCGCACGCCATCTCCATCATCGCCCCTGCTCCTGTCCCCGTGCCCACGCGGGCTCGAAGCGGCTCAGCGGCGAGCTGCCACTCACCGCGCCGCCGCGCCGGCCCCGCACGGATGAGAGACTCGTTGCGCGGCCGAGCGCCTGCTTCTGTTCCGCGCGCCCACGCCCGCCCACGCACTTTTCTACCTCGCGAAGGCGTGGGCTTGCCGAAGCGTGCGAGTGAAACATTTGCAATGTTTCCCCGTTGTCATCAGCCCCAGCATGTCGCAGCAGGTCTAGATGCAGATTTGTTTTACCTCTATGTATTCGCGCGTCTCGTGTTCCACCGCTTCACAAAAGTGCCTACAATCGTCTAGCTTTTTTCCGTTCGGGAGAACTGTGGCTCACGCCCCCAATTTGCGGTCGTGTTACTGGGCCCCACCCACATTGGCCCATGCGGCGCTTCCTCCTCCGCGAGTGACACTTCATGGCGACACAAGGGCGCGTCGCTCACTGTACAATAGAGGACACTATTCAGAACGGGGTGATGAGCGCAGAACGGCATAATAGGGGCAACTACAAAAACCTATTACGTAGATAATTAAGGAAATAATTGACGGATTATAATTTGTGAGAATTTTGTCAACCGAGGTGTCACAACAGACGCTCGTACCCGGACGAGTAAAACATAGTGTGTGGACTGATTTTTGACTGATGTGTGGGCTGTGTGGTTTTATGAGCATGTTTAGATCTCTTACATACTCCCTTACTTGACCATAACTTCAATCTACCAATTTCTGTTAAGTTGAACCCTGTCATGCGGTAAGATTGATATCATATATCTGCCTTTTTTAAATCGGTTTTTAGACCTTCCTGAGATGAAGGCTGTTATTTTTACGATTTGTTTTATGAAAAGCACAAAAGCAGGAGTAAACAAAATAGGCAATCTGAATAATGGCCATTCAACTTCCATAATAACAAAAAATAGTAGTTTATGCAATTAGTTTATAATATTAAGCTTCATTGCGTGAGTACATGTTTTGAAAACGAGTGACTTTAGGAGCGTTTTTTCAAATTTGTAACGAAAGTAATAAAGCAACATCATAATTGAGTTGCATACTATATTGTTTCGTATAACAGCATTTTACATTTATAAGAGAATCAAACTTAATTTTGCGAAACAACTTCCCTGTGACGACTGGTATTTAACATCGTGCGAGTAAACGGTAGTCGGCTGTTCCGTTTAGCTCTACCTCCCCCCGATTCTTTCACTACGATTGGCTGAATGTGTGATGACGCAATCATTCGTGACATTTAATCTAATACGTCATCTTTTCTGCCGTAAAATGCCCGATTATGAACGATTGCTTGCAACAGATAAGGTTCTTTTATAATGCTGGAATACAAAAAAATCAATTATTTCGTTATTGGGATCAGTGGTGGCGAGTTACAGTACCCCGGGAATAAATTTGGAACTGATCGTCTGTGGTGAGCGTGACGCTCACTTTCTCACAGTAACAATCGGAAACAACGGCTCCCTGGCAATTAAATGTGCAGATGCTTGGGACACTTCACTACCGTATTATGAATATATTTCTGGGAAGCTAGACACAGAATAAGGAGATTCATGAATGGATTTTTATTATAACGTGTAATTGAAACGATTGAAATCGGTGAAGGTGTGCGCAGCTCAACTATCGACCAACAGCGAGTCAAACCTATTTCATCAACGCAATTTAAACAATTTTAACAAGCGTTCTATACAGCGAGAAACATTGTCGCTTAACAAGGAAATTCAAAGAATCACTTCTCAAATCGTCGTTTCGCGATCTTTCCATTCTCATATTGTGACGTTTTTTCCCTTTTTATTTATCATTGTTTTTCTTTGTTTTTTCTCCCTCTTCGTTTTTACTATTCTGTTATCCCCCTTTTAGGCTATTTCTTGATTTATTGATCTATGCTAACAAGATGTAAAAAATGTAATAATTATAGATATTGTATGTTATTATTATATTATGGTAGTGTGTAAAATGTTTTATCCACTTTGGTGAAGTAAAGTGAAACACTAAGCTATTATAATCAGTTTTGTAAGGAAGTACTTTGCCGATCTAATATAGTAATATAGCTGTAGTGTAGTACGTCATTACACTAGTGAGGTAAAGTGTAATGATGTACTTTGCCACTCTTCTTTTACAAATAATTTGAACATTTTTCTAGTATCCTACACTTTTCCACTTTAAAAACGGAATTAAATTACTGATATCAATGTTTTCTTGGCTGTCCGATATATAATACCGAACGCGCAGCACTGCGGTGTTACTGTCCTGAGGAAGCCTGCGACATGACAGGCGAGACGTTGGCCTGTCAGCCAACGACGCGGAGTCACCCGGACAGCCAGAAGACATGGACTCGAGCCGCGGAAGCTTACGTCTACTATTTTAACATTGAGTAGGGGGTCCAGACTTCTTGGTTTCTCTCTCTCTCTCTCTCTCTGACTTGCCAGAAAACTAAGCAATCAAACATTTTTCGTATATACATACATACATACATACATACATTTATTAGAACTGCAATTGGGTATGACCCGGTGGCAGTTAAT
>BOPP01000022.1:5806585-5822531 GCA_017312745.1 Gryllus bimaculatus
CGAATTTTGTGGGTGTGATCGCTTCGGCCGAAATAATTTGGTTTTTCTAATCTAATCTGAATTTCCCTATATGGAAAGAAGGTTTTTTTTTCTACACCAATCTTTAAAAATTAAATACTCACTCTCATAGTTATTTCTTGATTTGTTGGGCAACAATGTTTCTAAAGCAGCAGTTCCTGCTATTTCTATTTCCAAATCAGAACTATGTATATTCACTTATGTTGAGAATTATTCTCCAATTGTGTTTCAATTGTTCTTGTTGAGAACAATGTCGCCACTTATGAGACAAGATTAGGTGCTAGTTTAGGTGCTAGTGTTGTTCGTGAACGAACAAACGGACGGGCGGACGGGCGGACGGGCGGACGGGCGGACGGGCGGACGGGCGGACGGGCGGACGGACGGACGGGCGGACGGACGGACGGACGGACGGACGGACGGACGGACGGACGGACGGACGGACGGACGGACGGACGGATCTGTATCAAGGACCCACAAACATTGGATTCAGGCTACATCACGTTTGCTTTTTTAAAAAAATATTTATGTTCTGATTGCTATTACAAAGTTCAGTTTATGGCAACTTTATATTTTCAATTCTGGCATACAATCTCACTTAATCTATTTTACTACAAACACTAAGCTACATTTGACGAGGGGACTCTGAGATCACCTCAATTGATTCATTCTACATTGCAGAATATGTCCAAGAATGCATGTAATGGATATCTGTTTTTTATTCGAGATTGACTTTCTGTATATTTACCCAGGTTCACCACGTGTTAGAGGATTTTGTTTCTAAATTTAGCAACTGGATTTATCCGATTTTTCGAAACCAGAGCTCTGCAATAAGAGTTTTTCTGCCAAACATTCGCCGTTTTTTTCGCGCAGTATTACCTAACTTTTTAGTCTGCTGTCTAGCGAGAAAGTACAAACGACTAATGCAGCATGTACTTTCTGGCTTGACTTGTAAAGGATTTTAATATTCGTATTATAATATCTCAAATTGTATCGAAATAAGTCTTCAGATATCTCATGAATGACTCAAAAATGAGCATGAAATTAAATTTGTTATTTTACCTGATTTGCAACTTTCGCAAGTCCCCAAGTTTTAATGATAATCGAACTTATATCTTAACTGTGAACAAACTGCTTTATGGAGAAAATCATATTAACTAACTAAAGGTGCTCCACAGACTTTCTCCTACAAGTTAGTTTCATATTTTCTTTACCGTCTAAAAGACTACCACGGCATCATTTCACACCCCGAACATGGTATGGTGTCGTAGTAGCAAAATAAAGACACTGGCACTTGCTCTATGCACAAACAGTTTATTTACAAGATTTTACCATTATGTACAGGTTGGGGTTCTTTTCGCTATGTACCTCCGTTATATCCACGCACACACCACATCATTACATAACTTTATCTTGCTGTGAAGTTACTCCGTAAGTGCGAGAAAGTAATAATTGTAGATGATGTTATTTAGAGATATTTTTGAAAAACATATACCATTAAGAGAAAACAATTCCCATAAAAAATATTGTAGTTGTGTAAAGACTGAAAAATTTCGAACCTTTGCCATTTTAGAAGTTTTACAGGGCGCAAGTTCCGAATTTTTAAATAAAACTTGCGTCATTTTTTAGCATCTTTTACTTTATCCGTGAAAATGTTGACCCACAAATTTAAAACCATTTTTATGAAACATTTCACAATGTTTCAAGGTTTTATCGCTATCACAAATTCTGTTTCAAATTCTCAGGGTTTGAATTCGGTCAAATCGATCGGAAGATGTCAATTTCGAAGAAAATTATCTGAACTGAATTTAGGTGCTAGTGTTGACTAGCAGTGCTGACTACTGACGGACAGAGATATATTTTGTGGTAACCCAATTTTTCAAAAATGACAGTAAATACTCTCTTTATTTGTCAACATTTGGAAGAAAGGTTCCAGAATACAATTCACAAATCTGTTTGACTCATTTTACGTATGTGTCATATACAAACACAATCCTTTTGAAGGTGAACTTCAGAAACCGACTATTCACCAAGACGAAAGCATGTCTTTTGCAAGGCAGCGTTCCCCGGTGACTGAGGCTCCGTAGACCGAGCAAAGTTTTCCACGAACGTGGCACACAAATAAAATAGTTGAACTGTATTTGTGACGGTTTAACATTACTACAGAAGTGCGTCATGAAATGAACTGCGACTGTAAATACGGTGAAGAAACTCGTATACGATGTAGCAACGAGTTTACAATTGCTAATGTGTTCAGTAGACAAGCAAAAGTTTCAAAAGTTGAAATTAGATACAAAAATTATTTTACCTTTAAGTAGCACTGTATTTAAATTCAATGATACTAAATGGAACAGTTTTGAAGCAACAATAACTTAAAATACTTTTCTGGATATATCCAATCTTTTGAAAATGAAAAATTCAAGACAAAAAAATTCAACATCAAATATTACTTTAGCTCTCTCGACTGTCAAATAGGAAATGGTATTTGTCAGTAGACACTCGAAGTGATAGCCGCTTTCGAGAGGGCGAAAAATGATTTCAATATTCGTGTTATAATAGTTCACTTCAACTGTGAAAAGGGTGTACTTGCTTTTTTCTATAAAAAAAATAAAAAAAAAGATATGTAATATTATACTCGTGAAATGACTCTGAATGCTTTCACATTACAAATTACTGAATGTGTTGTCCATCATGGTCTTTCTCTGCCTCATTAAAACACGTACGTATGAATCCTCTTTAAACAAAGATTAATCTAATGATTTCTATTTCCATGGAATCTTTGTGTGTCTACATGATTCAATTATCCAGACCGGTTTGTAAAAAGTTATATTTATACTTCTTTTGTCACATTTATCTCGTATTTTATAGTTCCGTATAACTCCTCATTTGTATGTATCCAATCTTTTCAAATAAGATACAATGGCGGGATACCGCTAACTACCACCCATTTACATTGAAAGTTTTATAGAAAAAGGTCGGTGAAGTTCAGTATTTGTTTTACTTGCTGGTGTGTTTATTTTTACGTCATAATTTCCACAGAAAAAAGGTCGCCATTATCAGTATTCTGAAGCAAAGAATTAGATTGTATTGATATGAAATATTGAAATGTAATGATTTGCACCTGGAAACGAAACCTGCCACTTCACCTTTATCTTGAAAATAAAATAGAGTTATACACGCGATCGAACAGTTTATTTACGAAACGGATGAAGAGTGCCCGTCTGATTCTCTTATACGCGAGTCTAAATGCTGTGATGCAATTAATGAATAAGTAAGTGAAATGAGGGCTGATCCACGGGATCATTAGGATCGATCTGCTCATTTGGAAACTTTGAGGCATCACGTTGATGATGCCGATACCGCCAGAACATCCCTTGCAGGTAAGCACCGCCGTACGATGGCATTTCGGGCTTAATGCATGGACGTTATTCTATGAAGCAGACGCCTCTGTCGCATTCATGGCCTTGCTTGCGTTCGATGTAGCAATTGAGCACTAAATTAGAGCAGTATAAAGGCTGTCCTCAAAACAGGGGTCAAAGAATCCTTATTCGAAAACAAAATACGTCTCTCATAGTAATTACATTATTCTTTCGATGACCAGAAAGCCAAAAATATTTTTGATACCCGATATCCAAAATTATCTCACAACTAATGCGACATTCTAATAATAATTGTGTGTTACAAATCAAATAAACATCATTTATCTGGAAATTAATATTATTAAACTATAGAAATTTCAACTTGTAGTGTACAGGATCGTGTTATCTATGCATATTGTGTCTCTTGAAAATAATATGGGTGCACGCGATTCATTTGATGTTTTACTTCCCCCATTTGAGAATTCCGAGGAGATCCATTAATCTGAGCTGCATTTCGAACAGCTCGTGTTTTAATTCAACGCTTTTTCACACTCTCATCCTCTATCTCTTTAAGTTGGTTGGGAAAAGCCCTAAAGCAGAGAAGAGGCCTAAAGCGCGTTTTGAAAGCGTGTACACACACTCTTCGCTCGACACCGCGTGTCTCGTGAGAGTCTCGTGCAGGTAATGATTCGTAAGTGGTTCCGGAGAGTGAGGTAATTGTATATTAAACAGGGAATATTAGGTTGTTGCAAACTCTGCTACGACTTTGAAACATCTTTATAGAACGCAAATGGGTCTCGGCTGGAGAAAGTTTGATGGAGCAGTAATAACTTAAGTAAGGATGTTTTCTTCTTTATTAAACTTCGATTCATGCATAGTGTTGACATGGTTGCTATTTCGTAGAGAGGTGGAAGTTAACTATAAATGAACACTTATTTAACCCTAATCACGAAAGTAACATTATGTGGATTTATTCATACTGTACAACACATTAAAAATGCCTCGTATTTAGAAAAACGATATTCATTATTCAAAATATATGTATGTGCATTTTTTAAGTAGAAATAAATAAGAGATTTTCTGAAAAAAATTAAGCTTTTTCCGGAGCATGATTGCATTACTTTATCTTCTTACGAATGACGTCAGTGAGGCAGGCCACTTGTAGGGCGTCGGCCAGGGCGTTAATGGGACAGAGCGCTGTTGGGACAGGGAGTCGATGGGGAAGGACCCTGTGAGACAGGGCGTGGGTGGGCCAGGGCGTCAGTGGGGCAGGCCCCTGAGGGGGCAGAGCGTCAGTGGGACAGGGTCCTTAGGGGCAGGGCATCAATAAGGCAAGGCTTGAGAGGGCAGGACGTCGGTGGGGCTGGGTCCTGGGGGAGGCAGGGGGCCAGTAGAGCAGGGCCCTGAGGGAACAGAGCGTTAGTGGGACAGGGCCCTGAGGGGGCAAGGCATCAATGGAGGCAGGGCTTGAGAAGGTAGAGCGTTGGTGGGGATGGGTCCTGCGAGAAGGGTGTCACTGGAGCAGGGCGTCGGAGGAGCGAGACTGTACGTCAGTGCGGCAGGACGCTTGTAAGCCACAGCTATGGTAGTGGGGTAGTGGGATCGATGGGGTAGTGCGCTGGTCAGGCACATCGATAGTCATGCAGGGTCGATGGGACCCTGCCCCGGGGGGGCAGGGGGCAGTTGAGCATGGAGCCAGTGGGACACGAAGATTGTTGGCGAGGGCGTCGATGGGGCAGAGAGCGCTGGTCAGGCAGAGAGCGCTGGTCAGGCAGAGAGCGCTGGTCAGGCAGAGAGCGCTGGTCAGGCAGAGAGCTGGTGGAGGAAGGAGTGGGTGTGGCAGGGCCCTAAGGGGCATGGCGTCGGTGGGTCAGTGTCCTGGGGGTCAGGGCATCAGTGGAGCAGAGCGTCGGTGGGGCAGGTCTCTGCCGGCGCGACGCTGAGAAACGGGAGCGACGCGACGCCCCACGCCGCTGCGGCGCAATTTAAATACGTGAAAGCAGCCCCGGTTCGCGTAGATAGCCTTTCGCTTGCAAACGAGGGTACAGTGAGGAATGCCGGGTGGCGACGGCGGTGATTATAACGAGGACGGCGGAGGTAGTGGCGAATGTAGAGCGTTTCTAGCACACAAAAGAGACGCCTGAGTAGCTATGAAGAAGTTTATGGAGTAATAAAGGAACTATATGAGGGGCGGTAATGATTACAAATAATGGCACATGGCAGGAATTGTGTGGTGATTATTTCCTCTCTAATAAAATGTGAAAGATTAAGATATGAAAATATTGATGAGGTAACACTGTGCCTTGAAAACGTTTCGACTACGTGAAAGACCAATGTATTAGGGTTGGTGGTAAAATACGGATTTAAGTTGAAAGCGCTAGAATTGCTGTCTGAAAAGGGTCGGTTATTTCGTTTTTGTATTGACAAAATTTGTGAATGTTAATAAATGGGAAGGGATAGCGTTTTGGTTGGAGAAATGTTTGCAAAGTGTGAGTAACATATTGCAAGGCTGCAAAGAGCTGAAATCGCCAGTTTGCAAAATATAATTTCCCAAATGTTGAAATGCAATTTACAAATTTCAAAACACTAATATATAATAAAATGTAAGGGTAAGTTTAATAAAAGCCTATATCCAAACGCTACTTACATAATGTTTTGCTTAGTGGTCAAGTATGTATTTTACTGGACTTTTGTAATACTTCTGCATTACGCCATTTATTGCCGGCAATATAATTCATACAATACAAAAAAGAACTACGTTTCCAAAATACATTGGTCACACTCACTATTGTTTTGGACGCGTTTTATCAAAATAAAATTACTTTATTTCGAAAATTTCATTACCCTGAAATATATAGCGATAATGAAATATGCATAATTTTTCATGAATGTATTCTCTCTTAAATCGGTAGAAATTCTTACTTCCTTGAGAAAGGTGAATTGTCGGCATCAATAACAACACTCATACATTAACTATCTCTCGTTCACGATGCTCTCGAAATGACTTACGGCTCCGTGAGAAAGAAAAGTGACAATGGGAAGGAAGGTGAAATTTGCAATAAGGACTCCGTCAAGGGTTGACTTAACTTGTGCTTTAAGTAACATATGAAATTTGTAAAATAAAGTTACGGTTGGTTTTAGAGAAGGTATTTCCCTCAGAGTCCAACGCCGCGCCGCACAGACCATCGGACTGTGGTGTAAGCCGGTTTCTCTGTCTACATGAGCTGCGGGACAAAAGCGCACAATGCCAAATTTAGAGTCATTGGGTGAGTGGTCAAAGAATAAACACAGTAAAGGAGCTGAAGAGCGTGACAGAGGTTTCATTGAAATTGCTGCAACATCTCGTATGTTGAATGACATTAAATGAGAAATTAATTTTTTTATATATACATAAAACAGAATATTGTCGATTATCTGGGGGATTGTGTTACCTAAATACAAACCGCCGTTGTGTGAAATGGGTTTACACACCGCGAGGAATTTATTTTTGAGGGGCGAGAATGCGTGAGTATCGATTTGAGAGCTTTTATTAATTACCGGTTCCACCAAGTGTGACATGTTGCAGAATAGACGTAAGTATTAAGGCAATGAATTGAGGATGAGAGCAATTACGTGGATGCCACAGCCAGTAAGGGAGCAATTACATAATTGTCGGACATAGAAAGCGGGGGTGAAACGAGATGGGTTAACGAAGTTTGACGAGAGAGCAACAACATCAAATGTAAAATGGACTGAGTTAGCCGAGGAAATACAAGACGTAGCTAATTAAGAATCGATAGGCTGAGAGAAGATGTAACACGAATGGGTAACGGTAAATTTTATTGGGTGTTTTTAGAGTAGAGAAGTCACTGCGTAGGGTAGAGGGTTTGGAATAGGTAAAGAAGGAAAGCAGGAATCTCAAGTGCAATTATTGCCAAATCTGAGGAGATCGAACAGGGTCGGAATTTGCGACAAGTCCTAAATTATTCAGAATACTTCGTAAAACCTGGCATCGGTGGTGTTAGAATTTGGAGCAATTTTCACAGAGCGGAGGGCTGAGTGTTGGAGTCTCACCCTTATCTTGCGGTTGTGTGGTTGTGGTGTGGTTCTCAAATCCTTCCGCTATTCTAACTCACGACACGAATTGGCGTGGAGAATGAGATCGGAGATCGACCTCTCCTGGAAATGCATGGATTTGAATTTACTTTAACAAGGAATATACGATTAGATATGCTAATACGCAATTTT
This sequence comes from Gryllus bimaculatus, assembly GCA_017312745.1. NCBI lineage: Eukaryota > Metazoa > Arthropoda > Insecta > Orthoptera > Gryllidae > Gryllus > Gryllus bimaculatus. Next base: position 5,814,187 of record BOPP01000022.1, read on the forward strand.
ATAATTTCCATACTGTTCAAAGGAAGTAAACTTGAAAATAATAAAAACTTTCCCAAGAGCATATATGGTGTTCATAGAATTTATTGAGATTGTTCTGCTAAAGCAAAGAGTCTTCATTTATCTCATCTACTTTCTCCCTTCTTGGAGTTGTGAACGTATCCCACAACAGAAAATTATTAATTTGCTTCCTGTCGTACAGTAACATTATATCATACATATGGATCATATGGTTAGGTTCTATTACGGTTTGTAATGAAAAGCCAACCAAGCCATAACAATATGTCGAAACCACCCATGTCTGACACAAAACAGAATCCACAGTCTGACCTTCGTCTCCGCCTGCTTCGTCTTTCTCCTAGCCAAAGTGCCAAGAAGGCTGCCCAGCAGTGATTCTTTAATATGCCAGTCCTCAAACCTTGTCTGTAGGGGGAATGAATGAAATGAATGAATGACTAATTACAAGATGTGATATATGATATATGACCTGATGTTGGAGCAATGACGGAAAGAGAGGCAGTGGAAAAGGGAGGACCCTGAGCAAACCTGCCGCGAACCAATTTCATCCACCACAAATTCCACCTAAAAAACATCGACCTAGAATTGAAGCCCGGTCTCCGCGCTGAGAGGCGCGCGATGGCGTCGGCTGGAAATGCCGCGTCTTCATTTACAAAGCGATCCAGAGGGGCGGGACCGTTGCGGGTTGCCACCGCAAGCGCACCGCGCCCAGTAAATCTCTTGGTAGGCCGTGCGGCAGCGGGCTTTGTTCCGGAAGCGGGAATTTAAATTAGGTCACCTGGCGCGGTAATGAGCTCGGCCGCCGCGAACGGGCTGCAAGTGAACATTTCTCGCCCGCCCGCGGGGGGCCCTTTCTGGCTCTCTCGCCCCGGTTATTTTTATGCCGCTGCCACACAAACAGTCCCCGGGAGCGCGGTGGGGAAGGGGTGCGGAGCTGGCGAGCGCCTGGCGCTGTCGCAATAAAGCGCGGCCACGCCCGCGGATGTTTCCGCTGCTTCCGCCGGCGGCCGCCAGGTGCGCTGTCCTCGCTTCGCTGATGGCGCTCCTAATTGCCGCGTCGAGGACGACGACAACGATGGCGACGGCGCGGCTCGGGGGGATAGGGGGGGGGTGCATTTAGGAACGCGGTGGAGATGGTGGTGGTGTGGATGGAGAAGACGACGGGATGAATTGTGAGGTTTGCTTTATTAATGGGATATGTGAACAGGTGTTTCCAGAGTCCACAACGTCGATTGACCGTTACTGCGCTTCTATCCTAAAAGATGAAAACGTATGTTTATGTTCAATTGATCACTTTCTGTGATCTTAGAAGACCTTGATGCTAGGGTTAAAACATGTCAGCATTACTTTAAAGGTCAATTAACCCAATGATGTTTTGAATATTACAAAATTAGAATGTGTGTTTTACACTTAATAACATTACATCCAACAGCTTAAAAGTGATTAAAACGGAAAGTCTCTCATCTTTTGATAATCCTATATCTGCTCAAATTTTCAAAACGCGTAAGATACACCACCTACATAGGACGCCAAAAACTGCTTCGTATTATTGACTGAAACCCAATGGAAAAAGTAAACCACGAATTGACAAAGTAGAAACAGAAAAATGTAAGAAAATAACTAAAAGCACCATGTTTGAAACTAGACGGCATCGGCGCGACGCTCACTTTGGCCGCTTTTTCTACGTCCGTTTTGTCGTGTCCTGTCATTTCGAAAACACCTCTCAGCGCCATCGCCTCTTACTTCTCAATGTCGTCATTTTAAACATTCTACTTAAGAATGAACATTTTCCGAAAAACTGAAAATTTGCTGTTCTGAAGTAAAATTTCTTATTGTCTTTTATTTCCAGCTAAAACAACAAACTTTTCGTTAATTCATTTTCTAATGGACAACCGAGATCCCCCAGATGTTAAAATAGCACTTGATGCTCATCGTTCGCTTCAAGTATATAATCGCTACGTTCCAGAATCCAACTTAATGATCTATAAGAACACTGCGCTGTAGGAAGAGGTGTAAACAAGTAGATAATATATTGGTTCATCAGAGCACAACCTACGTTACCAATACTGCGATGTTGTTTGTCTCTGTGAATGTATTACTTATGTGTAACTCATTTTATTATAATTCGAGTAAATGCTGACACTGCTCTTCTGAACAAAAATAATATTTAGAAAATATTACAATTTACATTACCTACGGTTTACTTTGCATCTGCCTCTATAGGAAGAAAGAAACATTTTCTTTACAGCTTCATTTACGATGCCATACAATGCCGGAGTGATATAGAACTACATGGTCTTATTTTACAAACCCCCACATCGTAATCTCATTGTCATTGGCCTTTGCTCTTTTGCCCATGAAAACTCAGTGTATGTGAATCATTCGTACCGTACCATTCCCGTTCGATGATTGTTTCGTCTATCGAGTGTCGAGATTCACTGTGAGTATAACATTTTCCACGAAAGTTAAAATTTTTCAACAAGTCCTAAGTATTGAGGTAATACTCATTATACGTGACTAGTGCTGTCTTCATCCCTCCCACCCTACAATGGCAGCAAACTGTGCCATTCGCAGAGTGAACATTGTCGGTGACCGTGACGGTTCTCGTGAGCGATTTCCCGGTGGCGAAGGCGAGAAACCCAGGTTTCCTCGAGGTAGGCACCGGAGCTCTCCCCGTGCCGCGCCATGGAGCAACCACAAAAGCAGCCCCGGACGGGCAGGAAACGACCCGCGCCACCCACGATAAATGTGTCTGTGTGCTGGCCGTCGTCATTAGGTAGGAAGCTACTAAGCAGAGTTGCCAGGTGAATTTCCCTCTAGATTTCGTGGATTTTTGTATTAGTGGGTTGTTTGGGGAATTTAATTATTTTGGAGAAAGGTTAAAGAATTCCTAAGTAAGTAATAAAAATGTGTTTGCACTTATTTTTTTTATAAACTACACAGAGGTGACAACTAACCACAGCCAGGTGAATTTTCCTCTAGATTTAGTGGATTTTTTTATTAGTGGGTTGTTTGAGAAATTTAATTATTTTGCAGAAAGGTTAGAGAATTTCGATTTATGTAATAAACATGTGTTCGCACTTAAATTTTCTTTTATAAACTACACTGAGGTGACAAACGTCATGGAATACTTGCTAATATCGCGTCGGACCTCTTTTTGTCCGGCGATGTGCAGCAATTCGATGTGGCATGACCTCATCAAGTCGTTGGAAGCCCCCTCCAGAAATATTGAGCCATGCTGCCTTAATAGGCAGATTGTCTCCATAATTCGTAGCCTTCTCATAGCCGTCCATAATTTCGAGATTGATGCCGGTGCAGAATTTGTGCACGAACTACCCTCTCCCATAAATGTTTGATGGGATTCATTTCGAGCGATCTGGATGGCAAATCATTTTCTAAAACTATAGAGAATGATCTTCAAACCAATCGCAAACAATTGTGACCCGGTGACATTATGCATTTTTATCCATAATTATTCAATCGTTGTTTGGCAACACGAAGTCCATGAATAGCTGCAAATGGTCTCCAAGTAGCTGAGCATAACCTTTTCCATTCAATGATCGCTTCAGTTGGATCAGGGGACCCGGTCAATTCTATGTAAAAAAAACCCACGCTATGATGAAGGCACCAGAAGCTTGCACGGTGCATTGTTGATTACTTGGGTTCATTGCTTCGTGGGGTCATCGCCGCACTTGAATCCTACCATCAGCTCGTACCAACTGAAATCGGAACTCCTTTGACCAAGTCACAATTTTCCGGTGGTTTAGGGTCGAATCGATATGGTCACGTGCCCAGAAGACGCGCTACAGGAAATTTCATGTTGTTATCAAAGGCACTCGAATCAGTCTTTGCTGCCAAAGCTCATTAGAACCATTCGCCGCACTGTCCTAACTGATACGTTCGTCGTACTTCCCACATTTATTTCTATGGTTATTTCACGCAATGTTGCTTGTTTGTTAGCACTAACAACTCAACGCAAACGCCGCTGCCCTCAGTTTTTAAGTGAAGGGGTCGGCTACTGCGATGTCCGTGGTGAGAGGTTACGCTTGAAATTATATATTCTCGGCAAACTCTTGACACTGTGGATCTCGGAATATTGACTTCCCTCTCTATTTCGAAAATGAAAAGACCCATGCATATATCTCAAACTAACATTTCGCGTTCAAAGTCTGTATATTCAAGGGTAGCCATAACAATGTCGGGTATCTTTTCACATGAATTACCTGAGTACAAATGAAAGTTCTGCTAATTCACTGCCTTTTTATACCTTTTGTACACGATACTACTGCGACCTGTATATTTAAATATTGTTATCCCAGGTCACCTCAGTAGCTCTTGACTCCATTCACATTGCTGAATATAATCTTCAAAAGTAAGATTAGGTTTAATTTTATTCAAGCATTTAATTCTATTTTAAATTTCGCCAATTAATGGAGTTAAACATGAATAATCTTAATATTATTTTAGATTATGATTAATGTATAACAAATTCTTATATATTGGACAAATAATGTACTTTACAAAGTTGTTTGTTAAGTTAATTATGTAACTTAAAATATAAGTACAAGAACATCAGTGGATTATTTCATAATCTAGGGTCTTATTGGTGGAGTGATCTTTTTACTGGTGCACCAATATTAGTCTCTAACAACGCTCCAAAGTCTCTGTTTCGTCCTGTTACTTTTCCACGGGGAGTAGAAATAGTACAGGGCGTCAACTGATGTAACTGTAGTGCCTCTGATCGGGAGGTCCTAGGTTCGAGTCCCGACGATTTTCAACACTAGCTTGTCAGTTAGTGTCAGTTAGTAGGAATTCAGTCGCTGTCTACAGGAGAATACCGTCAGTCAACTGCTCTGATAGATAGTTTTCGTGGTTTCTCCGACTAACACCAGGCGAATGTCGGATCAGTACCCTGATAAACGGGCTACGATCGCACGCCCGCATCTTCCTGTTCGTTGTTCATTCCTCACTTACACACACATACTCACACGCACTTTTTACCATGGTGGTTGGGAGTTTAGAGCTTGTCCAGGCTGGGGCGTTTCCCCGCTCGTGAGAGATAGCTGTTTGAAGAATATCCCCGCTAGCCGACTGTAGGTGAGCGCCGGATCTCGCCATCCAGCTGGGGGAATCACTGTCACCTCACAAGAAAACCATCACTGCACTTACGGGACTAATGACCTTTTTTCAGTTGACGCGCCCGCATTCACTAACAATCAATCAATTAATCAATCATCGACCTGCTCAATCAATCAATCAATCAATCAATCAATCATCGTGACTTCCTCAGCACATTCGCTATTTCAATATTATAAGCCGATATTCTACTTGTAATTAATTTGTTCATTTATCGTATATTGTGGCCTGCACCTTGTTTACTTACGCTCAGTCCAATTCTCCACAATTTTGTTGCAATTACTTTCTTTGTTATTTTTGTCCCCTGGTAATACCTCAAGATGCATCTCCATTTGTCTTAACATCCTACTTCCTACTGATCCTTCGTTTCTTTTATTGCAAATTCTATGTTTGAATATTCATTACAATGTTGTAATCATTTGCATATATATATTACAATGTTATAAGTGTATAAATTAAATTGGTGTCGCAGACAATTTCGATTTTTGATCAAGCTATTTTTGTAGCAAGGTAATGGCAAACTTTTTTTCGTACAATCACGCCACTCAGACAAGAACTTTAAAAACATAAATGAAAGACAATGCCTAACATAAATGTGTGACATTTTAACATGAGATCACTATATTTTTCCCGCAAAAGTTTAAAAAACATTATTCATTTGTTATAATGTGTTTATAACTCAAACAACGACATTTCATATATCCGCATACGCATGCATGTGGGTAAGTAAGACATCTTCAGTCCTTCCAAATGGAAAATTTCTAGTCGTCAATTTTCTTCAAAAATGGTCGAACAATTGTGATTCTTGGTAATGAATCAAAAAATTTCATTTACATTCAATTGAAAAATAATGATAATGGAATGGGAATGGAAATTCTTTCGTTGTGAATTCTCGTGGAAATTATAAAATATACTGTTAACCTTAGAAAATAATGAAAGATGCATTTCATAAAATTCTTCCTCTCAGTTTACCACTCAATTTACAATTCTGTAGAATGCATACGTTTGCAATTTCCGTCCTCACGATGTCTCACCTTTGTCAAGTTTTATTAACTTTTTTCAAAAACACTTTCGGTTCTCATCTCCTTGCCACCACCTCATCGAAAGGCTAACTAAACGCAATACACTTATTTTACATATAATTTTCATAAACTGGAGACTCAATATATTCTATTAAATTAATGTGTCGTCTCCGGTGAGTATTTCGTGTGAGATATAATATTTTTTAAATATACTGAATTCCAAACAATTCCAAAATGATTGAAATGGATTTGGTTGACAATTTATCGCTGATTATTGATATTAATAAACTTGTATTGAAGATCTTATATCACCACCTTCAGTTAGATTAATGATTTGAAACACACTGTATTTCTCAGAGGATAATATGTACAAGATATCTATTCACTCTAAATATTCTCATAGAATATTTTAAGTGCTGTTGGAGATGGCTGAAAGTCACGATATGACGGATGCAGCTACTCATGATGAAAAATATTAATAAATTATTGCATGTTTTTATAACTATCGTCATCAACGAGATACATCATAATTATTTTGTCACAAATGGCTAAAATCCTAAAACTACTACGTAAATAAAGTATATTTTGGGCGATATGTTTCTTTTTAAATGTTAATAAACAGTTAATAGAAATACGAAGGCATTTCGTTAGTTTTAAAAAGTAGAATTTCTATTTAGCTACATGAAAACATGCAATTTTTATATTTAAAAAATATTTTCATAATATCTTTATCGTTTTCCAATCTGACTGTTGAGTTAAGGACTAACCTCTTCCTCATCCTATACAGAGAAAGATCGCCTTCTGTTGAATCTTTACTTCAAGGTGGAAGTTGGTGGCACAGGAAGTAGATTAGCGAAAGCGGAAAGCTCTTAGTAGTTATCTGGGATTAGGATCTTTACGCGTTCCTGGCACGTTTCGGCAACGAATAGGGTTTTCGCACACCAAGTGTAGGTTAAACGCTCGGACCGCGCGCAGCGTGTTCCTGAAGGGCACGCAATTTTTCAGACATCCTTTGCATTATCATAGAATTCGATAATATTTCTTGTCGAACTTTTTGTCGACCTTTTTTTATTTGTAGTTGTGAATTTGTGTAAATGTAAACTACACCTCTCTTTGTTAATTGTTCACAATTGCGGAATTCAGGTGTAAGTAATGATAAAGAACTTTTGCGAATGAGGATGATTGATTTTTATTCAATATTTCTTATGAACGAGAAATATTTCTACTTATATCACAATGGAATTCATAAAGACTTAATAACAATAAATATTTATTCAGATCTTCAGGATGAGCGGCTCATATCACGTCGATTACCAAACAAAGATTCCGTTGAAGAAGAGTGGGATACACAGAATAGTAATATGAGCCAAGGAGCAAATGGGGTTCTAACGAAACAAATTCCCAAGGAAAATAAATTTTTAAAATTTGGGATGATACATGGAACGTTATCAAAGACAAACATTATGCATATACGATATACATACAAAGCGGAACATAAAATGTTTTATCATCAAAATAGTAATATTAGCCAGAAAAATTACAAGGATGTCCATCATGACTCTGGGAAAGTACACAAAAAATAATGCATGATATATCTGGTTGCCAAACAATCGCTGGTAAACTGATACGATACCCCAACTCTAAAGCACGACTATGTGATATATGAGAAGAAAATTGTAAACAATATTACGAACAACTTTTTTGAGTTATATAATAATATTTATTTGGCTACAATTGGCTGATTGCCAGGTGGTAGCCATTTCTAAGATATAGAAGAACATCTTATAATTCAAAAAACACCATTAACCATCATAAAACAATTAGACAATAGCCACTTCTTTCAGGCATATACACGTTAATATATAAACCTACCTCACCACAGCACCTGTCAAGTAAGTTATGCACCAAGCCACCCATAATCACAATCCCATACACCCGATTAACACCACACACAAACACTCAACAACACAACACAAAACACAGCACCACACACCACGACCCAACAACACACACACACACAAATATATATATATTATATTATATATATATATATATATGTATATATAGTATTTTTATATATTATATATATGCATGATATGACATAACATAGCTCACACATTCCTATACAAGTGATGCTCACTCTCACGTTCACACAACACACGAACACACACA
>BOPP01000022.1:5822556-5863276 GCA_017312745.1 Gryllus bimaculatus
CGATATATGGATATAATTTATGAGGACTAGCAGAGTGTGTTGCCAGTGTAGCCACAAACCCTACAGTTTACAATATATGAACCATTTATAATCAGAAGAGAGAAGAGAGGAATTCCATATAAAAACAAATTTACAAGACACTTCTTCGAGCAAAATATACACTCAATATATAAACATACCACAGACCTGACCACATCTATGCACTATATACACCCCATACATCCCATACACACACACACACACACACACACACACACATATATATAATTATTAGTTATATATATAATATATATATAGTATATATATTACATGCATGCATATGCATAACATACTCACACATTCCTATACAATGATGCTCACTCTCACGTTCAACACATAACACGAACACACTACACACACTTGACACCTAATATCATACATGCCTAACATTTAAGAAGTACATATTATTGTATCATTTCATTGGAATTGAGCATCGCAGCAAGAAAAGTAGCTAATGAATATTTAAGCAAAAAACAATATTTACTTCCAGGGTACCAAAATAGCTGCAAAAAAGTTCAAAGCAGTGGCGAAGAACACAAATATTTACTTTTCAAATCATGTGTAGTTTTCGAAATAACAACTGAGATATGCCATGTTATTGGTGTAATGTGTGCAGGTTTGTTAGGTAAAAGTTCCTCTATAGCTACAAACTTTAAGATAGCTTTTCCTCAAAAATGCTTTTTATTAATCATGTACTGTCTATTTCAAGTCATTTTATCATCTCTATTGACAATTGACAATTACTGCTTGTTACTTAGAAGCAATTATTTTTGTATTGTTGACAAAGCAAGAAAAACTTAAAATGTAAAATATATGTTCTCTCCTTATTGTTGATATTTAATTCGTTTAAACAGGAGTTTATTAATTGTCTGTTATTTATGGGTTAGTTATTGTTTCTTTATACCTCTAATTATTCTAAATATAATTTTATCAAAACTTATTTCAATTCCTATGAAGATTCCGGTAATTGACCTGTATTTCTCGATAACGTTTGGATTATGCAAATCTCATTCTTAACGTTTTAAGATTTCTCTTCAATTTTTCTCTCTTCGTCATTCCGTTCTTTACTAGCTTATTTAGTTAATGCATACGATCCAAACACGCGATTCTTCTTCTAAACACTCTTGAGAAGAGAAGCGCGCGTTTCTCAGCCTTTCGTGGATGGCGCCTGCGACGAGCGCAATTTGCTATACAAACTGTACGTCGGGATGCAGTGCTGAAAACGCAAAAGCTTTTGTCTCTGAGTTGCCCATCAGCCTTCAATTACAAAAATTTAAAATAAAAGATAAGATTAATCAATTTTTCTCAGTTACATGAAGTCGACATATGAATACGAATGAATATAACGATGCATACAGCTATTTTAAGTGCACCTTCTACCTTGTGATGCTGCTGCAACTTAAAGCTTGAGGGGCACTAGTATGTACATCAGCATCAATTGTCCTAAGTTTATAATATCTGCTGCTTAAAAAAATTTGAACCAAATAGAGCTTAGGCGTAAACAACTGTTGCGCGTGCAATGCTCTCGACGAAGACCTTCGAAGTTTCGATCCCGACGATGCGTAGATTTCGACACTAGCAGATGTAGCTAGTCGAATTCAAGCCGATCGCAGCAGCCAATATCACGAGCAGCTGCTCTGTCGTATTTTTCCATCGTTACTTTCCCAATACTGCCAGTGAATGCTGCTATCATTACTTTAACAAACGACCAGTTGTATACCTATTTTTCCACCTACTCATGGTCTCAACTTGCCCCTTGTTGTTCTCTATCACACACGCACTACACTTCACACGTGTACACGGACCATCAGAAGTAGAGAGCTTGTACACGCTTGGTAGGGAGCAGCAAGGAGATATTTGGCAAGATGAAACCCCACAACCGACGCTATAATTTAGACCGCTGCTGATCTCACGTTCCAGCGGAGTGGAACACTATCACTCCGGAAATGCTTGTTCCTACACTTACGGAACTAATGAATACAAGGTTAATTGTCCGGACACCAAAAGTAGCCAATCAATCGAAAGAATTGGTTCAATAATGTTGTTGTAGAAATATGCTACACCTTCCAAACTTTTTATAAGTATATATCATTATTCACCGTTAAAATAGGCACTAGAAATAAAACGAGTAGAATCGATTCATAAAATAGCAAATATTTTATAGTTATCAGTAAACTAGCATTAGACAGAAGCGGCTCCATTATTGAAAAAATCGTATGAAGATTTATAATCTATTACATTTCAACATTATTATATTAATAATACATAAGGAGTTCTATAAAACGTTTCAATTCTCACAATTCAAATCAACTGTCGCATGCCGCAAAGATTCCAGGCTGCAGTTCTGGTTTAAGTGCAGCCGTCTCATTTCAGGGCAGGCAGAGGAGAGTTTCGCGGGACCAGAGTTGGGCGCGGACAAGCTGACTTCCAGAGAGGACAGGCATGCCTGATCGGTGGTTCAGCGAAACTAGCGCGCGTAGACTCTTCACCCCCCCCCTTTGGAGAGCGCGTCGCGCAGCGGGAGTTAGCTGGCCTCGCCTTCCACCCCGTCGCGAGTCGCCCTCCCGATCCCTGCCCGCGCCCACCACCGCGCCTCCGCGCCTCGACCCACGCGCGCTTGTCGCTCGACGGGCACGAGTTTAGTCCGGTTACTTTGGCTCCTCAATGTACGCGCACACCAGCGCTAGCGCGACTTCGGCTTGCATCATAAGTCATCGTCCGCACGTCGCGACCACGCCTCCATTATTTCTATCTTTATAGGCCTTGTCTGGCCTACGTTCTTAATGTTTTACGGTTCCCAAACCAGTTTGCCTTTGTTTGTGCTTGCAGTTTCTCCATTTCCTCTATGGTTGTATGACTTGAAGGCGAATTAGATTGAGTGCCTGTATTATTGATCTACTAGTTTGTTTTTGAAATTTCTTTTTCATTTTATCATATCATTGCTCCTTATTTTTTCATTTCATTATTTTTTACCAGCTTGCATTATACATCACATAGTTTCCCGGTCTAGCCTTCACCTTTAGAACGTGCTGTAACACACCCCTGCTAGTGGAAAGACCTATCTATACGCGATGAATCAATTCTCGACAGATGGACTGTACCATCTTTGTCAAAATTCGACCAATCTAGACCGATCATGATAGCTATATGCAGCAATTATTTGGCCCCAACTACTATCCCGACAGGCGTTATACGGCAATGATATAGGCCAATAGGCAAGTCATCTCTAAGTGTCTTATCCTCGAATGTATTGGATACACTTTGGAATAATTCCAAGTAATTTTTATCGGAGCACCCTCTCGGCCCCTCCTCACCCCCCCAGCCTTCGAGGGGGGCTATTCCCCGCGCGTCCGGTCCCGGCCTTCCCACCGGCCGTCCTCCCCATTCCTTTCGTCTCGCCCAGCGTCACACCCCTCCTGCTCTGGCACTGCCTCTTCCTACCGATCATAATTTCATCCGTGTCAAAATTAGCGAGCAGTCAATAATAGTGTGTATCAAGTGTTTCTGTCCACATGCCCAAGTACATGCTCCTCAGACGTTATCTATAGAAAAATTATATTATTAATATTATTAATTATTATTATTATTATTATTCATATTAAACTTTCTCTGTTCCTTTTTCTTACGACTTGTTGCCTTCTCCCGCCTGCAGTCGACCACTCTTTCTCTCTATCATACAATAATCATTTCACTTGCCCTACATATTATACATGCCTACATTTAAATGAAGAACATATATTGAGTTACACCTAGTAAACATGCACATATATACATATACATGATGAAGATGAGATAGAGATCTTTACTCTGCCCGTTCGGAGCTGACTTTTAGCACTTCCATTCACCGCCCTCATGCAAGCCAAAAATGCGAAGAAAAGGAAATGAGATATCACTGATCCTTTTTCTCATTGTAAGGAATTTTGAGAATTTCTTCGTACCTACCTACAAATCTATGAGAAATTCAAAGTCGCACTCAGACACTAGCAATATTTATGACTTTCTCACGGAAACTTAACTTATCTTTGTCTGTGTTGTAATGCTAAACATAATTCAATTTCCCACAAATAGAAAGTTTGAAGAGCTTTACTCTTTATGTAATTCTGTCTGTTATAAGATTTGGAAATTAGAAGTTGTTGTTCTGTTAAAACCCCGATTTGCCTTTGCCTTCACAGAAAAGTTTACGCAAAGGAAATTTAATTATTTTTATCTTACTACCACTTATAAATGTGTTATGCATTGCATTGTGTATTTGAATTAAGAGTGTACATTTATGTACTAAATTACAATTTGTGATATCAATGGTCTATTAGACTGGTGTATTAATCGTCCACAATTGATTGCTGTCATGTTAACAAGATGATAAAAATGTGTTTTGCATTGAAGTACAAATGACATTTACTCTATATTTTATATTACAATAGTATTTTCATAGTTTGATACGATAGCGTTTTTTCATATTATTGTATCATTCATTGGAATTGAGCATTGCAGCAAGAAAAGAGTGTAATGGAATATTTTAAGCAAAACAATATTTACTCTCCAGGTACCAAAAATAGTGCAAAAAGTTCAAAGTGCGAAGAACACAAATATTTACTTTTCAAATCATGTGTAGTTTTGAAATAACAACTGAGATATGCCATGTTTATTGGTGTAATGTGTGCAGTTTGTGTAGGTAAAAGTTCCTCTATTAGCCTACAACTTTAATATAGCTTTTCCTCAAAAATGGCTTTTTTGATTAATCATGATGTCTATTTCAATCATTTTATCATCTCTATTGACAATTGACAATTACTGCTTGTACCTTAGAAGCAATATTTTTGTATTGTGACAAGCAAGAAAAACTTAAAATGTAAAATAATATTGTTTCTCTCCTTATTGTTTGATATTTAATTCGTTTAAACAAGTTTATTAATTGTTTTTATTTTGGGTACGTTATTGTTTCTTTTACCTCTAATTATTCTAAATTAATTTTATCAACTATTCAATTCCATGAAGTTCCGGTTAATTGACCTGTATTCTCGATAACGTTTGAATTAATGCCAAATACTCATTCTTAACGTTTTAGATTTCTTCTTCAATTTTTTCTCTCCGTCATTCCTTCTTTACTATGCTTATTTAGTTCTATGCATACGATCCAACACGCGTCTTCTTCAAAACTCTTGAGAAGAGAAGCCGCGCGTTTCTCAGCGCTTTCGTGGATGGCGCCTGCGCGGAGGCAATTTGCTATACAAGAGTGTACGTCGGGAAGCAGTGCTGGAAACGCAAAAGTTTTGTCTGAGTTGCATCAGCCTTCAATTACAAAAAATTAAAATAAAAGTAAATTAATCATTTTTTCTGTTACATGAGTCACATATGATATAGAATGATATAACGATGATACGAGCTATTTCAAGTGCCCTCGTACTTTGATTCTCTTCAACTTAAACTTGAGGGGCACTAGTATGTACATCAGCAACAATTGTCCTAATTTATAATATCTGCTGCTTAAAAAAATTTGACCAATAGAGCTTAGGGTAACAACTGTTGCGCGTGCAATGCCTCCGATCGAGAGACCTTCGAAGGTTCGAATCCCGACGATGGTAGATTTTCGACACTAGCTAGATGTAGCTAGGTCGAATTCAACCGCAATCCGCAGCAGCATATCACCGAGCAGCTGCTCTGATCGTTATTTTTCCATCGTTACTTTCCCAATCAACTCCAGGTGAATGCTGTATCATTACTTTAACAAACGGACCATTGTATACCATTTTCCATATCATTGTCATCCTTGCCCCTTGTTGTTCTCTATCACACACGCACTACACTTTCACACGTGTCCAACACGGGACCAATCAGAAGTTGAGAGCTTGTACAGGCTTGGGTAGGAGCAGAAGGAGATATTTGGAAGGAGAAACCCCACAAACCGACGTATAATTAGACGCGTGATCTCACGTTCCAGCGGAGGTGGAACACTATCACTTCCCGGGATAATGCTTTTCCTACACTTACGGAACTAATGAATAAAGCGGTTAATGTGTCCGGACACAAAAAGTAGCCAATCAATCGAAAATTGGTTCAATAATTTGTTTTAAAATATTGTACACCTAAATTTTTATAATGTATATATCATATTTCCCGTTAGAAAATAGGGCACTGACGAATAAACGATAGAATGATATAAAATAGCAAATATTTATATGTTATCAGTAACTAGCATTAGACAGAAGCGGTCATTATTGAAAAAATCTATGAAGATTTATAACTCTATTACATTCAACATTATTATAGTAAATAATTAATAAGGAGTTCTATAAAACTTTCAATTCTCACAATTCAATATCGACGGGCCAATGTGCCGCAAAGATTCCAGCTGCAGTTCCTGTAAGTGCGCGTCTCATTCAGGGAGGCAGGCAGAGGAGCGTTCGCGAACCAGATTGGGGCGCGACAAGCTGACTTCCAGGAGGACACTGCCTGATCGTGTCGACGAAACTGACGCGCGTAGACTCTTCACCCCCCTTTGAGGCGTCGCTGCCAGCGCGGAGTGTAGCTGGCCTCGCCTTCACCCCGTCGCGTCGCCCTCCCGATCCTGCCCCCGCCCCACCACCGCCGCCATCGCGCGCTGACCCCGCGCGCGCTTGTCGCTCGACGCCGAGTTAGTCGGTACTTTGCGCTCCTCATGACGCGGCAACCCAAGCGCTGCGCGGTACTCGGCTGCCACTTGTCATCGTCCGCACGTCGCGGACCACGCCTCCATTAATTTCTATCATTTTAGGCTCTTGTCTGGCCTCCACGCTTCTTAATGTGTTAACGGTTACCCAAACCAGTTTGCTTTTTTGTGCGTTAGCAGATTTCTCCATTTCTCCTTATGTTGTATGATTGAATGGAATTGATTGAGTGCCTTATTAGTTGTATTCTACTAGTTGTTTTGAATTCTTTTCATTTTTATTCATTCATGTTCCTTATTTGTTTTCATTTTTCATATTTTTTACCAGTTGATTATCGTAGTTTCCCGGAGCTTAGAACGTGCTCTGCTAGTGGAAGATATCTAGAAGGAGAAAATCCCGCAAGCTGACGTGTAGGTTGGATCTTGGTTTACAGCGGGGAAGAACACCGCTACATCCCGTGATAAAACATGTGGCACAATTACGGTACTAGCGGCCAAGGGCGTTGATACGCCTGGAATCACAATAGGCAATCATTCAGGGTTTCCCTGGAATTTATTTATCCCAATAATTCCAATAATTTGTTCAGCTCCCTCGCCCCTCCCTCACGCTTCGCTTATTTCCCCGCACGTCCTGTCCGGCCGTCCTCCCCATTCCTTTCGTCTCGCCCAGCCGTCACACCCTCCTGCTCTGACTGTTCCTCCGATTCATCCGTGTCAAATTTAGGAGCAGTCAATACAGTGTTATCAAGTGTTTCTGTCACATGCCAAAGTACATGCTCTCACTTTTATTCTATAGAAAATTATTATTATTATTATTATTATTATTTATTATTATTTATTATTATTTATTATTATTTATTATTATTTATTATTTATTATTATTTATTATTATTATTAAACTCTCTTGTTCCTTTTTCCTTACGACTTGTTGTTCTCCCGCCTCATCGACCACTTTTCTCTCTTTCATACAAAATCATTTAATAATCCCTCTTTTGTCCTTCAAATTTCTTCTTTTTTCCGCTATTTTTTCCTTTATTTAAGACCATATATTTTCCATACTGGGTTTACATTTTTCTTTTTTAAATTTTATTTTTAAAAAATCTACTTTGAAAATATTCATCTCTTTTATTATTGTGCCATATTCTATTTTGTAAAGAATATTCCCTCGTTGATTTATTTCGTATGAAAACAACATGGAGAACATTTTAGTGATGTATGTAGTTCTCAAGTTTAGTAATGCTAGTTTACAGAAACTGTTTGTGTGGCAACTTTTGACGTGAAAGATTTATTTCTCAAGATCATAATGTGAATGCGCAATGTGGGAGTAGCTGCCAGCGACATCTCTATGAGAGACGGGTGAGCTGTACTACGTCTTAGACGTCTTTCACATATCTTATACGTAGCTACTCGAGACGCGTGAAAATTCGAAGAAGTGTGTTAAGAAATATCTTCTAGCAATATTACTACAGTTGTTTAATTCGCATGTTTCTTGTAATTCCCTTATTAAAGAGAAAAAATGTTCAGCTGTAACTGAGCGCATAACACATCCAGTAATACCATCGTTCTTTGTGTCTGACAACAAAGCTGCAGAAATAATGTTTATTTGACACACGCAGAAGCGGTATTCATGTAAATTAATTTCCACCCAAAGTTGCTCTTAATGTTTCTATGAGCACTGCGTTTCCTAATAAAGTAGAGATATATGTTAAAATATATGTGTAGTTGACAGTATGAAATGTTTTGACGACTGAAAATTAATATTTATTCCCAGCTTTATTCCAACAGGAGTGTGGGCTATGAATTTAGAATAATGTTTGTTACGTTCTCTTTGTTCACAATTACCTTTTTCTTAATTTAAATTATTTACACATCTACGATAAATATACAACATCGGTTTGACAATAATATCAATTCTTCAACTTTTGATCAGAGATCAGTTTAGCAAAACTTCAACTTACAAGAGAGCCAAACGTTTCCTACCTCAACGTTTCACGATTAAATTTTCTTATACTACACCGTCGTCAGTTCAACAATTGTTCTGTTACTTACGACACAACAGTTCCTCTCAAACAGCATCCAACAGGAGTCTCGTCGTTTACCTTTGCGTCCATTTTCTAATCCATAGTGCTATATTGGTTGAAGTGTAAGGATTCCCATAATAGATTTCATTTGATCCTTATAATACTTGTAGATATCTACTTAACTGACGTACAATACTGAATATATATCACGTTTTTAAGCCTAATTTAGTAACGAAAGTTTGCAAAACAATTAACGCGGTTCCTTGTAAAGATTTTTCGTGTGATATTTTTGTACTTCTAGGAAAGTTTCTCAAAACATATTGTGTGCAAAACGGATTCATACAAGCACACAATAATGATAAAATGTCATTTAAAATTTACTGGCCTGTTCAAAGATGTAGTCTACGAAAAGGTACTAAATATTATACTTTTTTTAGTAGTTTACTATTTTGTTTACTATTTTATACTATTATTACAGCTATTTCGTTTCAATTATTCCTTTATTGAAGAAATCTCGTTGCCCACACACGCGTGGTCGAGGGCGTATGTGATTTACACGCGCTTTTCAAAGGAATAAACACACAAATAACGATAGGCCTGGTTTGACGAGATCTTTAGATGGAACTTGCCCATGTTGCGAATCAAATACTTCCGTAGATATTTACTAGTGTGCCGTGACATGGTGGGGCTGTCCCCTTCACCACGTAACGCCTTCCACCCTATTCTATCCATACCTAACCCCCCTGGTTGACGCAGAGGCTACCACCCAAGAACTCGTTAAATCAACAATTTCGGTACCAATCCCACATAATGGATGCATATTATGTGTTTG
The DNA here is from genome assembly GCA_017312745.1 of Gryllus bimaculatus. NCBI lineage: Eukaryota > Metazoa > Arthropoda > Insecta > Orthoptera > Gryllidae > Gryllus > Gryllus bimaculatus. Next base: position 5,832,092 of record BOPP01000022.1, read on the forward strand.
GACATTTCTACCTCACCATCTTCCATTCTTGAATCTCAATTTTTTTCTCAATGCCTTTCCCCATACATGGAAAGATGGGTGAGTGGAGATAAGAGCAGGTGCGTGAGAAAGGGCATAAAGGCACGCGTCATCTCGGTGAAGCCTGACTTTCTTCCTATGCGATGGCCTGACTACCTCGTTTTGAAATAATAGAAGACAAAAACTGTTACCACTTCAGGTGGCTTAACTGGTATTAACTAAAGCCGGGAATTAACTAATGACACTGGCATTAACTAATGACACTGCAATGTCTGCGACCAGAAGATCCTAGGATTTGGGTCCCGACGATCGAAGGAATGTTGACACCTACATCGCTAGGTCGATTTTAGCTGCTGTTTGGAGGATAATCTTCTAGTGACCTGCGATTAACACCAGATGAATGCCGGAGCAGTACCTTACAGACTGTGCGCGATATTGCCTTCCTCTCCTGTGTTCTTCACCACTTAATTAACCATACACTTTCATCCCCTACACTCCCACACGTGTCGGGAGGCCAGTCGGAAGCTTAGAAATTGTCCCTGTTGGGGCGGTGCCTGCCAGGTGGGCGATACATGAAAGGGGAAACTCCCTAACCCGAGATGTAGGTTTGCTGAAGTTCTCACCATCCAGCAGGGAAACAACACCGTCACATCGCGTCATAGAAACATGCGCTACCCTTTCGAGATAAATGACCATATCAGTTGTTGACCATACCAAAGAATCAATTAGAAATTATACTGGCAGTATAAAATATATTAACATTCTAAAATGTTGCCGAACTTTAATACATGCATCAGATACAAGTGATTCTTAAGGGGCCAAGCGCGCGATAATGTGGACGGAAATGTGAATCCATTAGACCCGATTTACACGCTTCCTTTTACGATTCGGTTTCGAGTGTAGATCCTAGGGTTTAGGGAGGTACACTGCGCATGCGCGCGTCCGCTAAAACTCTGCAGTCCGCTCGTCAACCAGACCGTCGTGTTGCGTCGTCAACGCTAACCGACTCCCTTTCACTTTTTCCTAAGGGTCATCCCTTTCGCACAGGAAAGGCTTCCCTTTTGTAGTGCCGACGTCTGGTCGGGTGAATGGTTTTTGTTTTTTGTCGCAATATGTCATGCATTTTTTTCGCTTCCCGAAACACTTGTACGATTCCGTTTGAACTGTGTATCACCCACGACTTAGCATGTCGTGACGCAGTTGAGTTACCTTTCAGAACTATCACTGCAGTTTCGAATAATCCTGTATATCTAACCTACCAATTGTTTATTTTAAAATGGCGTGTTTGACAGACCGTCATGAAATAGTTTTCGTGATGTTTGCGATGGACCTTGCGATGAACCAAGAATCTGATCACAAGAGCATCTTCTGCTGTCGGTGCTTTGCCAGCTCCTTGTAGTACCGAGCGTTCTTGCATCGAGTCGCCCTTCCGCATCCCGGCCACTCTCCTTCTCCGTGGCGCTCCCCACGGCACCGTTTCACAGAAACATGGACACCTGCGGGTGTCGCCCAGGTGGGGGGTGGGGAGGGCGGCGAGGGGCGTCTTCGGAGCGGCGCGGGCAGTAATGGATGCGTCTAATTGAATTAGCGCCAGGGAGGGGGTGGGGTGGGGTGGGGCGGGGGCGCGACCGCGGACGAGAGTGGAGGGACGAACAGCGCAAAGCACTCGCTGCCGGCCCCCGGGTTTTTATATTTCATCGCGACGAGCAGGGGAAGACGACCGAGGGGAAGGGGGTGGAGGGGAGGTGAAGGGAGGAGAGGGTGCGCGCGACATGCGGGGAAGCGGCTCTGCGACCGGACGACCGGTCTCCCCCTCCCCTTACGCGAGGGCGACTGCGTCGATTAACTCGCGACTGCGTGACCGGTGCTGCCGTCGAAAGCCTCGGACGGGAGTTCGCGCTGAAACATTGCTTCAAAGAGTGTTTTCGAGTTGTTTCTCCGTGATAGCTGTTTGGACCATCTGTTTTTCAGTTTTCTTTTTTTTTAATTTCTTTTTTTAATTTTACTTATAATTCTGTCTCTATTTGTTGTCTGTTATTTTTACTGTTCTCTATTTTACTTTCTCTCTTCCTATTTTGTTTGTTCATTTCTGTTTTGTGTACATTCAAAGAAGACTGATATTATTATATTCACTCATTTCGTTTCTTATTATATACGTTTCTACAGTGTCTTCCTATTATTATACTTCTCTCTTCTGTTTCTTTAAGTTGGTTTGAACGAAAAGTTCTCGTTTGTATTTGTAGCTATTTTTTGTTTAACTTGTGTTATTTTTAGTTTACTTCTTCCAAAATCTTCATGCCGAGTTTTTCTTTAATCTTTTATAAAACTTACAGGTGTGTCCATTTTCTAACATGTTCTTGATATTTGCACTATTATTTTGAACTGAGAATATAGACTTTGATGACACAAAATAAATATAAATTTAGTATTACATAATTAATCGGAAGTCTTTCCCTTTCTACTGTTTGTGGACCTAAGAACAGAGAAAGTGTGAAAATAGATCTTTGAGATATCAATAGATGACAGCTGAGAATGATGTAGAGCAACATCGAAAAGCTAGCTCAGGCTAAAGATAAAAGTAACTGTGACGAGAAAGTAAGTGTCATTCTATATCACCATCTGATATTTTAGTGTAACGAGTGTCTTCTTAGCTTTCTAATTCAATTCATACCGAATATATCGCAGTGTTTAATTAAAAAAATAAATGAGGGTTTAAAACATGCCTCACATTTACTTCCAGGACGCTGTAAAATTAATTTTTATTGATATATTGAATATCCTGATTTTTTTAGTACACAATTAAAATTTTCCCAGAGAACTTCATATTTATTCGCTCTAAATTGCTTCTAAACGACACTTTTTGCTCCACAATACAACTCAATATACATTTACCCCTTTCGAGCAGCAACATTGTAGAGGTTGATTATATTTCCTCGGGCCTGATATTAAAATCCTGCATTGCCTAATGCTTTTACGTTAATTTGTTAGGCTTGACGTCGCGAAAGTTAAAGGCCACATTAAAGAAGAATTATTGGCATCGCCTCGCCTAACTATTCGCCTCTGGTCTTTTACGTCTTGCCTCTCATCCTTCGTTTTTCGCCTCTCGTCTCGCGTCTCTCACTTCTCGCCTCTCACCTCTTGCCTTTTGTGTCATTTCACGTCGTATACTCCGTTCTCTTCTACTCCTCTACCACGCGCGATCCCGCTTCTTTCTGTCCGTGCTATCTCTCTCTCTCTCTCTCTCTCTCTCTCTCTCTCTCTCTCTCTCTCTCTCTCCAGTAAAATGAAACAAAAGAGCATTTTTTGCGTTGTGACGTTTTATGAAAGGGATGAAAAATTTAGATAGGTTTGCAAAATACTAGAAGTCGAAGGTCACGGAAATTTTTTTTTATACATCTCCCTTTTTCGACGCATTTTGTGCTGAATAACTGTATTGCTAGATTTTACGAAAATAGAATTTTGGACGAAAGTTATTAAAATATATTTTCTCCGACTAACGATCTTCGAGGCATTGAAGGTTACAAAAACTTGTTGTCCTACATTTATTTACATTGTACATCATATGAAATTCTTATGAAATTTGTAGAAAATACATTTTCTTACGAAATTTGTTAGTCGTTGTATTTATATGACAAACCTCACGACAATATGGGGCGGATGACGGGGGAAAATGAATTGGTGCGTAGGATAGAGTAGTTTAGAGTGAATATATAAACAAATAACATTTATAACGTACAATCAATAAAGAAATATTAATACTAGAAAATAGTGGAAAATAATGGTTTATAATTTAAAAGCTATTTATTCGTGCTAATGCCTAAAGACCAGTATATTTTCAAAAAAAGTTTTTTCGTGTGCTTAATCTCCGATATTTTGGGACGCACACGCAATTTCGATGTGAAGATTTCATCTCTTTTCTAAAACAGCAAAAAAAATGTCACAGCGAAAATTCAGCTCAAGGTAATTTTTTTGCGCTGGAGAAACATAAGTTGGCTGGACTACAGGAGGCATGGCCCCAGTGCCGGCCTTTCACCGGCACACACGCAACAAACGCGCGGCAACGCGCACCCATGCAGGATTGTGATTTATTGACTGAGGGTGGGGCGGGACTCAAAGACTATTGAAGTGACGATGAATTGGTGCATAGGATAGAGTAGCTTATAATGCGGATGTAAACAAATAACATTTGTAACGTTCAATCAATAAAGAAAAATAGTAATGTAATACAATTGTGAAAAATAATTGTTTATACAAAAGCTATTTATTCTTAATGATGCCCAGAAAACAAAATATTTGCGAAAAACCAATTAAAAGAAAATTAACCTCCAATATTTTGGAATGCACACGCAATAACATTCCAAAGATTTCACCTCTTTTCTCAATCGTTGAGACAAACGACTGAGCAAAAATACAACGCAAGGTGATTTTTTTCCGCTGAAAAACCCCCAAGTTGACTGGACTACAGGAGGCATCACGGCGCCCCCAGAGCCGGCCTATCGCCGGCAAACACGCGACAAACGCGCGTGGGCGGATTGCGATTTATTGACTGCGTGGCGGGGTGTGGAGAGGAGAGGAGGGGAAGCGGGGGGCGTTGCAGTGAGAGGATTAGCGCGTGCGATGTGCGACGTGGGCTATCGGCGGCGCGCGACAGCCACGAGCCCGATCGCTGCGCCCGTCGTGTAAATGATCGCTCTGAAAACACCGCTTATCAACACCTGTGGAGGCTTTTGACACGCCCACCGCTTATGACACGGTACGTGATTCACTCGGATTTTTGGTTTCCCTCAAGAAAAGATTCCAAAGCGTAACTGGAAAAGATTATGACATTGCTCTTTGTATAATACCGTTACGTGCTTGCTTGATCGTTTCCCGACGAATGTGAAATTAAAATACAAATCACGGACGTATACGAATCACGGACGTATACGAATCACGGACGTATACGAATCACGGACGTATACTAATCACGAACGTATACTAATCACGAACGTATACTAATCACGAACGTATACTAATCACGGACGTGTGCGAATCACGGACGTGTGCGAATCACGGACGTGTGCGAATCACGGACGTGTACGAATCACGGACGTGTACGAATCACGGATGTACATGGTACGAGTAAGAATCACGAACTGCTGGTTATCCTTCTTTCTCCACCCCGTTCTCATTCCTATCCTTTGGACCGAATGGTGGGCTGACCTTCGTATGGCACATCGCAGTGGTAGTCAGAAAAACTCTCGTCCAAGCGACTGAGATTTCGAAACAATGAACAACAAACTTCGGGACCCGAATGGCCATTAGTGTGTAAAGTATGAGCAAAAAACGATTTTTTTAAATTATAGAGTATGCGTTGTAATATGTTGGACGGTTTCAATGATCTGTTGAATAGCACATAGTTTGTCCCACTCGATACGGTATTAATGCATCTGTATGGGGAAGCTATCTGAGTTCAGGGGTCACATTCTTTCAAATGTTTACTTCAAGTGCACTTTTAAGTAAATTAATCCTGAGCTCCGACAGTTATGAGCGCTCCACAATGTGAACGGTTTGGCGATCAGAACTTCTCTTATAAATTGTAATCCCAAAATAATCCAAGAGGTGAATAATTACGCAAAAGTCTAATTCCACGGAAAATATTGTTCACCTGTCAAACTTAATCTACACATTCTTTCAACATTAATACTAATCCTTAATACTAATTCTCAAGTACTTCATTATATAATATATTCCATTAATGGGACAAATTTGCTGAAGTAAATGTTTTAAAACGTTAACACATTTTTTAATTATATGCTTCTAATGTGGTTAGACGGAAGTGCGGACCTGATAGCCCGAGCCTCGCCATATCCATAAAGGCAAATTATTATTATTATTATTATTATTATTATTATTATTATTATTATTATTATTATTATTATTACTATTATTATTATTATTACTATTATTACTATTATTACTATTATTATTACTATTATTATTACTGTTACTAATAAAGGAATATTGATATAATTTTCCTCCACGCTACAGTGATATATCTGTAATATCTGAAATATTCTTGATAAAGTTCAACCCTATAAATATGAAATACCGATAGAGTACTTTTTGGTACTTTTAAAAAATAAATAATATTAAAACCAGGAGAAATTACACCTTGGATAATTTAGACAGTTCATCCTTTTAATTTTAAAGGTTGTTTTCGTTTTCATTCATCTCCTAGAACCCTGTATCCTTATATCTCTTAGTTAATTATCTTTAATGCTTCTCTCATTCGCCTGATGCCTACCGTGTCCTTAATGTATTCACGCTATCTCGTCTTTTGTCCCCCTTTGCTTATGTTTTCCCTCACTAGAATGTACTTCATTTCTTATCATAACCAATCTCCATGTATTCATTTCTCTTACAATCTCCCCTAGTCCCCAGTGAACATTTTCGACCCTTCATCTGCTTCTCCCTCTTTCCCGAGGTTTATCTTCCCCTTTTCTTTGTTTTGGACGAAAATATAATTCTGAAGAAACATTACTTTCTTGATCAACTGTATAAATAAACATTTCTGTAGTCGAGTTGATGGAACTGCTTTGACGTTCATAGGACGTCATAGAACGTTGCTGATAACAAATATGCATTAAACATTAGATAGACGAAAAACATGTAACCGTCTTAAACTAAATGTTTCAGAGCTTTTAATGTTTACTGTTTATTTATGAATATCCTTTCTCACTTTTTGCAATTAGGAAATGTTACCTCATTTTCAACTTCACCATTTATTAGGAATAAAATATTTAAAATTTCAAGAATGGTCTATACATTATCCTCTTAGAGCTCTAATTAACGTAGTAATATTTTTATCAAGGTCGAATGTTCGTGATGAAATAGTGAAATTTGAACACAAGTCGACGTGCTGAACAAACTACAATAAATTATTCCCCTTTTATATTAATGAATTTACGAAATGTTTCACAAAGTTTGTTGGAATTGCACTGAATCATCACAAGTGACTCGATTCACAAGTAACCTTTATTCTAAAAATGATAATCAAAGTAGCATGTTGTAATGATAAATGAAAAAATAATGTTTACTGTAGTTTTTAATGTATACAAAATGTATAAACCTTATCTGCAGCAAACAGTAAAAAAAGAGATATTTATTGAGAAGCATCGTGAAAGATGTATGATTCCTTGATCAGATATTACTCACAAGACATTCATAGTACACAATAATTAAGGGTATAAAATAAATACGAAACATATTTGAAGTAAAAAAATAACTACAGAAGAAAACGAATGATAAACTCAATGTACAATACATGTAACAAAAAACTGTAGGGTTTTCAATTCAAGACTGCAACTAATTAACTTCTTGTACCCAGATTACTGAAAGTTATTTTTAATGCGGTTTGAAAACTATGTTATAGCATTTTATAACATTATAAAAATTTTTATTTAGTATTATTTCGCGATTTGTAAACTTAAACGAATGTAAAATTGACACGTGCGTCGTACAGCGAACTGAGGATGCTGATAACCCTTGAGATGACCCTGAGAGCTCCGACCTTTGGATCAGAGTTTTTAAATTGTTTTTATTATTTTTTCTTGCTTTTACCAGTTAAGTCTTAATTATAAATAATTAAAAACGACCACCCTCAAATTAAATATTTTCAAACATCGATGTATTGGTTTCGATTTCGCATCCCTAATCGTAAATCGAACCCGAAAGATTAATGCAATTTAGCAATTATATCGGAGATTCACCACCGTTTGGCACATTGTATGTGATATCAGATTTTGCGAATGATGCCGGATTTTATCTCAGATTAAAAACCTTCAGAAATATACATCACCGGCCGACGCATATATAATTACTGATTTTCTCAGCTTTTGGTAACATTTCGCATATTTAGCAATTGCTAAAATCAACCATCTCCAGCAACAGTATAAAACCGCCGCAGGAGTTAATTCTCTTGTGTGCTTGTTGGCGGCCACGTGTCGTGTGCAGCGGCGCCTTAAGACGTCCGATGGTAGAGGAGAGTGACCAAAGAAAGAGGCGACGGGTCAGGTTCCTCCCCCTGCTCTTCCTCCGCCGCCCACCCTCTCCATTGTGCGAACCCTCAATGGCAGGCCCATTCAAGACGCTTCTCTCCCCACGGCGGAGGCGCGGGCGGGGTCGCTGGGCCGTCTCTGGGCACCAGAGCGTGGGACGCGACGACGCAGGTGGATGAGGGAGGAGGATGCGCGCGTTCGGTGCTCGCACACCTTGCACAAGGTGAATGGTAAGACGATCCCTGGTGACGTAATACCGGTAAATCCAACGGGTTTTTCTCTCAATGCTTCGGTTATTTTAGATTCTATGTGTATGTGTGAGGTGTGCGTATGTGTGTGTGTATGAGAGAGAGAGAGAGAGAGAGAGAGAGAGACGAAGACACAGAGACAGAGAGAGACAGAGAGAGACAGAGAGAGACAGAGAGAGACAGAGAGAGACAGAGAGAGACAGAAGGTGAAAGGAAGTGTTCATTGTATTCAAATCAATTCACTCTATATTATATTTTATTATCAAGAGAAAATGATAATATTTTCCTTGTACTAAGAAGTGACTAGATTAAATGAATTCTTTTCTTACTAATTATTTAATAGTAATATTCTTAAGAGTTCCTGGAGTATAAATTTCACGTTTTTATTCACTGGTGAGCAATTAAACTCTAATTTACTTTTTTTTCATTTTTCCTTCTAAAGAAGATTAAATTAATGTTCTCCTGCAAATATGCTTTCATCTTGCCTGTACACTGTGTTGTTCACAAAGTTGAGCAAGTTACTTTTATGATGATATGATAAGAAATCTAATTAAATAAATTGTTGATGTTATTTCTTGATGATGTTGATGATATTGATGATAATTACATACAATATAAGACTACATAATATGAAACTGGAAATTAATAAGTAACTAAGGTGTGTCATAATGAATGAATAAAAACAATATTTTTAAACTCCTCTTGCATATGTGTTACAAAACACTCGCCACCCGGGACGGATGCCTCAAGCAAATCTAAATAATATCTGAGTATAAGTTTCTAAATGTATTTCCTTTCTCTCAGAGTAAGAATTATTCTCATTTTGTTTTCATGTAGTTTCACGGATGATTCGAACCTTTACCATAGTGTTCTAACTACATTATTATGGATAAAGTTATGGATAAAGTATTGACTTCTTACTACTGGATTGCTTAGGATAGTTATCATTAGAAAACGATGCGAAATCCATGTCGAAAACCTTCTGCAAACGCTTCATGTTCTCACCCTCTCTTAAACACTCATGATTTACATGAAAAAGAGTAGGGCTTATGCTTTGGCTTTAGAAGCAATTTCTATACTCAGAAGGTGTGAAGAGTTCAAAATATATGGCAAAGCTTAGGCTCGTACTAAACCAGGCTCTCAGGGGGGAAAATGTTTCATAATGGTGCATTTTCGTGGGATAATGGGATAAAATCATCTACCGGAAAAGCTTTAAAAATGCAGAGAAGTCGAGAAATCACTCCAAAGAATAATAAGGACCGAGAGAACGGTAAATCAGAGCAGGATTTCATGCAGTTACACGTCTTTGAAAAGCAGGGGAAATAATCATGACCAAGGAGACACGATATAACTGTAGGCAGTTAGGGCATGAATAATGCAAAGAAGTCAGGCTCCCCTCGGTCGTAGACTCTGTTTAGTGTAAGAAGCTGGGCGGAAGTGGATCGGGCGGTGAGCGACGGACTGGCGGTGGGCGGCGGGCGCGGGCGGCCGGGCGGCGGGCGGCGGGCGTGAGGGCGGAGGGGAGCGGGGTGGGCTGGCGGGGCGGCGGGGGTGGGGCAGGGGGGTGACGAGCATGGGGCGGCGGGCAGGGAGCAGCGGGCGGCAGCCATGCTTTGGCGACCCTCGCGCACCCGCCCTTCGTCGCCACTTAGGGCCAGGACGGGGGACAGGGACTGAGCATGGGACCCGCAGACTGCCTCACCGCCGTTGGTGGTGCATGAATAAGCGAAGAGCTTACCAACGTCAGCAGGCCGTCTTTAAGGATGCCGCCTCCCCTCCCTTGGAATCTCAATTCTAGGGATCACTAGAATTCTCGGTAGATTCGGGAGCGAGGAATATAGCGAAATCACTCAACGCTGCCAACTAACCCTCTGTGTTTGTAAATGCAAAAAAAAGTTTTGACCTCTTGTTCTGAAGTTCCATGAACGTAATCCATATGTGTGTTAATTACTCAAATGTTCAAATATTCAAAGACACAACTATACAAAGATACAAAAGTATTTTCCTACGAAATTGATGTTATTTTTGATTGATCTGGCTGACGTCGCAGCCCCTTGAATTTGAAACGAATATTTTATTTTATTTCTCGAAAACTCAAATGTTTTGGGTGGAAATACACTCAAAATATCGCATTTTCAGTGATGTTCAAACGACATTTTCCCAAGAACAGCTCCAGAGTTTTAAATGATAATTTGTATATAGGACCTTGTTTTACTCTTCTATAATATTCTTTAATTCTTATTTCAATTGTGCTGTTAGGCGACCGAAGAATGAAAAAATACGAAAAATGCCTTTTTAAGTACCGGTAGGTAGCAGCTGGAAAGAGGGTCGGGCAGTACTGAAAAGCTCACTTCGACTTTAGAGATTAGAAAGCTAACTAGTACGAGAAAGTGTGTACCTATTTGTAGTGTTGAGTAGCCTTTAGTAACCAGTAGTGTTGAGTAGCTTTTTCCTTCATAATTTCCTCGTTTTGGAAAACTTATTTTCTGCATAATATGTACGTTTTTTGTTTTAGAATAAATGACAGTATTTTTGTGGTAAAGTAATCTTACTCTTGTTATCCATAGTGCATTGTTTTCTCTACAATATCATAACTCATTTCCATAATTGTTAATATAATAATCCTTTGAATTTCTTTCTTGTGTCTTCCTTCTTTTTAATATTATTATTTTATTTTTGGGAGGGACTAATGTCTTAAATTTTTTTGTTAACTGAAATGTACTTCATATCCTCGTATTCTTCCCAGTTTCCTTATCGATAACTCAATTATTATTTCCCGGATCTACGACATTCATCTCTATCTCTTTGCATTATCTTATTACTTACAGCTTACCCTACAATGTATTTTCTACTGAATCAGAAAAGTTTTCTTAATCTTTATTCACTTCTTGTTCATAACAATGTAATGCGTCTGTCAATAGTTTCATCTTAGAGCTACGTCTTAGTTTATTATCTAATTAGCCCAACGACTCTTGTAATTAGTGCTTCTCCCATAGATCCTATTCGCTCCCCGGAAGCGCCCAAGCGCTCATAAACAGCCGTGAGGGTGACGCACACCGCAGTGACGTCGTTTCCTGCGGCAACAAAGATCCTATGATAGAGCCACTCACGTCGTTTTCGCCGCCACTATGCCAACGCGAATGTTCAATTTCGCGTAATTGGGTTGCATTAATCGCCGCGTTCTGCATTGTTATGGTTACTGCACAACATCTATCAACAGAAGTTGTCCTTCCTTATTCGAAACATATGCAATGAAGCTGATGTATTTGGCAACGATAGTGGTAATAGTTCGAATAACTATATGGAGATGCAGCATTCACTCACAAGTGGAGAATGTAACCGTATATACGAAGTGTATGAAACTGATTTACTCGACAACCCTGGCATATTCCCTGCACTGTTTGAAGTCTACAACTTGTCTGAACTCCATCCTAACTCCAACTACTCAGGCCGGCTCTTGCCCTCCAGCACTGTTCCTCTCTCCACCTGAGGCAAAGGGGCGCCGCGCGAAGCCGAAGTCTTTTCGCCTCCCTCCCACCTCTCACCCTCGGGGTGCTTAGCCAGTAAACTGCGCCCCTTCTCACGCACCGCTTCATTTTTATCAGATATTCACATATATTTAAGCTCTGTACACATAGAAATTCCGAATTGGAATTGCATCTGTGTAATGAAGGTGGCATATCCTTGATGCAAATGCGTTTTTGCGATTAATTGGGAGGGGGGACTGCGCCCGCCCGCCCGCGCCGCGACGGGCCGAACCGCGTGCAAGGCGGGCGGCGGGGCGGGTCGGTACCGATCCGGTCGCGTCGTCGCAAGGGTGGCAGTTGCGCAATGGCGGTGGCGGCGTTTGCATCTCCGCTGTGCAGCGCCTCGCGCCAGGGCGCCCGCGCTAGGTCGCGTGGCGCCGCTCGGGGATTCCCCGAGCCAACGCAGCCCCGCACGGCGCGGCGCCGCCGCCGCTCGCTGATTGAGTCCGTGGGCGCGCGTGGGATGGGGAATAAGCGCGGGAGACGAGGGACGCGACGGCAGGGGAGTGAGACATCGTTGTAAAACAAGCGGCGTGCGTTGACGGGGTAATGGGGGTGTGAAGGTAAATAGTTTTGCCTGCCTCTTCCTGCATGCCAAACAAGGGGTGCTCTTTTTATTCACTTAACACGATGATTTGCTTATTGATGCGCTAGTTTCTGCAGGCTGTAGTATAATAATATTGGTGTTTTTCATATTCATATTTACCAGAAATAGTAAAACTTTTTTCCAAAATTTACAACTATTGATCTCACAAACATCATTAATGAAATTTAAAAGATCAACATACAGAAAAAAATAGCATGTAGTATTTATAACTTGTAGGGTAAGCATCATGTCTGCATAATAAACTCATTTCCATGTTGATGAATTGGTATATTGGTATGTGTATTGGTATTGGTGTATTGGTATGTAAAAAGGGAACTTGTGAGGTTATGGGGTTATTACACACATTTGAGATTATCTTTAAAATACATGTTTTTAAGTAGTATTTTAAAATTTGGAATAGCATCTGTGTAAATCACAAATGTGATTTTAAAGTGTATGATTAATGAATTTGACTTTTATATTTAAACGTGATATATGTCTGTTACTTTTAGATCCGTTATTTGTTGGCTATTTTAGAATCAAACTAATTTTTACAAAACTCAAATCGATATATATTTGAAGCAACTTGTCCTAAATTAAGCTGATAATATTTTGTAAAATGACGCTATATAAATGAATATAATTTATTCATTCATTGAAACATTATTATTATTATTATTATTATTATTATTATTATTATTATTATTATTATTATGTATTAATTCATCACATTGGTGGTTTAGAGGAAGATTTGCATCTTAAATAGCATCATTATTTTCCTCATAGATGATTTGATATTAACATGTGTTTCTTCCCGGAAAACCATTACGGAGAATGGGGCAAGTATTTAATAAAATATACTTCAGAATCAATTTCAAATGCATTTTAGAAATATTTAACTTTTCTGTGACGATTTTTTTGTAAATGTTCTGTGACGTATTATTAATATTATTATTATTACTATTATTATTGCTATTATTATTGCTATTATTATTATTATTAGCATTACTAGTACTATTTTATTACTTTTGAAAGACAACGTTCGCTGTAAATGGTTCTTCCCGAGTTAAAATTTATATTCCGATAGAATTAATCTCAAAACTAATTTCAACAGGTCTGTAGCCAAAAAAAGAAACCCCCTTAACGGAAACGTGGAACGAAGCATTGTGTTCCTTTGTGAATAACACCGAAGCAAGCCACGTTCACCCGGAGCATATCTTCCCGGGCATTGAAAAGCGAGTCTTCCTAAATACGAATGTCTCAATAGCCGCGCTCGGATTACGCGAGGCGAGCGCCCACGACCGCGCTCACGGCGACGCGACGAGCGCGGAGGAGAATGGGCAGGAAACAAGGCGGCCCGCGGCACATCCGGGGCGCTCCGGGGCGCTCCGGGAACGCGTCCGGCCAGCCGCCCTCCCGACCAACGTCTCCGGTTGCTGCGGGCGTGGTCCCACGCCCACGCCACTCTGTAAAGGGCGCGCCAGGTACTCGTGTGCCAGAGGGCTGCACCTGGTGTGTCTTGTCAGGAAAGTGATTTGATTGCAGATGGATGCACTTGTCTCGAGAATAAATACTGAAAGTTGCAGTCTTGCGCATTTTCTTGACGTGTTGTATTCACGGAAACACTCGCATAAGTAGACCTAAATCTTGACATTTTGTACTAGACGCTCTTTATATGAATTGCACTCAATGAGCCCACATATGCATAGATTATTAAGTGAATTCTTAGTACACGAGGTGAAGATATTTATTTGTATATAGTTTAATAATGTTTGAAAACAAATATTATCAATTCTAAAATTTATAGAATAAAAGTAGATATTGAATATAACATTTTATGTTCGGTTAAAATTAAAGACACTACAATTGATAGTGTTTCTCTTACTACTATATGTAGCAGCATATTTCAATAACTGAGCCATCATAATTATGTTTAATTAGTGCCATTAAAGAACATTAAGATTGGTGCAGGTGGCGAGCAGATACATGATATATGTAAATTAGGATTTGAATGTAAACATATCTCACACATAACTCGATCAGTTCAGAAGCTTTCGAGTTTCAACTTGATAAATACGCCAGAAGAAAGACCTAGTTCTGCCGTTCAGTAGATCGTTAATATTTTTAATTTTGAGAGTATTTTACGAGAAGCCTCCGTGACAGCAAAATTTGTGAAAAATGAGCTGTAATTTTTACTTCCTTGTCATGTTTCCTATATGTATTAATTTACTTCCTCTAACAATCTGTTGTCAAAACATTCGTATAGGTCTTTCATACCTAACATTTAGTTAACGGCTAGAGTCTCTGTGGTCAAGGCTAGCGCCTAATTCGTTTAGACGATTTGTTCTAAAATTAATATTCTCCTATAGATGTGGACGAAATCTACATCCTATTAATTTGATACGAATATTTTGATTTTGGAGTACTTTACATGAAGTCTTAATCATTGTTTTTCTGCATTTTCTCAAAATGGATCAACATTTTTTAATGAATCATTTTTCTCATATAGATCAAAGAGCGCCTAAAATGGTAAAATTATAATTTTCTCTGAACCCTGAATATTCGAAAATTGCAAAAGTGAAATCTGTTATTCATTGACAGATCTTTTAATAAAGTCATGTAGAATTTTTCGAAAATATTAGTAGTTTTGGCTTAATTTGGGGTAACATATGAGGAATAAATATTTTTGTTCCAAAAAATCGATTGCTATTTTTCTTTAATCTTGTTTCCTCAGGTATAGCAAAGGACGATCTAAAAATGTTGCAGGTCTGATTTTTGTTCAAACCTCTGAACTCGAGACTATTGCAAACGATGGAAAGTAAGTGGCATTGAGTATGTGTTGTATCAATAGTTTCCTTTCTTTCTTTCTCCCTAATAGAAGAAAGATCATTTACAAGTAAGAGTTTCGGTTTTCATTAAAATCTCTTAATTTTTTGAAAATTGAATATGTATTCAAATTTATTTTCGAACTGTCCTACGATGCCACTACTGTCTGCGTTTTCTTACTAACACAATTTCTCTCTTAATTTTAGATCTTCAAATGTTTAAAAAATGTTTTCAAACACTTTTTTAATGTGAGAAGCACTAAGCAGTTTTGAGAACTAAGAGGAAGAAAGTGTAGGTTTGCCGCACATTCCCAATAATAGGGCTATACCTTTTCGTAGCTAAGTGCTGGAGCATCTCGAAGATAAGTTTCAATTAAATTATATATCATTAAAAGGAAATTAACTATTGGAAGCAAATGAACATTTTAAACTGCATTATTGCATAGGTTGAATTTACTGGGATCAGAAGTATAAAACGTACTATTACAAAATCACGAAAATTAAAAACTGATATTCGAATATGTTTGGAATATTTAATTACTCATTTGCTCTTCTAACTGGTTGGTAATTACTTTTAACTTTTTAATCCTCGCAGTTTGTTCAAAATCAAGTTTTGTGACCTTCTCGAGACATTGCTGAGAATTGCTGAATTTAAATTGAAAGACAATTTCGATGTAGGAAAGAGAGGTTATGAGACCCATACGAAAAATGCCTTCTTTAATGTAGCGAGAAAATTGGTACTTGTATAATGGTCAACGCACTATCTAAAAACAAATCAGAAAAGGTTTTTCTTGATTAGGTTGACATTTATTTATTACATCATTTCTGTGGCTACGTGCTGTTTGTTGCAAACACTTCAGCATTATTTTCGGAATGTAATAAATTCGTTTGGATTTACAATTCAGTTACTATTACTTCAAGTAGAAAATATTTTGGCGAAACAGTTATCTTCTGCCACGGAACAATATTTGTTTTGAATTAGAAAATTAAAATAACAAACAAAAAATAAAGGTTTGCCTTCTTTCAATGAGAATTACTGAGAATAATGTTTATCTTAACATAATGTCACAGTACGTTAATGTATCTTTGTTAAAAAAAGTCATGGTATATCTTTCAAATTGTTAGTAGCAATTCTTATTGTTGCCACTTAAAGTTATATTAAGTCCTACCTCTAAATCGAAAATTCTCCCACGGAAATATGAACTACCCGACACAAAGATGTTTTTACGCTCTAGAACAGTGGAGTTCCGTTTCACTGTCGCCTTCTTCTGCGAAGTGAACAACCACTCTGCGCAACCGTGATGCTCAGCTCACGTAACATGCAGCAAGAGGTTGCTCCACCTGTTTGGTCGACGCCTCCCGCGTTGTGCTAACACAAAGACACTTCCCCGCGCGCCGTTCCCACACAAGCGCTCGGCGCGGAGCCGCTTTGCTGTTCGCACCCTCGCGTCGTCTGCTGCCCCCCACCAACCTCCCCTTGTCAGCGACCACCCCTGCGCACCTGCTTTGCGTTTCCCCTGAAGTACCCGCCAAGCCGTCCTCGCCAACTTCACCTCCTCCATCCCCCGTCCCGTACCACTTTTCATCCCTACCTGCCATCCTCTTTCCACTCAACTTTCGCCACCTTGTCGCTTTCTCCGTTCCTGCCCCGGGAGTGATAGCTCAGGGCATCAACTGATGTCACTGCAGTGCCTCTGACTGGGAGGTCCTGTGTTCGAGTTCCGACGGTAGCAGGTAGCAGGACTAGCTTGTCAGCTAGGTCGAATTCAGTCGCTGTCTGGAAGAGAATTCTAGCGGCCGGCTGCTCTGATCGGTAATTTTCCGTGGTTTCTCCGATCAACGCCAGGCGAAAGCCGGAGCAGTACCCTAACAAACAGGACACGGATTGCAAGAACATTCGTTCGCACCTCTTCCTTGCCCTACCTCTTACACGCACTTACTTTAACATGCACTACACTACCACATATGCTGGGAGATTGGTCGGGAGCTAGAGTATATCCAAGCTGGGGCGGTGCCCCTCTGGTGGGAGATACTTTTTTGGGGAAAACCTCGCTAGCCGACGGTAGGGCCGCGCTGGATCTTGCACGGGAGATACAGCAGGGGAAGACCACCACTTCTCTGAGCAAAAATATATACTACACTTAAGGAACTAGTAGTTGACGCGCCCGGAATCACTGGCAATCATCAATCTATCAATTCTTCAAGATCCCGCTTTCTTCAAGTCCTTGTCCGTACCGCCAAAGGTGGCTCATCTGATGTCACTGCAGTGCCTCCGACCGGAAGGTACAAGAAGTCGAGTCCCGACGGTGGCAGGACACTAAGTTGTCAACTGAGTCGAGTTCAGGCGCTTGCCTGGAGGAGAATTCTAGCGGTCGGCTACTTTCATTGATAGTTTTTGATGGTTTCTCGTATCAAGACCAGGCGAACGCCGGAGCCATACCCTAACTTAACAAACGGACCACGAAACGCGCGCGATCTTTCTTTCTACTTCTCTGTTCTCTCTCATCCTTTACTTACATCGACTACACTGCCATACAGGTCGAGAGGCCAGTCAGGAGCGTAGAGTTTGCCCTGGCTGGGGCTGTGTGCCGCTTGTGGGAGATACCTGGTTGGACAAAATCACTGCTAGCTAAAGATATAGATTGGAGCCTGATCTCACCATTCAGCAAGGGAAGATCACAGTCACATCCTCTGGAAAGGACATGCATTGCATTTACGGGATTTTCATTCCCGGTTCGTGCCTCTGCCCAGTTACTATTCCTGTTCCTGTCACTATCCCCGTCTCTGTTACCGTGTCTCCATCGCATCTTCATATCTGTCCCCGTGTGCGCCTCTGTATTCGCCTCTGTCCGTTTCCGTCTCCAACCCTTTCTCTGTCTTCGTCTTTGAACGCTATTCCGTTTCCGATCACATGCTCGTTTCGCTCTCCGTTCCCAACCCCATCACTGTATTCGTCTCCTCCCCGATTCTGTATTTTTCCCCGTCTTGGTTCCCGTCACTGTCTGCTTCCTGGCCCTACCTGTGTTCCTGTCTCTATCGCCGTTCTCGTTCTCCCCCCGTTTCCCTCTCCCGTCTTCGTGACCCACTCTCCATCGTGCACCCTACCCCCGCAGCCTCTACCAGTTCCACGATGCTACCACCTCCGGGGCTTCAGTCTACTGCATTAACTCCATTTTCAGCCACCCCCTAGGATTTTTCATCCTCTCTTTCAAGCTGAGCTGCACTTGTCAATTGTGTTACTGAATTTGTCCCGCTCTGAGTGAATTTTGCTCGTTTGCTCTATTATATCCGATACTTGATAGTCATGAACCTATTTGGTTGTTTCAAAGGCTGCTATTGCATTCCCTGCTGCAGATGATTCACTCTTCAAAATGAATAGCAGACGTTAGATAATTAAATTCCAAATATATGGAGTGAGGACTACTTGAAACAATAAATTTTCAAATGCGTGTTAAGAACTCCATAAAACTATTTTAAAGCTCTGCACTTCCTATATTTTTTTAAGAAATGCATAACTTATTACTATAGCGTTCCCTTCTATTATCGCATAAAATAAACACAGGGAATACCTTTTTTGTAATTAAATTTCAAATACTTCTGATTTATGGTAATTAATACGTATAATGTTAAGTCCGATTTCAATTCATTTTTGCCAATTATATTTCTCCACCAATTACATTTTCATTTTTCCAATTATATTTTCTCTGGGAAAGCTGTACTTGAATAATGAAAATATATAGCAGTAACTGATATTGACAAAAATGAGAAAACCGAGAAGAAATTAATCAAGAATGATTATTACCAAACGCATTAGTTTCTCGCAATTCTTAATAACATGATTCGAATATCCTACAGAGTTCTTACTCAAGCCCAGAGCGGGCCACAGCCCGGCTCCCCGCATCCCCCATGGGCGCGCCCGGAAACGGCCTGTAGATGCGCAGCGCGCACCGGGGCCCCCGGGCCCCTGCACGTCCCCCCTCCCGCGCGCTGCGCCCCCAGCGCCGGAAGGGCCCGCGGGGCCGCGCCGGGCCGCCCATTCAGCGCGCAATTGGGCGGGCAGGCGCGGGCGGCGCGGCGCCTCGAGGCTCCGGCAGCACCCCCCCCCACCACCACCACCACCACGACTGGACACGCCCCCCACCCCCGCGACGCGCGTCACCACTGCCTGGTGGGAGCGGCGTCGCGAGGGAAACACTCCGTGTTGACGAGGGAGGGCTTTTTGTATGCAGTTGCAGCCAATATGTTGCACGAAAGTTAGGGAAACGATGGTTATTCGTTCAAATTACGCACAGAAAATTGCCAATCTTAGCTGAATAGCGTTAAAAAAATTCCACTGTACGTGCGCTAATATTCAATGGCAACTGTACTCCTATGAAACTCAATCTTTCGCAACGTTTCCTTCTATGCAATCGGATTACACATTAATTCACTCTGGTTGTATGGTTGGTTGTTGGTGGTTAGTTGGTTGTGTCTGGTTGTTGATCGAGTATATGCCACCATAGTATATTCAAAAAACTGTCCTTTTGCCAACTTTGTGTGCTGTCTAATCGAGGTAGTACGCCCCATGAAAATGCGGTCAAGGTTCTCACAGTCCGAAGCGCCTGCGTCAGTTATGTGAGTAGCAGGAACTGCGCTTCAGTAACTGAGATTAGTTTAACCTTTAGTGTGTAAAATATCAATGACGCCGAGTTTCGTTTACTTTAACTTTAATTTACGAGAATTTTGGCGATCACCGACGTGTAACACTTCGAGAAGAAAGCTGCTCTCTGCAGCAATTGTTTGCTGATTGTATATCTCACCAGTTTGTACGAAGGCTTCTAGTCCAGCAGCACTATTGCACTGAATAGCGTTTTATGAAGGTTTTGCTATTAACAGGAAATCTATATGGTGCAAAGTGTGCGTCAATTTGTTCTCTCCAAACGGTTTTAAAACTTGTTTATTTGTATTATTATTACTTGTATTATTGTTGTAGTAAATTATTATGACTTGTATTATTATTTGTATTATTATTACTAGTATTATTTTTAAAATTTGTTAGCGTACTTTTCTATAAATGTAATTTTGTATTAAGTAAATGTTCGTTTTATAATCACTGTACTTAAATATTACATATTATGACCGATTTTACGCTATTACATATTTGTACTGTTTCATTATATATTTATGAACATATTTTACGTTTCACACTCCCTATTTTTCCGGTCTTTACTTATCAAACATATTTCATAATGCTCCTGAGGATAAAAGAGAAATCGTTTTTAATGACGCTATACGTCAGGAGCAGACTATCTCCTCTATTGAACTGTGATATACGTGCTTGTTTTTCAACTGCATTAAACCCGTCATGGGCGGTGAATAATGTCACATTGCGACAGGCAAAGATCAGACGTGGGCAGAACAGCAGACGCCCTACTCTTACAAAGTGAGCCAATAGAAGCTACGGAAAACCCAAATGATAGATCTTCCTAGTGGAATTTGACGCTAGTAATCTAGTTTTTGTATCATTTGAAGTATTTTAAGCAATTTACTTCTTTCCTCCTCTTCATAAACGTGGACGAGCAGCCACGGCTTCAATAAGTAGAATAAAGATATTGACTGAAGGATGTCGTTTCTTTCTTACTGTTCCTTTTCCAATCACCGTACCCATAGTAATATCTACATTTAATACGTGCAGAAATTTAATGCATCTAACCAGAGACTTGTGACCCCAAAAGGAATCGGAGGAAACGTTAATACTACACGCGCAACTTGTATTAAACGATGGAGTTGGTTACGCAATCAGCCACTAGATTGTATGAAGCAATACCGATCTTTGGAGAATCAATCATGATTTCTCAATAATTTGCGTTCTAACTTTCACAGGAGTTCGAGGTATCTTCTGTGATGAAACTTCACCTGCTTTCGTCATTTCTTTTCATTTTTTCGAGAAAATCACGGACATATGTTGTTGGCTTAAAAAGAAAATGGTTTCTATTTCACACCAGTGAAAATGGGTTTGGAATGTTGTCATCAATGCTCACTGTGAGCTTTTGCCTTCAACTGTTTATTGTGCCAGAGAGGAGGTAGCAAGGTCATCGTTCAAGGAAAGTTACGATGCTGGACTAAGGCAGCTGTGAGAAATGCACTTCTCAAACTCCCTGCATTTACCACTATCGTTTTTAATGAAATGGGGCATGATACCGGATTGAGGAATAAGAAATATTGTTTTATTCGTTCAATAATACTCTTGTATTAGATACAGTGAAGTTTTCCTTGCATAATAATTTTACACAAATATTATTAGAATTTTAAATTTATAAATACTGGTTCTTTTAACTCCAAAAAATTGCAAAAGCACGACTTTACTACACATACCTCATTGATTTTCTTTCAAGGTTAATGCAAAAAAGAATATACCCGTTTGAATTGATATACCCGTTACGCTTAAAGGTTAATTATGGTATCATAAAAACAGTCTTAAGTTTGACGACAGTTTCTTCTGCTATCACCACGTACTGAGATCAGCTATTTAGAAGAACCAATTCAAAAGAATGACGAATCGTTGAGCCACGTGTGCTAACTCCGCTGCTCCAGCCTCAAGCGCACGCCGTTCTCAGTTTTCAGGACGAGCTTCCAGGACATCACTGGCTCAAAATCCAAGTCCGGCAGGATGCGGAAGTTCCACACCACCTTAGCGATGATGCTCTTCAGTTCCAGCATGGCAAATCGTTGGCCTGGGGACAGAGATTTGTAATGTATTTCTGAAATTATGAAGGAAGAAAATTAGGAACGTACTCGTTTCGCGCACAAGATGATACATACAGACACTCATGTTTTACGCATACTTTGGTAACTTTTCTACAGAACAAACAGAGTTAAAGTGTCTGGAATTAGTAATATACATGGCGATTCTATATTATTCATACAAACGCAAACACACACGAACATTGATACAGAGTTCGAAAGGTTGGAAAATGCATTGGCCATAAGTTTGACGTGTGGTAAGGAAAAATTAAATGTCGACGTGTGTCCTCTTGGAAAAGTTCATATCGACAATTTCAATATTGAACCGGGAAGATATAATATCGTAAACCGGGAAGACTGCGCCCAACACGGTAACAGTCTAAGTTTTAAAACATTCAGTTTGTTTCTCCATGAATGCTTGCATATGTTGTAGGAGATGATGTGGTCTATGGTTTCACCTGTAGCATAATTAATGCCTCGTGAACATTGGACATTTTTGATAAATCTAAGAGTTGTGAAGTGACAAGTCGATATTGATAAGGAATTTTTGAAGATATCCTCAATCTAAGATGTATGATACCAAATTAATGATCATATTAATTTACTAATGACTATTACTAGTAATTCCCCCTATCTATATCGGAAAGCCTAAAAACATTAGGAAATGATGAGAGCAAGGTGTATAACTTTAAACGGAACCAGTAATATTTGCGTCTCCATCCGCAATTATAATCATTTTCCCTGGAAATCAAGGTTTATGAGATGCAAGAGGATCTAAAACGAGATTCCTTTCTTGAGTAACAATAATTTTAAATTATGCTAGAAAATTGTATGCCAACCAACAAACCATATTGCTATTAAAAATTCCACACAATATTCGTAATGATTTGTGACGACCAAAATATACTCGTTTGAAGAGATCTGTGTTCTTGAAAATATATTTGGGCGATGACAATGACCGTGAGAGACTTCCCCTTCTTTGCATCATTCACAGGGGCAGGAAAGGCGACGTCTGGAATCGCACCGGATTTCTTCTCGGAGAATACGTCGAAAAATTGTAAACTCTCTTGTTAACTTTTGCGTGTAGACGTTACGTTGCGCACTGACTTCACTGTTTGAAACCTTCCAGCATTTGCTTCATGCACAAGAGGCAAGCGCATGCTGTTTACGAATCAGAGAACTCTTATAATTCTTCTTTTCATTATCGAATTTCTGTGATATAGCGGTACACTAGATCTCATTAGTTACTATTTTTCACGAACCCTTACAATAAAAAAAAATTGAGGAAATGTATATCACGTCACTGAGTCACCTCACCTGTTCATTCTCTGGATAGATATTTCCATTCAAACAAATAGACGCGAAGATCAAGATAATCTAGAATGGTAAACCTATTTTGCTACATTTTTAAGAGTTACTTCTGGGTTCTAATCACATGTTCATAGAAACACATGCCTGAATTGCCTTCCTGTATTTCCGGTGAAATTTGCAATCTTCTCCATTACCTTTTAACTACGTATAATCTATGTAATGTTTTCAGACTGAAGTTCACATTTCTCCATGTGCCATACTCAGAGATCGGAGAATGTAAGAAAGCGTGTTCTGGAATGCTGTCCATAAAAACGCGTCAGCTCAGAAGGATCAGTAGTTGACAGAATGACATATCAAGCGAATGGAGGGCAGCGACTGTCTTTTTTAGAAACCATTCGCGGAATCATTCATGTTAATTTCTGGATTTGATGTTCTTTTGTTGGAAACACTTCGAACGTTCCGATGCACATGCTCTTAAACGGATAGCCAATTACACCTTGACCATGATGTTCGACGGGCTTACCAATGCAGTTGCGTGGCCCGGCGCTGAAGGGCAGGTAGGCGTACGGGTGACGTTTGGCACTCTCCTCTGTTGAGAAGCGTTCGGGGTCGAACCTCGTAGGAAATGGATACAGTGCTTCGTAGCGGTGTGTGCCAAAGACGTTCACCTCCGTCAATGAACCAGCTGGCAATACATGTCCGGCTGGAAGCAAATGGAGGGTAATTACATCGCTTGATTTCAATATAATTAGCACAGTTGAGTTGCATTACTTCAGTTTCTGAATCATAACAGTATACAAGTAAATATTACGATAGGACATACGTATTATTTAGACTGTTATTCTTATAAAAACGTTTGACTAAATTTCTCTTAAGAAACATCTTAAACGGAACCAGTAATATTTTTGTTAATACCTGCGTTTACAACATATTAAAAAGGAATATTTGGAATTGCTTTCGAAAAGCTTTTAATGTTAAGTTTTCGATAATTATTTAAAAACATACTCGACGGTAGTTTCTCGTCTTGGTTGGTGTCTCGATAAAATAGCGGAACAGGTGGGTATATTCGGAGAGACTCTTTGACTACCATTTCGAGGTATTTCAATTCCGAAATTTGTTGCATCGTTGGTTCTAGAGGCTGTGATCTGTCAAACACTGTCTTCAGTTCTTCTAAAACTTTTTCCTAAGGTAGGGAACCAAAACATAGTAAGGTTGGATGTTCTTTGAAAAACCTGTGTTCAATATTTTTTCAATTTCTTTACTCACCTGTACGTCTTGATGACGGGATAGTGCAAACATGGTAAACGATATTGCAGATGCTGTAGTATCATGGCCCTGAGAACGGAATTGGTTAATAAAAGAAACTTTAAAATGAACTCGCTTTTTATTAATGGCGCAGAAAGTGGTCCAACTGATGATGCAAGGACATGGGTGTGCTGCCTGCCACCCCCCTCCACACCTTATTTTTTTGTTCGTCTTTCGCACTACCAAATGCGTCCCGTACCAATTGACAACATCACGGTACCTTCGTTTGAAAACTTAGGCCAGATAATGGCAGCCTTACGGCATGGAAAACGAGCAGTGCCAATGAGAAACCTTTTGAAAATAACAAGAAATGTCAATTTTCAACGGTGACCAACCAAAAAAACACGGAGAAGGCATAGGTGAAATATGCAAAAAAAAAAAAAAAAGCTTCAATTTGTTTCGATGTTTTCTAGCAAGGTGATCGTTTTGCTATCTGGCTGGATTTAAAATTCCCGCTAATATCGTGACGCAAACTGGTGCTTGAAGCTCATTGGCTGAAATCGGGTAAGCTGCGCAACAGTACATCCATGTCTTTACATCATGATCCAACCGTGAGTGACAGACAGACGCAGTATACCCGATTAATATGCAGGAATATTACTAGTTTGATAATTTGGGAAGCTATTTTCTGTGGGTTTGATAACAGGATTTGTACTTCTGCAGGCCACTAGTAACAAAAAAAATCGTCATGCGCAAAACAGAAATCGTCAGAGAGCACTACTCATTCATAATGGTGGTTCTTAGGTGCGATTCATATTTTTTGGCTTTAAATTGCTCTATAATATATTAGTATTGCTGTCTGCGTCGACAAACATACGTTTTCTTTCTTAAAGGAGATCATAAGTCCATTGACAACATATTTCATGATCCAAGTAATATCATTTTAACTCTCAAGACTTCATTCAATATGATTCGGGCGTTGCATTAGTGTTTATTACTACAAAATCTTACCCACTACCGGTACGGCTCACGAGACCCAGCCTCAATCAACTGCCTAGGGATACGCTTACAGTTCTGAGTCATGAAGTGAAGTATAAGCCCAAATCTTACGCGTTAAGTTGGTCTTTACATATCCAACGTCATTTTTGTTACTCTGCACAATTTTTGTTACTCCTCACTCCTTGTTTTGTTACTCCTCACAAAAAGTTCATCAAGTCTTTACAAATGGGTCTAAGCTTATGAGGTCCTTACAAATAAGAATAAGCTCATCAGGTCCCTACAAATAGATCTAAGCTCATCAGAACCTTACAAATGGGACTAAGATCAAGATGTCCTTACAAATAGGACTAAACTCATTAGGTCCTTACAAATGGGACTAAGCAGAACAGGTCCTTACAAATGGGTATAAGCTCATCAGGTTCTTACAAATGGATCTAAGATGCCGAGAGGAACATCGATTTGATATTTGCTGTAGAAAATGTATCAAAAATGTATTTAGAAAGATAACTTGCCTCAAACATGAAAGTGTCCACCTCCTCGCGGATATCTGCGTCACAAAAGTTGCCGTTGCGGGCTTCTATCAGCAGCAGATCCAAGAACGCAACTCGGCGTCGTCTCCCTAATAAAAAAAATATTTCATATCTTCCTCGCCCATGATATCATGGAATTTTTACGTGGATGAAATAAACGTGGAAGGTTCAGTACTTTATGTATTCAAATGAAAAGAAGTGAAAGAAACCCGTTGCTATTGTGGTTTGCTGTGTCAATAAGAAGGTTTTATTGTATATTTCTTAGAAATTTACTTTTATTATATATTAATGTAAGACAATTCAATATATTGCGTATCTCATTGCGACTGCGAAGCAATCATGATCAACTGACTTTAAAATTATAATTGGCACTACAGTATAAATACTATTTTCAGAAAAATATATTACCACTAGTTAATTACGAATATAACCAAGAAAGTTATATTTTTGCCACTCACTTCTCACGTATTAGAAGGTGAGCAGTTTCTTACGGGGTTGATTATACGGAGCATTGATTGCCTCTCATTTTTCTTTCTATAGGAGATGTAGAAGCTAACGTTTTTAACTGATATGTTTCATAAAATTTAAAATATGCTGGAATTTTCATCTGAGTTTTATTGTGGCGGGATGTTATCTCCTAAATTTAGAATTCATATAAAAATTTTCTTTGGGATTGCTGTATTCACTTAAAACACAATATTAGTATTTGTTAATGAATTGGTGTTCAGTAAATTGATTTGAAGTTAATTTGTCCCGCGCTATATATTTCAATAATATTTTAAACTAGGTTAACTTTATGGAATTTTACTCACCAAGTTCATCAATGTCGAACGTAGCGTCTCCCAAGGTCTCACTTATTTTGAGAATTTCTTCTCTTCTATCTCGAATTACCTGCAACATAAGTCCTCCGTTAATTCGTTCGCATATTTGTTCGTTTGGACACCTCCAGTTTCTCGCGTTTGTGTATGACTTGCAAAACAATTTATTTTCAAAGGTAAGACTATTGCAGATGACTGTATGATATGTCGAAGTTCCAATCAAAAGTCGACGAGGATCTTTTGCAGGGTGATCTAGATAGACTATATTTCCAGACAAAAAACGAAGAACGTGGCAATAAATTGTACGAAAAGGAGCTGCAAATAGAAACTCAATGCCGTTTAGACCACAAAAATATTCCAACAGTTGTGTCTTCTAAGTAAATGGGAATAATTTTTGATAACAAATTGAGTTAGAAAACTTTGTCGTATGGAAAGCTAATGGTCTTTTCATTTGACTATGCGAATACTATAAAGGAGTACTACAAAAGCTAGAGATTTCCTTACTGATCTCTACTTCGTCCATTAATGAAATAAGAGGCCATTTGTTGGGTCCCTTATAGAAATTCACAAAAGGAATACTTGAATATAGTACAGAGCAGAGCATGTTAACTTATTTTCCGAAGCAATACGAAGAAAGTATAATGTGAGTCTTTAGAAACCGGAATGTTAAGGCAAGATCCTTGCCCTATAGAAAACGTATGCCGGTTATCCAGCTTGGAAAGGTATCTACATCCAACTTGACAGACCCACTTACTTTAGAAGAGGAAATCACAAACACAAAATTTAGTTCAGGTCACAGAAAACAGATGTTGGAAAATTTTCATTAACCAATAGAAATATAACGGACTGGAACAAGTTGCCTGCGAGAGCCATGGAATCCTTTCTTCTAGGAGTACAAAGATTTAAGTGTATTAGCTAACGTTATTTGTAAAGTTTATTAGTTAGTATGTTAGGCTTATTAAAATAGTTATTATTGTACTATTTTTGTTATTAGTATTGTGATAATAAACTTTAAATGCATTTGTTTATTATATATAAAATTATATTTAATGCAGTAGTAAAATTGGGGTGTCCTAACGCATTGTGAAGTGTAGTGCAAAAGACAAGAAAGAAAAGATATGAAGTGCAAGTGTGAAGAAATGAATGTGATGTGAAGTGATGTGAAGTGATGTGCAGCGATGTGCAGTGATGTGAAGTGAAGTGATATCAAGTGCTACTTTTTTTTAAAAAGTGTATTTATAAGTTAAAATGTCTTTGCAGGACTGTCATAAAATGTAGAGTTAATGCTATTATTGTTATTATTGTCTTTTATGTTATCGTAATATTATTGTTATTATTGTCTTAAAATAATTTAAAATTACATTGTATTAATATTCCTAATTGTAATATGTAAATTGTAGTGTCTTGCCACCAGGTTGTATTAACCCACCTTCAGAAATAATAAATCTATCAATCTGAAAATTAAGTGTGCACCTTAACAAAATCAAATTCCACGATTTTAATATCTATGAACCGTCTTGTTGAGGATAGGTTGCATTTTTTAAAACTTTAACTTAAGTGAATATCTATTAGATTCTTTTATTTTACCGTTATTTGACAAATAAATGACGTTATTTCTTTACAAAAACAATGTAAATATTCAAGTTTATTTCTTCTATGCTACGGAAACTTTTGGTTTCTTGAAACTAAATTCTTATAGGAACAAAATCCATATAGTTACATATATCGCAAGTTCCATAAAAGTTAAGTGCCTTTTTAATATTTGTAACACTCATGGAGGCTACAAAACTAACCCCAACTAAAGGCAGTTCATGAAATCAAATTCTCACTTTATCAGTAGTGCCATGTAGTACTTCCAGGCACTTCTTATATTTGCGGCCGATGGAAGACAAATAGAAAATGAAATCGATGTGCAGCCACGGTTGAATAATACGTTTCACAGTAATGTCTGATATCCTGCAACAGAAGAAAAATATTTGTATGTGCTTCAAACTATAAAAATATATGTATTGTTTAAGTGAAATTTTTCAGAGAATGATTATTTAACTTTATATCTCTTGCCACACAAATGTTGGGTTGAATCGTGTTTTTTGAGATATATTTCTAAGACTATTTTGACACAAACTAAAGTATATGAATTTTATTGCAACTATTGAAAAATTATTTAAACAATGTAAATTTAAAATTTATCAAAACATTGTTTCAAAACCTTTTGTCAAATATATTATTTGTTATTTTTCAATGGTTACCTATTTTCTGATTATGGTCAACGTTTCGGTGTGAAGGTCTCAGCAAACCTGGGACAATTCATTCCGGCTACACAATTTTCTAGAAGAAGAAATTTGTTACATGTCTTTAGAAAAAATAATTATTCTTTTTTTCTGTAATAGGGGCCTATAATACGCATTTCTGCGGTAAAATCGCCGTTTTTCGCTGCAGCATTACATGATTTTCTCTACACTACGTCTGTTCGGTCCCACATAGAAATATTGCATAAGGAATCGATCACCACGCAAGGCAAGTGATCAGTGTTGCGTAGGCCAGAGAGTATATATCAGAGACGGCAGTCAATGTTAAACGGAAAGCCCTTATTTTCGTGGAGGGGAGAATTGAATCTTCCCCCCAAAGATAACAACGATGGAGATTAAAGAGGCTAGCCATATTTGACCCCCGCTAGCAATAAGCGTCGAAGGCAGGTAAACCAATGAAAGGAGACGGACGTGACGGGCTACTTTGAAATTACAATTTTTAGTAAATTTTCAAATATGGCGGGACATAGTTATTATTATGAAATGTATTGAACATAAAAATGAATGCTAAGGGTAATGTAGAAGTCATATATTTTAAAGAGCATGTAATATGTGAGGAAGTGAAGTAAATTGTAATAGATGAAGTAAAATTAAAAAAGATAATTTACATAAATAATATTTATTTTTAAATTGTGACATATACAAAAAATAACAATGTGCATGAAAAAATCTGTTATGTGAAACAAGGAACAAATCATGCAATATAGATTTGTGATACTCTCATTACTAAATATCACTGCTTGGAAACAAACAAAAATAATAATAAATTTGTCAAAATAAACATACGCCCATTAGACAAGTCAGTATAGAATTAATATATACATATATGAGCATAACAATACACAATGAATATTTAAAAATGAATAGTAGAATAAATAAATTAAATTTAAAATTCAATTTCTGTAATTTTAAATAAATAGTCATGGAAATAGGTAAATATTTAATACATGGTAGTGTAAGAAAGATTAATTTAAATATTCAATATAATAAAGAAATTCCTCATAGAGTTCGTTGCCTAGGGCTGGTCATTCCTTTATATCCAACTACCAGTTTGAGGGGGTTTTGAAAAGTGGCACGAAAAATGCAAAATATATTATATAGTTATATTTATTATGGTAATACTGTAGTATAAATAAATATAAAATACAATAAACATACTTAAAATAACGATTCCTAAAACTATCCAAAATAGTCATTTGCATTTGTGAAATGTTCAGAAAGTAATATAAATTTCCTGTAACTAATCCCAAACTGTTTTCCAATAGCTATGTATATAGTAGCTAGAGAAACATGTAGAAAATAGGTAATATTAATATTACAGCATAAATGAGACAGTTATCTGCAAAATGATATTTTTTCATTATATAAAACAAAAACACATCTTCATTTGACAATATCTGTGTAGAAGTGACGTCACAAGTTGATCATACGTATGTTTTGATTTATTTACGATGCACGACCAAAATTTCTCTATTCTTTTGATTAATGAAATATTGGAGTCCTGCAGTTTGGACGTATTCAAAATTAGTATTAGATGCACAAGAAAAACCATCCAGAATGTGTTAGAGAATGAAGCAGATATTTAGTCATACATAAGAATCAGTTATCTTTGTGCTTATATACATGCATAATTCTGTGTAAAATATTGTTATATAAAGGTTTAATGAAAGTAAATTACCTTGATCTTTCAAAATTCGGGTATTATTGCTGTGCTTTTATTCAGTTACATCCATTACTTAACTACATTTTCATTCCTCATTTAAAATATACTTATATAAATATTAAATATTGTTTTTAGGGATGACATTGGGAAGTAATCGTAACACGCTGAAAACTACTAACTACTACTATTATATGTTTCACTTTCAATCAATTTTTGCACAGCAATACAAGAGTTACCAAATTTTGATGGTATACTATTTCATGTTCATCGTGTATATTTCCTCATATATGCAACATAAGCAAGCACACATTTTCTAGAACATAGCCACATTGAAGAGGTAGCTG
>BOPP01000022.1:5863301-5993762 GCA_017312745.1 Gryllus bimaculatus
CACGCGCACAATATTGCGCAACACGCCAGCCGCCAGCCGGCGCACCGAGACATTCTCAGAAATGAAACACACACGGGGAGAGTATGTACACCCCTTGCCACAGCCTCTTGCCAAGCCAACGGGCGAACAATTTAAACAGTTGTATTCTGATTCAAGATTGGCTAATCGCCATCCCTTCCATGCCCCGAGAGTCTCTGAGTAAACACCATTCGAGCCAGACGTTACTCGAACTCCGTGATGAAGATACACGTTAAACGAACCTTACGAAGCATGTAGCTTCATTTTGTATCTTTTGAAGTTAATTGTGCAAATCGCTTGAGAACTACTGGGCGGCAGTGACTCGAACGCATACGCGGGTCGGCCTGGTGACTGCGAAGCAGATTAACAATCTTATTTAATTAGTACTCCAACGTTAAGCTCTTGTGCAACTAAACGTGTCTCGCTCGTGTGGGTATTCACGAAAAGACTTACATCTGTTGTGTGCAAGGTGCAATAAGATCACAACGATCGAACTGTTATACTGTACTCCTGAGACTTGCCTTCTGGAATAAACAAAATAGGAACTGTGTGCCAACTGCTTGTTTTTATGAGATGAGAGGTCCAACCCCTACCAGCCAGTCTCCTTGAGCTAAGAAAGAGTTCGAATCTGCTGCACTGTTAAACCCAATTCAATTATCAATCCTTCATACAGTCCACTAATACTTTGACAAGTGCGGACGTCAATAGTATATAGTAACAAAGAATGAATCAAACAGTATGTGAGAAAGTACTCACTCTTCAACCGCATTAACATATTTTGAACTACTGTTTATCTGTGCATTCATTTTTACTCCCATTGCAGTTTCTGGAAAAGACAGAATACATTATTAAGGTAAATAATCAAATGTGAAATTCATTTGTTTCCAAAAACCGAAACATACCTATTTCTAACTCAATTTATAAACAAATAATAATGTCTTATATTTCCTCGTGCATTTTAAATGAAACGACGAAAAGTCGCGTACCACATATGACGTCGAGGGTAAGAAGTTTGACGAGCGGCCAAACGTCAAAAGCGGCACCCCCCGCGCGCTTCTGCAGCTGCCGCACGAACTCGTTCCCGCAGTTGAGGATGACGCTTTGGAATTGGTCGAGGATCTTGAAGTGGAACGCCGGGGTCAGCCTCTTGCGGCGCGATCGCCATTTATCTCCTGCGAAAGCAAACGAAAATGATTCGAGAATAATGAGTATAGATAATACCACGCGAGACCCGGAAAAAATGCTGGAAATAAGCATGAATTTTTGAATATTTACAACTCCATGCGTCCAACTACTGTGTGAGCTAGCTCCAAAGACAATTTAAACGTCAATATTTAAAAAAAATACATATCACTTGGTCCTTTGATATACATATTGTAAGATTTTTTTGCGGAAGATACATCTCGTATGATTTGGGGATTGCAGAGTATTGTTGTATAATAAAATGACTATTTGGTGATATTTCTTGTTATTTATATTTTATTTTCCGGGAAACTATTTACCGAAATAATACACATACTTACGAAAACAACGAATGACATGTGGCAATGAAATTACGAAATAGAAGTTAGTGGGAACATAAATTATAGTATTTTAATATTACCTAATCGTGATGCAAGAAAATACGTGCTGTTGAAGCACCAATAGTTTATTCTAATTCTACAGTAAGAAATACCTTACCTACGAAAGTCATTATTTGTCGCAAATGACTCAGCAGTCGATGCTACAATAAATAAATTTATAAAAAAGAAATACCAAATTTTGAACTTACCATGCGAAAGTAGTAGACCATCTCCTAGCCACGGTTCGAGAAACTTGTTGTATAGACGAGTTTTTTTCAAGAACTTATTCCCAGATAGAATTAGCTGAAAATATATCCCATGTGTAATAAAATTCAACTATAATGTACAAAAAATTTCTCTTGCACGTTGTAAGTACGTTTTCATTATATTGTGAATGTTGGAGAAACGTAAGTGCATATATTTTTAAGGAATATGGGGCATTAATATAACAGCATTATTATTTCATAAACTATTAAACACCACGAGTTATGCTTACCTCATTGTCTTTTGGATGCGTTGAACCAATTATCAAATACGGTCCAAGATAATAACGGTAGAGAGGAATATATATCTTCAATATTTTACATCCCCAGTTGAATATAGCTAGAAAAATACATTCAATTTCAAACCTCTTTACTCGTAATTAAAGTAGTAAATGTTTTAAAGAAATAAAAAAAACTTATATTTCCGCAGCATTTGATTAAAATATTCAGTCATTATTTCTCCGCATCTGCTTTTAAATTATAGAAAAGTGAAAACTTGAAATCGTGCGATCTTCAACGGGCTCATTAATTTGATCGTCATGTTTCTATTATAAACTTGCAGAATTATGTCTAAAGGTTGTTCAAAGGGCATCTAAAACCAACTTGTACAATTTTAACGGAAAGTTCCCACTATATATGTATTTTTCATTTTTAGTCTCTCAATAAAAATTCAATGAAAAAATTTATTTCTTTTAAAAAAGTCTACAGTCAGTACTCTCATATAAAATGATTTTACCTCATTATGAAATTTTTTTTAAATTTATTTATATTATATCACATTATAAGGAGCTGAGGTAATTAGCGACCATCATTATTTTAAGTATTATCAATATTTAAACTAAATATAATACGCATTAGGTACAATAGACCAAAAGAGTAGTGAATTCCAATATTTTTC
The DNA here is from genome assembly GCA_017312745.1 of Gryllus bimaculatus. Classification (NCBI taxonomy): domain Eukaryota; kingdom Metazoa; phylum Arthropoda; class Insecta; order Orthoptera; family Gryllidae; genus Gryllus; species Gryllus bimaculatus. The sequence continues at coordinate 5,866,043 of BOPP01000022.1, forward strand.
ACTTAACGAGTACTTTTAATAAATGTTTCCAAACCAGTAATTCTTAAACACTTTAGCAATAATTTACAACATTCAATTGAATTTAAATTTTCATATAGATCGCTTTTATTACCAAGAGCTTTTCTTATATTTTGAATATTTGAATGTTGTGGGACAATAAGATTGGTAATATGACTACTCCACTTCCTTCCATTTGCTGAAGGAAGTGGAGGAATCAAGGTCTCATTTAGACTCAATTTCTTCAAGTGTAGGTTCGAATTCAAAAACAAAATCTGATTATTGAATTTGTTGAAAAAAATAGGTTTTTTTTGAGTTTGTTATCAACAAACCATTTACATATTTCATTAACTCTCACGCGAGTGTACATAGACGCATTAGATAATGTCTAGAGGAAATCGTAATAACCAAATACACTGAACTTGTCTGTCCGGCATACAATCAATCAAATTAATGAAATTAAGAAACACATTTATTTTTACAGATTAAGAAACAGATTAAAGGAACTATTAAGTTCTGAATTTTTAATCAATAAAAATCTTCCAAGAATAGGATGTGAGAAAAGCATTATGAGTAGTAGGATTGTATACTCTCTTCGATTTATACTGTGACATACCGAAAATAGTCGAAATATTTGGACAATAAGGAGAACTCTCATTGTATTGGAAATAGGCAAAAGATAGATGAACCTGTACTAATGTGTATCTCTGGTGGCGCCAGAGAGGTGAAATAAACGAGATTACGTCAGAAGTAGAAGGGAGCCGGTGAGCAAGGCATGCGAGAGATATGAATGGCAGCTAGCGTCGGTCGATTTTAAACCAGTTGCCGGGGCAAGGGTAAGTAAAATTACGTAATCGAACCAGAGTGTATTGAATTATCGAAGAAAGTAGAGCAAATTTGGATCGAACATATATATGAAATTTGTTAAATTTTTTATAACAGCAGCCCAGGTGAGACGAGTAGATAGAAAATATAACTACATAGAATAAATTAGAGAGTGAGCTAATAAAACTTGAAAATGTGAAATAGGTAGAAATTCATCAACAGCTTGTGTAACCTTGAGCAGAATATTTCAGTGATAAAATAGAAAAAATTACAATACAGACACATTTCTTAATGTTGTTCTTCGCTTTAGGACACCGAGAGCGACTCCATAATCTACATCCCAGACATTCAATCATCTTCTTCCTTTCTCTTTTCGTTCATCGCACATAACTAATTAGATTCAACATCGTAACCCTGTTATTTGTAATCTTTTGAATACCTAATTCTTACTTTCTCATGTACATTGCAGGAATAATTGAAGTAAAATATATGTATAAAAATTATTTTATTCAAAAAAAAACCAAAAGTAAAAAGTTAAAAAAAATATTTAAAAAATCAAACCAAATTTTGGAATGTTCCAAATTAGGAAACAATTATCCACAAAATTCATTAATATAACTTTAAAACTGTTAAAAAATAATTTTCTTTCTTCAGATAGCAATTACGTAACGCAAATTTTGAAGAAAGCGTGAATCTGGCTTAGGAAATTTTCATTTTAACATGCCCATTAAAGATAACATTAATGTTTTAGTTTAAAAAAAATGTCTCATAGAAGTTTAACATTTTGCAGCGTCTGCTTACAACTACAATATTCAATATTCTAGTTATTCAAATAACCTCTCGAGTTGTCCTGGCAGTAAATAATTCTATCACGAAGGGCATGATAAGGGACAATAGTCTAAATCTGTTGCTGATTTACCTGTGCAAATAATTTTTATTGCTCGAGAGCAAATATTTGTGTAATAGTTATTACTAAAAAGCTATTTGCTACGTACGTTCATAATTCAACTTGAAAGATATAACACTTAGGAGAGAGATCTCAGAAACTGAGCACACATTCCACTTTTACCCATCGTAAGTTACACAGTTTTTAATGGTTTTTACGTTTAAGTGAATACATTTTTGTCTCGAAATTCAGCGAGTTTCAGAAACCTGGTTATTGTAATTTAACAAACGAATATATCAAGTGTAAACATATAACACAAAATATACTATTTTTATGAAACGCTTGTTTACAAAATTTAAATAAATACGAAGTGTCTGTTTTTTTTCTTGTACACCTCGGCCCACCTGCGGCGTCAATGGTTCCAGGGTCCAAGGCATTGCCGACTATGGGCATAGCGAACGGCCCCGGGAATTTGGCGCCCAGACGTATCATGTGAAAGCGGCGTCTGCCCCATCTCCAAAGCGCCAGCGGTAGGGTGAGGGCTGACACGAGCAGCGACGCCGCCCTGGGAAACAGCAAGCCGTCCAGCCGTCCGATTATTTTGGGATATACAGGGGACTAGAGTATATTGTCAACGTTTATTTCAGTGGAACATGTGAATAAGAAGTTCTTTTGAAACACAACCACGTCTCTTACCCATCTTTTTGGAAATACATATTGTACAAAAAAAATGTGTTTGACCGAAAAACTAATATCTCTATCAAGGTGCATCACTGCCTGACTTAAAATAAAACCTCGCCCCCTCTACTTGGGACCTTAAATGGGGACCCCCCATTTTCATTGCATATTCGAATTTTACAATAAAAAATACGTACGCATTGTCTAAAAAATTTTTTGTGATTGCTTACATTGACTACTATGACTAAACCTTACTGACACTACTCCAATCGAAAACAAATAAATTTACCGTAGGTCTCTTTTCACAAAGTTCCGTGGCGAGACAATTTTCAGAAATCAATCAGGAATTTTGTAGTACATTAAAATGAAATATTTGGGTTTCATGCATAAAAATAATCAAATCACGAAAAAAATATTTTATTTAGAGTGATGAAGAACAAAGACTTACTTATTATGAATGGAAAAGAAATTGTAAGGTGCGAGTGTTGTATTATACACGGTTTAGGAATCTGAGGATTCACAATACAAGAATGGTATTTCGCTATCCACTCATTCACTACACATACAGTCGCTTTCAATGAATAATTTCTCTAGAAACTTCCCATAACTTTCAAGGGGTTTTGTAGTCAAATCCCAGATACCTAATATTCTCATAAATATCTGCTCACGCATATCCTAGCTCACAACGCTATTTCCAAATAAAGACAATTTTTTTGCGTATACGCAGACGCTGTAACCAACACAGTGATAACCTTTTAACAAACTAATTAATTTACAACGTTTAACAACAAATCCAAAACTTACTGATTATTTAGCGACGTCATCAGAAGGCGTTGTTTCTGCAATACCAGATGCCCCTCAGCTACATTCGAGTAAATATTACTACTATCAGTTAAATTTGTCTTATATAGTATATTAGGGTGTATTTTGAGGGAGCAACAGTCAAGCACGTATTTGCAGGGTACTGCATCTTCGTGTGAACTGTGACTTATCTTGCAATTTTTTCGATACTAAAATGACATGCGGCCTTATCTCGAGGTCGAATCGATGATAAAAGATAAAAAAGCTTGTTCAGGTTACGAAATCGTTATTAGTAGATTCGGCAATCCCCAAATATATAGTTTGCACCAATACGAGTGTCATTCCGATAGCATTGCAAAGCGTGCATGCCAAGCTGATAAAAATCTGTACCAGCCGAAGTGACCAGTAGGCGAATTATTGAGGGGCCATTCCATGGATTATAAGTTTATTTATGCCTCGTAATGGTGACGTCATGTATCTTAATCAGTGATTATTCGATCCAGAAAACCGCTTCGATCCAGTAAAATGTTCAACTTCATATTGGGTCGAAAGCTTGAGTGATTGCGTAACCCAACTTGCGCACAATTTTCGGTAACTCTGTTTGCTCAGAGTTGCCTCAAATGCATTGCAGTCCATGCTCAGCGACTTCAGTAGTTCACGATCACCGTAGACAGCACGTATCCCCTTCCATTCGCACGGATGAGCTGATCGAAGAGCTCCGTCATTGCGTTGTGTAGCAGCTGTGCGTCGACAACCACAACTTGGTTTGTCTTTCGCGTCACTGTCACCACCGCTGAAACTCACTACCCATCATCGCCACACTGTAGGAACATCCCCTCTATGTTTCTCGTAAATCTTCAGCAAGCGATTGTGGATGTCAATACGTGCAATTTTCTCCGATGTGAGACATTTATTCACACATCTTTGCTTCTGACGCGCATTTCAGCTTGACGCTATTTTAGAGTGCCATTACTGAGTTTCTATCTGACAAATAAGAACGAAATTAAACGAACATTAACGGGAAGGATAACATTCGAAAATGATACTATTCACATGCGATTATGAGGTCATCCGCCAAAGTCAAAAAATGCGAGGCATAATTTCGGAACGACCTACGTATGTATAGTTCTCAAAGAACAATTCAGTGCTGTGAAAAACATTTCAACCTACCATCAACTGTTAAGAATCTCCGACCTCTATATTCATCACCGGCCCAGCCGGGACAAGCTCTAAATTTCCCGTCCTGTGTTAGTGCATGTAAGTGTAAGTATGTGTAAGAGGTAGGATAGGACAAGAAAATGGAAGGAAAGATCGCGCGTAGCTCGTGGCCCATATGATAATGCATTGCTCCGACATTCGCCTGGTACTCATCGGTGAACTACAGAAAAACACCCATCAGAGTAGCCAGCCACTGCTCATATTTCACCTTCAGACAGCGTCAGAACTCGACCCTGCTATGAAGGTAGTGTCGAAAATCCTATCACCGTCGGTATTCGAACCTAGAACCTCCTGGCCAGAGGCATTGCCGTGACAGCAGTTGACGCCCCTGAGCTACCTATCCGAGTCCAAAATGTCGAAAAGGTACTGCGTACTAAAATTGGGTTCATTGATACAGCCACCTATGATTCGTTCACCCGCCTACGCGGTATTCGCGAGGGGAATTTGCAAAGAGAATTCGCAAGGAGCGTAACAGAATAGTAAGAATCGGTCTTCTATCTTCGTAGTAATGGGAAGGGAACGCGGTAAGGCTCTAATGTAATAATAATTTAGATGTCACGTAATCGACTCTCGGCAGGTGATTTGTCTGATTAGTTGACATAACTGAGTTCTGATCGCCTTCCGTGATCGTGAAGTCGTAGGCTGTGATGTGTGGTTTTCCTTGTCCCTGATGTCTTTCAAGCCAAAAATGGAGCGTTCGATGCTTCCTTATTCCCCTCTCCTTCCCATTGTGCGAGTAGAAGGGCAAGCGTAGGGTAAATTAATTTACCCTGTCACACACAATAACAACGATAGCTACTTAAATGCTTGTCGCGAATAGCTTGATTACCAGGTTATGATTGATTTCATAAGATGGGGAAGGGGTAGTTATAAAGTCCTGTACTGAGGATTTGGACAATAAGAATGCAAATATCATAAAAAATATATAATAATCCAGCAAGCAAATAATATATCAAATAAATTAACAAATCATACTGAGATGTTGCAATGACAGAGACATGATCATTATCGATAATATCTTTTCACACAGTAAAATATGTTGTTAATACAATACAGTTAACAATCCTTGTTAATGCACTTTATGGTGAAATAGATGATCACAGATCAAGGACACAAGTAATGGTAGCCATATGCACAATGAACTACATAATATGAAAGTTGAAAGACAATAAGAACCTGTTGAGCAGTGCTTCCAGCATTCCTAATATTCGTCTTTGTAATATAGAAAAACACTACAATACATTTTGATAAGACTTCCACTAACGTGCGAACGATTTTGATTGACTAGCACTTGGCTGAGATATTATGTAAATAATGATTGATTTTAGACAATGGAAATGCTTATGTAGTTTTCGAGATTGCACTTAAATTGAAATGAAACTTATCTGAAAATGAATGTTACAGATGTCCAATAGGTCAGTAGTAGCGCACCCACCACTTACCAGGTCATGCGGGCATGGTGAAAACCCAAAGTTTGATCACCATGGTAAAGTATATCAGTGGGTTTTTAACGCATGCTTTAAAGAGGAAAACTGAGTTTCTCCGTACTGGCTGCAGGAAGCGAGTGAATGAGCGAAATGAATGAATGAGCAATCAGCTCCACGGTCTATGGTGACTGTGGCGACAGGGGCGGCGAACACAGACGGCCGCCTGTTAATATACTTCGATTATACGGCGGCTGCGAGGGGCGGCGCCTCGAGGCTATGGGAGCCACCCCCCCCCTCGTGCCGCACACAGTCACTGACTAGTGGGAGCCGTGTCGCGAGGGAAACACTCAATGTTTACGAGTGAGGGCTTTTTTTGTATGCGGTTACCACCAATATGTTGCCCGAAAGTTCGGGAAACGATGGTTATTCGTTCGAATTATGCACGGAAAATTGCCAATCTTAGCTGAAAAGCGATAAAAAACATACTTCCACTGTATGTGAGTTAATATAGAATGGCAACTGTAATTCTATCAAACTCACTAACTGCCTTCCCTCTTTTGTTCCAAGTAATGCCGCCACACTTTCGGTATCGCTGACAAATAATGCCGGGGGATCAGTCGAGAGCTTAGAGCTTGTCTCAGCTGAGGCGGTGTCCAGCTGGTGGGAGATACCATGTGGGAGAAAACCCCGTTAGCTCGAGGTAAGTCGGCGCCTGATCTCGCCAGTCATTGGGTAACTATCAATGCCACCCTCCGAGCAAAAACATACACCACACGCGGGTCGACTGATCTTAGTATTTTAACGCTCCCTGAATCACGAACAACCAACCATCGGTATCGCTGAGAATTGAAGCTATTGGAGCATGATTTCGATTCACGCCAAAGGCGCAAATTTTTTTGATTTATTTGACCATCGCATAAACATAAATACTCATTTAATACTCTCTTCTGGTCTTTTAATCGTTAAAATATAAAATGTATAAAAATAGTGTGTTATAAGGCTTTATAAGACATTATGCTGTGCTTATACAATACGTCTACTCACCAAGTGCGTGGAATTTGACAGTTGTCTTCCGGGCGGTCGAGCCGATAATCGCGCGGGCGCAACCCTGTGGGTTCCCCTGACCCGGCGTGGCGAAATAGGCCGTTCCTGTACGACACATATGTTTACTTTGTGCACAGAAAGTAATGAGATTTCCGTTAACGCAAATTATCAGTATTTATCCACCCAGACAATTAACAAGGTACGAAAAGGATGTGTCGGGAAAGAAGTAGCAAATGGGCAGTGAGCATGTTGCATCACTTTCAAAATGTGTCACTATGCAAATAGCAGCGTTTCGAAACAAGGGGTTTTGTGAAAGTTGATGATTCAAGAGGGGTCAGTAATTAGTCTGAGGGCCGCTAAATCTCCAGGTGTGGTGTTGTGTTGAAGTACAGAATACTTAAAAACAAAGCAAGCACAAAACCGGCGTGTCATAAGAATTGAAAGAAATGTGAAATAATTACAGAATTGATTATTATTTTATTAATGAAATCATATTTCGGATTTATGAACATTGTAATCACTAATGGATATCAAGAGAAATTTAAGGTTTAAGAGTCTTAATATTTGTCACCAACCAGCTTTGAAGGCTTTAAAGGTAATGTGAATACAACGGAGGTTTGTTTAAGGGTGCGAGGAAGGAAATTCCATCTCACATTCTTCTGGATTAAACAGAAATAAAATATTAACGTTTGTTTAAAATGGATTTATTTAAGGTCACTTTATATCATCTACTGGCTCTTGGCTATCTCTTGATCAGCGTTATTTTTTTCCCCTACGCGGCCCCGCGTTCGATTCCCGATTGAGCCAAGACAATAGTGTTCGTTTTACTTGCAATGTTCCAGTATATGTTACTGTGTGACGATGAGAAAATTCACGTTCCAGATTGAGAAGACAGGAATACGGTGTGGGGGTGTCTACGTGCTAAGCGCACTTACCCCCTTGACCGCACTTACCTCCGCGAGGCAGGGATGTCGCCGGTAGCCCTGAGCCAGTTCACGGGCTGCAGCGCCAAGTACATACATACATTTATAACATCTAGGTCATAAGCGACATTTTCACAGCATACTATGCTTAATCTAACTTCTAATACAATATTCATAGCTATTAATGACTGTTAAGTGTAGTAATTTCTAAGAGATTTACTACTTTTGCACATCCATCTGTGGAATTGAGCAGTGATTTTAGGGTCCTTTGATTTTCAGAAGTTTTCTTATTTTATTTCTAGCGTTAAAGAATGGAATGGGCGGTGGAGACTACTGGACCACTCTTTGGACAAGGTTCCGTATCTGACCTTTTAAATATATTTTTTTGCTTCACTGAAAATGTTCAAATGTTACGTTCTTAGCTGTAAGAAAATGTATTTGAAAAGAGCTTGAAGTTATCAGGCTTTTACTCTACGCTAAAACGATCAAAATCAATGCAGATCACTTTAAGGAGAAACTCAAACTCCCCTTCTGTTATGGGTAATCACTAGAGTTATCACAGGTAATTACATATTTGTTATCTTTCAACTTACCGTTCTAAAAATTGTACTCTTTGCGAATCGTCGTTGCCCTAACACAATACCAAAATTTCCGTTACATATTATTACACATTTAGTATAATTTTACATATTTTGCTATTTTTACGGAATATTTTTTCTATTTTATCAATTATCTTCAATTTTATTACATTTTTTATGAAAAAAAGTATTTTCAAAACAATTGCATTTCTTCCTACATTTGTGTACTGCCTACGTGAGGTAGTAAGTCACTTGAAGGAGGGGTCAAGGTTCGCACAGTGCGGCGCGTCTACTTCAGTTACGTCATTGATAGGAACTGCGCGTCAGTGATTGAGATCAGTTTCACCTTTAGTGTGTAAAATATTACTGATGCCGCGCAGATATCACTGACGTAGATATCGCAGGATGTACGATCACATCTATTACTTCTAATGTAGCTGCTAAACGACGTAACTGAAGAGCATTTAATGAAGGATTTGCAACTACTAGGAAAGCTATATGATGCAAAGCGTGCATAAATTTGTACTCTCCAAATTATTTTTAAAACTTATTTGTAGTATTATTGCTTGCATTATGATAACTGGTATTATTTTTAAAATTTGTTAATGAATTATTCTATAAATAGAATTTTATATACTGCAAATATTTGTTTTATAATCAGTGTACATAAACATTACATATTATGTCCGATTTTATTCTATTATGAACATATTTTACGATTCATACTAATTTTTCCGATCTCTACTTATCAAACATACATTACATAGTGCTGTTAGGGCTATAAGAGATATAAATTATTTCATAAACATATACGAGAAGCCACTGATACAATAAGTAGAATATTAAAGATATTGACTGAACAAAATCGTTTCCTACTTACTGTTCCGTCACCAATCACCGTACCCATAGTAATATCTACATTTAATACGTGCAGATATTTAATACATCTAACTAGAAACGTGTTGGTGAGCTCAAAGGAATCGGAGGAAACGTTAAAACTACTCGCGTTACCGTCATTAATGAAGGATATAAATGAAGTTGGTTACGTAATCAGCCACTAGATTTTATGAAGCATTACCAATCTTTAAAGAATCAGTCATGACTTCTCAATAATTTGCGTTCTAACATTCAGAGTTCGAGGTTTCTCCTCTGCTAGATCTTCACCTGCATTGGTCATTTCTTTTCATTTTTTTCGAGAAAATCACAGACATATGTTTTCAACAGAAAATAGTTTATATTTCGCGCCAGTAAAGATGGTTTTGGTATGTTGTCATCACTGCTCACTGCGAGCTTTTGCCTTCAACTGTTAATTGTGCCAGAGAGGAGGAAACAAAGTAAGAACAAGTTAAGAAGGGTACACTGGTGCTGGACTAAGGCAGCTGTGAGAAATGCACTTCTCAAACTCCATGCATTTACCACTATCATGTGTAATGAAATGGGACATGATACCGGACTGAGGAATAACAAATATTGTTTTATTCGTTTAATAATACTCTTATATAAGATACAGTCAAATTCCACATGCATAGTTAATTTTACACAAATGTAACTAGCACTTTAATTTACTTACTGGTTGTTCTAACTGCAAAAAATTCAAAAGTACGATTTTACTCCACATCACTCAATGCTTTTCTTTCATTGCTTATGCAAAAAAGAATATACCCGTTTAAATTGATATGGCCGTTACGATTATAAGTTAATTATCGTTTCAAAAAACAGTCTTAAGTTTGACGACAGTTTCTTCTGCTACCGCCACCTACTGAGATCAGCTATTGAGGAGACCCATATCAAAAGAATGACGAATGGACGAGTCACGTGTGCTATCTCCGCTGTTCCAGCCTCAAGCGCACGCCATTCTCGGTTTTCAGGACGAGCTTCCAGGACATCTGTGGCTCGAAATCCAGGTCCGGCAGGATGCGGAAGTTCCACACCACCTTAGCGATGATGCTCTTCAGTTCCAGCATGGCAAATCGTTGGCCTGGGGACAGACATTTGTAATTTATTTCTGAAATTATGAAGGAAGAAAATTAGGAACGTACTCGTTTCGCGCACAAGATGATACGTATACATACAGATACTCACGTCTTACGCATATATTGGTAACTTTTCTACAGGACAAACAGAGTTAAAGTGTCTGGAATTGGTAATATACATGACGATTCTATATTATTCATACAAACGCAAACACACACGAACATTAATACAGAGTTGGAAAGGTTGGAAAATGCATAAGTTGGCCGTGTGGTAAGAAAAAATTAAATGTCGACGTGTGTCCTCTTGGAAAAGTTCATTTTGACAATTTCAATATTGAACCGGGAAGATAAAATATCGTAAACCGGGAAGACTGCGCCCAACACGGTAACAGACTCAGTTTTAAAACATTCAGTTTGTTTCTCCATGAATGCTTGCATATGTTGTAGTAGATGATGTGTTCTATGGTTTCGCCTGTAGCATAATTAATGCCTGGTGAACATTGGACATTTTTGATAAATCTAAGAGTTGTGAACTGACAAGTCGATATTCATAAGGAATTTTTGAAGATATCCTCAATCTAAGATGCATGATACCAAATTAATGATCATATTAATTTACTAATGACTATTACTAGTAATTCCCCCTTTCTATATCGAAAAGCCTAAAAACATTAGGAAATGATGAGAGCAAGGAGGATAACTTTAAACGGAACCAGTAATATTTACGTCTCCATCTTCGCAATTATAATCATTTTCCTTGGAAATCAAGGTTCATGAGATGCAAGAGGATTTAAAACGAGACTCCTTTCTTGAGTAACAATAATTTTAAATTATGCTAGAATGTTGTATGCCAACCAACAAACCATTTTGCTATTAAAAATTCCACACAATATTCTTAATGATTTGTGACGACCAAAATATACTCGTTTGAAGAGATTTGTATTCTTGAAAATATATTTGGGCGATGAGAATGACCGTGAGAGACTTCCCCTTCCCTGCATCATTCACAGGTGAAGGAAAGGCGACGTCTGGAATCACACTGGATTTCGTCTCGGAGAATATGTCGAAAACTTATGTAAACTCTCTTGTTAACTCTTGCGTGTAGACGTTATGTTGCGCACTGACTTCACTGTTTGGAACCTTCTACATTTTCTTCAAGTACTAGAGGCAAACGCATGCTGTCTGCGAATCAGCGAACTCTTATGATTCTTCTTTGCAATAACGATTTTCTGTACTATAGCGGTACACTAGTTCTCGTTAGTTACTACTTTTCACGAACCCTTACAATAAACAAAAATTGAGGAAATGTATATAACGTCACTGACTCACCTCACCTGTTCATTCTCTGGATAGATATTTCCATTGAAACAAATAGACGCGAAGACCAACATAATGTAGAATGGTAAGCCTATTGTGCTTCATTTTTAAGAGTTACTTCTAGGTTCAAAACACGTGTTCATAGAAACAATTTTATGCTCTTTTCTGTCGAGATTTGCCTTCCTGTATTTCCGGTGAAATTTGCAATCTTCTCCATTACCATTTAACCACGTATAGTCTATGTAATGCTTTCAGACTGAAGTTCACATTTCTCCATATGCCATACGCAGTAACAGGAGATTGGAAGAAAGCGTGTTCTGGAATGCTGTCCGTAAAAACGCGTCAGCTCAAAAGGATTAGTATATGACAGAATGACATATCAAGCGAATAGACGGCAGCGACTGTCCCTTTTTTAGAAACCATTCGTGGAATCATTCATGTTAATTTCTGGATTTGATGTTCTTTTGTTGGAAACACTTCGAACGTTCCGATGGTAATGCTCTTAAACGGATAGCCAATTACACCTTGACCATGATGTTCGACGGGCTTACCAATGCAGTTGCGTGGCCCGGCGCTGAAGGGCAGGTAGGCGTACGGGTGACGTTTGGCACTCTCCTCTGTTGAGAAGCGTTCGGGGTCGAACCTCGTAGGAAATGGATACAGTGCTTCGTAGCGGTGAATGCCAAATACGTGCACTTCCGTCAATGAACCAGCTGGCAATACATGTCCGGCTGGAAGGAAATGGAGGGATATTACACCGCCTGATTTCAATATAATCTGCACAGTTCAGTTACATTACTTTGATTTCCCAATCATAACAGTATACAAGTATATCTCACAAGGGAACAAACGTATTATTTTTGACTGTTAATCTTATAAAAACTATTGGCTACATTACTCTTTAGAAACAATTTAAACGGAACCAGTGATATTTTTATTTAATACCTGCATTTACATCATATTAAAAAGAAATATTTGGATTTGCTTACAAAAAGCTTTTAATGTTAAGTTTTCGATAATTATTTAAATACATACTCGTCGGTAGTTTCTCGTCTTGGTGGATATCTCTATAAAATAGCGGAACAGGTGGGTATATTCGGAGAGACTCTTTGACTACCATTTCGAGGTATTTCAATTCCGAAATTTGTTGCATAGTTGGTTCTAGAGGCTGTGAACTGTCAAACACTGTCTTCAGTTCCTCGAGAACTTTTTCCTAAAGAAGAGAACCAAACATAGTAAGGTTGGATGCTTCTTGATAAACATGTGTTCAATATTTTTTGAATTTCTTTACTCACCTGAATATCTTGATGACGGGATAGTGCAAACATGGTAAACGAGAGTGCAGATGCTGAAGTATCATGGCCCTGAAAACGGAATTGATCAATACAAAAAATTAAATTAAACACACTTAAATTCTGTTTTATTAGTGGCGTGGGAAATGGTCTAACCCATGATGCAAGGACATGGGTGTGCTGCTTCCCCACACAAATGTGTGCTCTTCTTTCGCACTGCCGGATGCGTCACGAACCAATGAACATCATCACGGTTCCTTCGTTTGAAAACGTAGGCCAGATGATGTTGGTCATTTGACATGGAAAACGAGCAGGGCCAATGAGAAACATTTTGAAAGTGGCTACAAATGATAATTTTCAACGGTGACCCACCAAAAATTATACGATGAAGGTATAGCTGAAATATGCAAATAAAAAAACTTCAAATCGTTTCGATGATTTGTAAGAAGGTGATAGTTGCTATCTGGGTGGATTTAAAATTCCCGCTCAGATCGTGACGCAAACTGGTGCTTGAAGCTCATTGACTGAAACCGGGTAAGCTACGCAACACCACATCCATGTCATTGCATCATGAACCAACTATGAGCGACGGACGGACGCAGTATACTCGATTAATATGCAAGGTTATTACTAATTTTCAATACCCGTAGTAAATAAAAGAATAATATGTAGTCCTCGGCCGTATGTATGGTCGTGTTAAATATAAGTTAACTCGTGAAAATCCAAAAAAAGTATAAAACAGTTTCCATTTTGACAAAAAATGCAATTTTTTAATTGCATTATTCCGCCTATACTTAGGTTTCGAATGCAGTACGGTGTGTATTGATTGAATTATCATACTAATTCACCACTTCCAACGCCACAGCTGTGGTAATGCGACCGCAAGGCTCCCAGGAAGAGGCTGCCCACCATTAAATATTTTCTATTCATTTCTCTCTTCTTTGTATGAACCAGCAATTTTTTCAAAATATTTTTTTTTATGTGTAGAACTTGTGTCCATGTGTACTATATCATGTTAATCCAGGATTCATGAAGATTATGTTGGTTAAATTATTTAATTTCTTGTGATGCTATAATAAACGTTTATAGCATATTTTTTCGAAACCTAATTTCTGTAGTTTTGATCGTAGAATTTGTGCTACTGCAGGCAACTAGTAACAAAATAAAATCGTTATGAGCAAAAAGGAAGTCAGAGAGCACCGCTCATTCATAATAGTGATTCCTAGACGTAATTCATATTTGTGATTTTCCTTTAATTGGCTCCATAATAGATGCGTATCGCTGTTTGCAACGACAAACATATCTTTACCTTTTAAAATGGTTTATAAGAGCAATGACAAGTATTTTACGATCCAATAAATGTAATTTTAACTCACAGAGACCGAATTCATACAATATGATTGGGGCATTGCATTAATCCCCATATTTTTTATTAGTGCAAAATCTTACAGACTCATGTTGCGGTTCACCATACCCAGCCTCCTAGGAATACGCTTACAGTTTCAGTCATGAAGTGAAGCATAAGGTCGCATCTTACGCGTTAAGTTGGTCTTTACAGTTCCAACGTCAGTTTCCTTACTCCTTACAAATGGGTCTAAGCTCATTAGGTCCTTACAAATAGGTCTAATCTACCGAGAGGCACATCGATTTGTAATTTGTAGTAGAAACGGTATAAGAGATGTAATAGAAACATAACGTACCTCAAACATGAAAGTGTCCACCTCCTCACGAATGTCTGCGTCAGAAAAGTGGCCGTTGCGGGCTTCTATCAGCAGCAGATCCAAGAAGGCAACTCTTTGTCGTCTCCCTAATAAAAAATATTTCATTCCTTCATCACCCATGATATTTTATAATTTGAACGTGGGATGAAATACACGTGGGAGGTTCAGTACTTTATGTATACAAATGAGAAGAAGCAAGTTAAAGAAACGCGTTGCTATTGTGGTTTTGTATGTAAATCAGAAGGTTTTATTGTATATTTATTAGAAATTCACTTTTATTACATATTAATGTAAGACAATCCAATATATTAAAACGTACTGCTTCAGGATGTGAATCGTATCTCATTGAGACTGCGAAGCAATCATGATCAACTGACTTTAAAATTATAATTGGCATTGCAGTATAAATACTATTTTCAGAAAAATATCATTTTACCACTAATTAATTACGAATATAAACAACAAAAGTTATATTTTTGCCACTCAGTTCGTACTTATTAAAGGGTGAGCAGTTTCTCGCAGGGTAGATTATACGAAATATTGATTGCCTCCTATTTTTCTTTCTATAGGAAATGTGGAAGCTAACGTTTTTAACTGACGTGTTTCATAAAATTTAAAATATGTCGAAATTTTAATTTGAGTTTTATTGTGGCGAGATGTTATCTCCTAAATTTAGAATTCATATAAATTTTTTTGGGGATTGTTGTATTCACTTTCAACACAAAATTAGTATTTGTTAATGAACTGATGTTCACTAAATTGATTTGAAGTTAATTTGTCCCGTGATATACATTTCAATAATGTTTAGGTTAACTTTATGGAATATTACTCACCAAGTTCATCAATGTCGAACGTAGCGTCTCCCAAGGTCTCACTTATTTTGAGAATTTCTTCTCTTCTATCTCGAATTACCTGCAACATAAGAGCTCCGTTAATTCATTCGAATATTTGTTCGTTTGGACCTCTCCTGTTTCTCGCGTTTGTGAATGACTTGTAAGGCAATTTATTTTCAAAGGTAAGACTACTTGCAAATGATTCTTTGATATATCGAATTATTCAATCAAAAGTCGACGAGGATATTTTGCAGGGTGATCGAGATATACTATATTTCTGGGCAAGAAAAGAAGAAGACAATAAATAGTTCGAAATCAAAACCATCCCGTGTGGTAAGGGCTCCAAATATAGTTAAACTCAATACCGTTTAGATAACGAAAATAATCCAAGAGTTGTATCTTGTAAATACCTGGGAATATTTTTTGATAGCAAATTGAGTTGGGAAAATCAGGCAAACTTTGAAGTAGGGAAAGCCTGGAGATCTTTGCATTTTACTATGCGAATACCAAAAAGAAATACTGCAAAAGCTAGAAAAGTAGTTTACTAATCACTAGTTCATCCATTAATGGAATACGAGGCCATTGGTAGGGACTCTTTTGGAAATTCACAAAAGAAATATTCGAATAGAGTACAAAGAGCGTGTAAACTTACTTTCCGAGCAATGGGAAGAAAGTAGAATGGGAGTCTCTAGAAATCGGAATGTTAAGGCAACACCCATGCCCTGTAGAAAACGTATGCCGGTTATGCAGCTTGGAAAGATATCTACATTTACACAATAGACCCACTTACTTTAGTAGAGGGGTCACGATCACAAAATTCAGTTTATGCCACAGAGAACAGATGTAGGTGTATTATGTAGTTAAATTGGTGTGTCGTAATGTATTGGGAAGTGTAGTGCAATAGAAAAGTAGAAAGGAGAGAAATGAAGTGCAAGTGATGTGAAACAATCTAAAGTGATATAAATTGATGTGGAGTGATGTGATGTGATGTGTTGTGGAGTGATGTGATGTGTGTTTAAAAAAGTGTATTTATAAGTTAAAATATCTGCGCAGGATAGTCATAATATGTGGAGTTAATGCTGCTATTGTCATTATTGCTCTTATTATAATCGTATTATTATTGTATTAACATACTCGTAATTTAAAATTGAATTGTATTAATATTCCTAATTATAATATCTAAATTGTAGTGTTCTGCTACTACGTTGTACAAACCAACCTTCAGAAATAATAATTATATCTATCTAAAAATTAAATTTCATGAATTTAATATATATGAACCGTCTTGTAGAAGAAAGGTTGCATTTTTTTAAACTTCAACTTCAGTGAATATCTTTATAAGATTTTTTTTTAATTTAGCGTTGTTCGACAAATTAATGACCTTATATCTTTACAAAAGCAATGTAAATAGTCAAGTTTATGTCTTCTATGATACGCAAATGTTTGATTTCCTAAAACTAAATTCTTATATGAACAAAACCCTTATATTTACATATTTCGCAAGTTCCGTAGAAGTTTAGTTTTCAATATTTGTAACACTCACAGAGGCTACAAAACTAACCACAACTAAAGGAAGTATATGAAAGCAAATTCTCACTTTGTCAGTAGTGCCATGTAGTATTTCCAGGCATTTCTTATATTTGCGGCCGAGGGGAGACAAATAGAAAATGAAATCGATATGCAGCCACGGTTGAAAAATACGTTTCACAGTAAGGTCTGATATCCTGTAAAAGAAGAAAAATATCTGAATATGTTTCAAGCTATAAAAAAAATATTTTTTTAGTGAAAATTTTCAGAGAATGATTATATCACTATATCTCGTGCTTCACAACTTTTGGTCGAATCGTAAGTTTTTGACATTTACTATTTAGACACTAAATAGGCAAGAAACTAAAGTATCTTGAAGTTTATTGCAACTATTTAAAAAAATTGTTTGAACAATATAAATTTAAAATTTATCAAAAAATTGAATAGTTTTTGTCAAATACATTGTTATTTTGTATTAGTTATATATTTTTCTAATTATGATTATTTATAACATTTAGGATTATTTAGGTTTGTGCATTGTGTTACAGTGGTTCTCAATGTTACATTAAAATTACAAATTCACAATGTTATATACAGATACATTAAAATATTGTTATATTGGAATAATATCGACTTCTTAAAAATATTTATTTAGACAATTGTAATCAAAGTGATTGCAAATTTACACTATTAGACAAATATAAAATTAATTTTAAGCATATTTAACCATTATAGGTTAAGTACTAACGTAATTTCGTCAAAATTGCTTTCCGAAGCAAGGCACTAATTTTGGGTCAATTACCTGAGAAAATATTTTGTTTAATTTACCTTTATTTCACACAGTTGCACAAAAAACTCGTACTGTGAAATAAAATATACGACCTCATTTAAATATTTCATTTTAAACTAATTTCATTAGGAGAAAATTATTTCTTCAATATTGTATTAGATCAGACAACCTTTATAGTTATGTAATATTTTAAAATTCTGTGATTTCAACGAAACTGAAAACCTTCGGTATTTTTATAAGCGCCGAATAATTTAATGTATCTAATGTGGGGTGAAAATAAGGGAAAAACTGGGAGCCATTTTTGAGAAAATCTTGAGTATGTAGATGTACCTTCAAAATAAAAATATTCCTTTCTAATTCAAGGGGCCCTGCAAGAGTCATATCGACTGTCGAATATCAATTCTGGAGAAAACCTTGCCTACGGTTTAGCCGGTAGTGTTGTTCACAGACAAGTCGGACGAACAGAAATTAAGATGCTTTCTCGTAAACTAATGTTTCGATGTGAAGGTGTCAGAAAACCTGGGGCAGAACGTTCGGACTACACAATTTTGCTACAGGAAAAATTTACTACATGTCTTTAGGAACAATAATTATTATCTTTTTTCTGTAACATGGGCCTATTATTACAAATTTTCTGCGAAAAAATCACCATTTTTCGCTGCAGCATTACACGACTTTCTCTATACTACGTCAGTAGTATATAGTAACAAAGAATAACACAAACATCATTGTGTGAAACTACTCACTCTTCAACAGCATTAACATATTTTGAATTGCTGTCTATCTGTGCATTCATTTTTACACCCATTGCAGTTTCTGAAAAAGAGTACACTATTAAATTAAATAATCAAATGTGACATTAATTTGTTTCCAAAAACAGAAACATACCTATTTCTAACTCAATTTATAATCAAATAATGTCTTATATTAATGCGTGCATTTTCGATGAAACGACGAAAAGTCACGTACCACATATGACGTCGAGGGTAAGAAGTTTGACGAGCGGCCAAACGTCAAAAGCGGCACCCCCCGCGCGCTTCTGCAGCTGCCGCACGAACTCGTTCCCGCAGTTGAGGATGACGCTCTGGAATTGGTCGAGGATCTTGAAGTGGAACGCCGGGGTCAGCCTCTTGCGGCGCGATCGCCATTTATCTCCTGCGAAAGCACACGGAAATGATTCGGGCCGAGAGTAATGAGTATAGGTAATAGCACGCCAGACCAGGAAAGAATGCTGGAAATGAGCCTGATTAATTGAATATTTACAACTCCATACGTCCAACTACTGTGTGAGCTAGCTCCAATGACAATTTAAACGTCAATGTTTAAAAAAACACATATCACTTGGTCCTTTCATATACATATTGTAAGATTTTTTGCGGAAGATACATCTCGTATGATTTGGGGATTGCAGAGTATTGATGTATTATAAAATGACAATTTGGTGATATTTCTTGTAATTTATATTTTATTTTATATTTAAAAAGTTAATATTTAAAAAAGAAAAATACATATAATCCTGCTATTTTTTATGCACCTTGTAAGATTTCTTTACGAGAAATCTCGTAAGATTTGGATTTTGCAGTGTATTGATGTCGCCAATTTGGAATTATATAATAAATTTTTTGTAATTTATATTTTATTTTACGTGAAATTATTTACCAAAAAACAGATATACTTACGAAAAAACGACTGAGATATGACAACAAATTACTTACGAATTAGAAGTTAGTGGAAACAGAAATTATAGTAATTTAATACTACGTAATCGTTAGTGATGCAAGAAAGTACGTGTTGTTGCAACACCACTAGTTTATTCTCATTATACTGTTAGAAATACCATATTTTGGACTCACCCTGCGAAAGTAGTAGACCATCACCCAACCACGGTTCGAGAAACTTGTTGTAAAGATGACTTTTATTCAAGAACTTATACCCGGAAAGAATTCGCTGAAAATGCAGTGCATGTGTAATAAAACTCAATTATACTTTACGAAAAACAACATCTTGGCGCTATAAGTACATATTCATTACATTGTGAATGTTGGAGAAAAAAATGTATATATTAGTAACGAATATGGAACATTAATATAATAGCATTATTATTTTATGATATATTAAACTACTCACGAGATACGCTTACCTCATTGTCTTTTGGATGTGTGGATGTTATTATCAAATACGGTCCAATGTAATAACGGAAAAGAGGAGTATATTTCATCACCATTTCATATCCCCAGTTGAATATAGCTAGGAAAAATTAGTAAATTTAAAACCTCTTTTCTCATATTTCCAGAAGTAACGTTTTAAGGAAGTAAAAGAAACATATTACTGTAACATTTGATTAAAATACTTAGTCATCCATTTCTCGGCATCTGATTTTAAACCATTTCTAATATGGACCCGAAAATTATGTCTTGTGAGTTGTTCAAAGTGCATCTAAAAGTAACTTGTATAATTGTAACGGAAAGTTGCTACTACATATGTATTTGTCATTTTCGAGCTCTCAAGAAAGATTTAATGAAAATAAAGTATTTCTTTAAAAAATCAGCAGTCAGTACTCTCAATATAAAATGCATTTACCCGATTATGAATTCATATTTTTTTAAATGTATTTCTATTAGATCACGTTATAAACAGCTAAGATTATTTGCAACCACTATAATTTTAATTATTAGCAATATTTAAATTAAGTATAATACACACTAGATATAATGCACCCAAAAAGTAGTGAACTGCAATATTTTTTCACAATACAAGTACTTTTAATTAATTTTTAAACATGTCTGTCAGGTATACAATCATTCAAATTATTGAGAGCATAATTTTTACAGATAAAAAAACCCATTAAGTACTGAATTTTTAATAAAAAAATCTTTATGTGATAGGATATGAGAAAAACATTATGAATTGTAACTTTGTATACTCTCTTCGCGTTATACTGTGACATGCCGAAAATAGCCGAAATATTTGGACAATAAGGGGATCTCTCATATTGGGAATAGAGAACATATATATGAACCTGTACTAAAATGTAGCTATGGTAGAATCGGCGAGGTGAAATAAAGGAGATGACGACAGACGTAGATGAGGGCCTGATGGAGATATGCATGGCAGGTAGCCTGTGTCGATTATAAAAAATGGGTGGAAATGTGCATATTAATGGCGTGAGAACGTTCCAAAAAATACATTTGTTTAATATTAGAAGAAACAAACGGTATATCCCAAAGTAACTTTGCATGATTTTAAACAGTGAAAATAGCACTATCGCTTCGAAAAGTTTAAAAATAAAATTTGGAGCCTTCTTTCAGAAAATGGCGTTTAAGCGTTTCTGAAATTCGAAGTTTTGAGTTAGTTTTCATATAAAATGGTTGAGGTTCCGAGAAACTTTATATGATATTTTTTAAAGTATATGTGCACATAAATATAATAAAGGGAACAAATTGCAGCTAATATAAACGTTAGCGATAGACTAGTCAAAAATAACGTTTTTATAATTTTTTTAATTTTATTACGTTTTCATAATAATCAAAACGAAATCATAGGGCAATATGGCATTTATTTCATCTCATAGAATTCATTTAGCACTATCTCTACCAAAAGTTTAAAGAAAATAATTAAAGCCATTTTTGAGAAAATGATGTTTTTGTAATTTTTTTAAATTGTAAATATTCCACGCAATATTATGCGAAAACTACTAAAAGTTTCAAAAGTGTACATAAACTAAATGATAGAACTAATTATGGATATCAAATTCAATTTTATGAAAGACATCAATCTTCAATTTTGTAGTTGTAGGAAGACGCCGAAAAAAAATCATACTTTTAAAATTTTCGAAAATTCAGAGTTAACATTGAATATCGGACCACTTTTGTAAATGTACGAATATGTTGCTTTATTCTTACAAGAAATTTAAAGAAAAAAACTGGAACCGTTTTTGAATAATTTTAAGAATGTCTGGAGGACTTCATGCAGAGTATCCCCAACTGTTAAAGAAAGTTTTTCCTAATACCAAAGCTTCGACTCCAGCTACATGGACAGGGGTTTCTTCACTTTGGAAAAAACTCCTACGCATGGTTTAGGCGCTAGTATTGTTCACAGACGGACAGACAGACAGACAGACGTTTTGTCGTCAATTGATGTTTCGGTATCTTGGACCTACAAAACAGGAATTCTGGCTACCAAATGTTAGACGATTTTTTTCTTAATTTAGCAACTGGATTTTTTCAGTTTTTCGTTATCAGAACCCGGCAATGAATTTTTTTTACCTAAAATCCGCCGTATTTTCGCGCAGCATTACATTACTTTTCCTATACTACATATTATTCCATATATATGTATGTATACAGGAAAGTAAAAATAATGAAAGAGGAACGTTAGTCACAGATCACAGTCGGAAATATGTCGGAAATAAGGTCAGATCGCGAAGCAATTAACTATCATGGAAGAAAATAGTGGTACTTAGATTATCTTTTTGTCAATTATGCCGATGAAAGAGGATCTTCATTGATTTACTTTAAAGTTAGAGAAGATAGAAAATTTAGGAGCATGAATTATGACGAGGGTAGAAATGATTGCTAATCGTTGAATTTCTATAAGGTATAAGAGTTAGGAGAGAGATCTCAAGAGTTCAAGAAACTGAGCATACATTCCACTTTTACCCAAAGTAAGTTACACATTTTTTAACTGTGTTTTTAGTTAAATTAAATACATTCTTGTCTCGAAATTTAGTTTCAGGAACTTCTTTATTGTAATTTAAAAAAACGAATTGATCAAGTCAGGAGTATATAGCGTGTTAACCTATTTGCTTTGCTTTTAACGAAGTGTCTTCTTGTAATTTGGCAAAAGCACAAAATATTCTATATTTGAGAAACTGTTGTTTACAAAAACTAAATAATAAGTTTTAATTTTCTCATGCAACTCTATGATTTTTACTGATATTACTTTTTCAAAGCCAGGTCATGTGTCGATAAAAGAATATCTATTTGATGCCTTCCTCCAGGTCAAGTGTCTGACCTTTATGATCGCTCAAAACATAGATGTGTATGCAAACAATATAAATAAATTAAAATTAATAAACTAAGTAAATACCAGGTGTCTACCGAATTTATCTTATACGTCCATCGACCCACCTGTGATGTCGATGGTTCCAGGGTCCAAGGCATTGCCGACTATGGGCATAGCGAACGGCCCCGGGAATTTGGCGCCCAGACGAATCATGTGAAAGCGGCGTCTCCCCCATCTCCAAAGCGCCAGCGGTAGGGCGAGGGCGGACACGAGCAGCGACGCCGCCCTGGGAAACAGCAAGCCGTCCAGCCGTCCGATTATTTTGAAATATACTGGGGACTAGAGTACATTGTCAACCTTTTTTTCAGTGGAACATGTGAATAAGAATTTCTTTTGAAACACAACTACGTCTCTTAGCCTTCTTTTTGGAAGTACACATCGTAGAAATAAATGATTCCCACACCAAAAATTAATACCTTCTAGAAGGAATCTGCCTGACCTAAAATCAGACTTCGTCCCCGCACCTTGGAGCCTTAAATAAGAACCTCCGGTTTGATAGCATATTCAATTTTTCGCTAAAAATACGTATGTTCTCTCCGGAACATTTTTTGTGATTTGTTACATTGACTGCTACGACTAAGCCTTACTAACACTCTAATAGAAAATAAATAAATTTACTGTATATCTCATTTCACAAAGATACGTCTTTTAGAAAGCTTTTAGAAAGCAGTCAGGAATTTAATAATACATTAAACCAAAATATTTGGTTTCACGCATTAAATTGATCAAATCACGAAAACTCATAGTTTTTTTTGACTGATAGAGAACAAAGACTTATTATTTATGAACGAAAAATAAATAATATGGCGCGAGTGTTATATTCTACAGCGTTTAGAAGTTTGAGGGTTAGCAATACAAGAATGATCTTTCGCTATCCAAACGTTCAATACTCACGCAATCTTTTTAAATGAAAACTCTCTTGAGAAACTGCCCATAACTTTCACGAAGTTTCTCAATCAAATCCCAAGTACCTAATGTTCTCATAAATATTTACTCATGCATATCCTAACTCAACGTTCTTTCCAATTAAAGGCCCATAATTTGTTTACCTATATACGGACGATGTAACGAACCTAGTAACTACGTTTTAACAAAGTACTTAATTTATACAACCTTTAACAACAAAACCAAACTTACTGATTAATTAGTGACGTTGTCATCAGAAGGCGTTGTTTCTGCAATACCAGATGCTCCTCATCTACTGTCGAGTAAATATTATTACTATCAGTTAAATTTGTCTTATATAGTGTATCATGTTACGTTTCAAGGTTATGTTTCGAGGGACCAACAGTCAAGCTCGAATTTGCAGGACACTGCATCTCCGTGTGAACTGTAACTTATCTGCCAATTTTGTGATAATAGAATGACATTCGATCATATCTCGAGGTCAAGCCGATGATAAAAGAAAAAATCTTGTTCAGATTATGAAATACTTATTAGTGGGGTCATTTCGAAAGTTCCATAGGTATAATAGGTTCATTCCAAAAGTAATGCCTCCCAATTTTTTTGTATGACAACTATACCAAATAAAAAATCCTAACATTATTTATTAGAACAAAGTTTTTTGAACACACAATTATTTTTCAATATAGTATTTTTAAATACAGTCCCACTTTTTTCTAAGCATTTTATTCACCGATGAACAAGAGCGTGCATGCGACCCAGGCAAAAATCTGTGCCAGCCGAGGTGACCCGTACGGCAAATTATTATGGCGCTATTCCATGGATTATATTTTTTTCTGGCTCGTAATGGTGATATCATGTATCTTCATCATTGATTATTCGATCCGAAAAACCACTTCGATCCATAAAAACCTCCAGCTTCGTATTGGGTCAAAAACTCTCACAAAGTTCCATTTCGTGATGTTTGTGTTCCTGTGTGAGTGATCGAGGGACCCCACTAGCACTCTGTTTACTCAGCGTTGCCTATAATGCATTGTATCCAATGCTCAGCGACTTTAGCAGTTCCCCAACACCGTACGCTGCCTCTCCGTCCGCCATTCACGGGGATGATATGATCGAGGAGATCCTTCATTGCTTGGAGTGACAACTGAGCGCGGACGACCACGACTTGGTTTGTCTTTCATATCACTGTTACCACTACTAAGACGCACGACCCATCATCGCCACACTGTAGGGACATCCCCTCTATGTTTCTCGTAAATGTTCAGCAAGTGACTGTGGATGCCAATACGTGAGATTTTCTCGGATAGGTGAAATTTATTCACACATCTCTGCTTCTGAGGCGCATTTCAGCTAGACGCCATTTAGACTGCCATCACTACGCTTCTATCTAACAAATAGCATCGAAATTCAATGAACATTTACGGAAAGGATCATATTCCATTATGATACCAATCACATTCATTTTTGAGGTCATAAGCTTACGTAAAAAGGAAGGCATTAATTTCGGAACGACCTACGTGTATATAATTGTCAAAGAACAATTCGGCTCTGTGAAACGCATTTCAACGTAACACCAACTTTTAAGAATCGCGGAGCACTTGTATTCATCATTTCAAAAGAAACATCGTATTACAGCTATATATATTTTTTGACATCTCATCACCTTTTGATAGAATCTGCCGCCAAGCACGAATACAAAATTTAAAAAAGCAGCAGCGATATTATAGTCCTGAAATCATTCAGAAATGTTTTGAAAACATAACGTTTTCTGTAATAAGCTATAATGACCACTCAGGATCCCTCCTGTCGCCCACGCCTTTCAACATAAATGTAGTAGACTTTCCAAGGTTAAATCACATACAAATAGAGAGTTTTGTTGGCGACACAACAATTTACTCCTCTGGAACATCATTTACAGTAATAAAAAAAACTTCAAATACACATATATTTAATAGAAAGCTGGGCAAAAAATTCAAAAATAAAATTACACCCAATCAACACTACTGCTAAAATATTCACACTTGGAGCATCGCCTGTTCGTCATTGACATTAATTCATGAAACTATAAACTGGTACCAATCAAATACGACAATAAAATACTTATGCCTGAACATCAATATCAAACTCAACTGGTAACATCATGTTGACAATAAAGGCAGGTTGTTACCACAATTCTTTCGCACTTAATTTAAATTTGGCGCGTAACAATAATAAGCGTCCAATTAACAGTTATAAGCTTTCTTAACACACCTTCAGGCTAATTTGATGCTTTTTCAAGTATCGTTGGCTCAATGTAGGTATATTTTTCTCCAAAAGAAACGCGAGCATAACTGCAGAGAGAACAAACGAGCCAAATTATATTCGACATTTGACAACGTGTCTAATTCTGCTAATGACTATTTAAAGCCATGTCACAGGCCAAAACAAACAACTACAATTACAACCAATAATCTATAGAAAATGTCTTATGCCACAGCACTCACAATATACAAAACAACTCTTAGTCCCCTTCTACGCTTACTATTATTACCCCTTCTAAGACCAACCATAAAAAGTCCAAATTATTCAAAATAAATTCAATGCACCATAGTTCATATCCAATAAGCATTTATAAGCATTCAACAAACATAAAGGCTTCAATCTCCCACCCACATCACAGCACATCGTATATCTACTCACCAAATTCTAGTGTAACCTAAAGCAGATACCAAATGTAACCAGATTCAACCTAGCCAGAAATGAAGACACTTCCACAAAAATAAAAACGAAATAATATTTTCTTATAGTATTCCTAAAGAAATTTTCCGAAATAGACTTTCGTTAGAGGTGAGCATTCGCTTTCTCAACCGCAATGTTCGTTGTAAGTCTTATTTCTCTTTAATTAACAAGTCAACAAACATACTTATTGGTAGAATTATTAAAAAACCGAACCGTGTACTCGTCATCGAAAAGGAAACAAACTAAGAAAGAAAAGTGTTAGAGAAAAAAATAAGATGAATTTTATTTTAATATTTTGAACTAGAGAAAACATACAATTTCATGAGTTTGAAGAATATGATTTTAATATTTTCAACAGTACGACGAAGAAAATTCCTAAAGAGCTCTAGAGAAGACTAAGACGACAGTCACAGCGGAGACAATTTTGGACGAAATTTCGGGCGACCGACTCGGACAGACAAAACCAATTGTACCAGGCCTTCGTACAACAGCCATTATTTTTGGACGCCGTCGGAAAAGGTCCAACGGGTTTTCACTATGACCATTTCTGTTTACTGTCTCGTGTTTAAACAATTCCGGACCGTTGACTGAGAGAGCGAGCGATTAGTGAATTCTCGCGTGTCGACTGCTATGGTGGAGTATAGTAGCTTCACTTCTCAGCGATACCGATGGTTCGTTGGTTGTTAGTGATGCCGGAAGCGTTAAATACTAAGATCATTCGATGGTGAGATCCAGCGCTGACGTACCGTCGGCTAGCGCGATTTTCCCAACAAGGTATCTCCTACCAGCTAGGCACCACTCAAGCCGGGACAAGTTATAATTTCCCGACTTTGTCCCTGCGTTTGAAGTAGTATAGTGCATATAAGTGTATGTATGTGTAAGAGGTAGGATAAGACAAGGAATAGGAAGGAAAGATCGCCCGCAGCCCGTGGCCCGTGTGAGGGCAGTGCTCCGGCATTCGCCTGTTACTCATCGGATAAACTACAGAAAATCACCGATCCTTGCAGCCAGCCACTAGAATTAAACCTCCAGACAGCGACAGAACTCGACCCTGCTATGTAGTGTGTGTCGAAAATCATCGTCGGGTCTCGAACTTAGGACCTCCCGGTCATAGGCACTGCAGTGACATCAGTTGACACCCTAAGCAACCTATTCTAGTCCGAGACGTCGAAAAGAAACGGCCTATCAAAATTGGGTACATTGATACAGCCACCTATGATTCGTTCTCCTACCTACACGGTATCGCTGAAGAAGAGTATTTGCAAGGAGCGTAACAGAAGAGCCAGACCTTGTTCTATCTGCGTGGTAACGGGACCGTTAGGGGAACGCGGAAAGACTTTAATATACTAATAATTCAGATGTCGCGTAATTGATCCTCACCAGGTGGATTGCCTGGTTTATTTGACATAACTGCAGATAAGATAAACAATGTCTAAAAACCTAGCAACCAATTAACAGATCAAATAAATTGACAAATGATACCGAAATGTTGCAATGACAGGGACATGATCTCTAATGTTAATGTCTTGTCACACACAGTAAAACATGTAGTTAATTCAATACAGTTAAAAAAAACTTCGTAAATGCACTTAATGGTGTAAAAGATTATTATAGATCAAGGCCACAAGTAATTGTAGCCATATGCACAACGCACTACATAATATGAAAGTAAGACCGTAAGAATCTGTTGAGCTATACTTACAGCAGTTTAAAATTCGCCTTTGTAATACAGAAAACCCCTAAAATACATTTTGATAAGGCTTCCACTTTCGTGCGTCAGTTTTGTTTGACTCTCACTTGATAGAGATATGATATAAATAATTGATTGTAGACAATGATAATGCTTAAGTAGTTCTCGAGAATGCACTTAAAGTGAAATGGAGCTTATCTGCGAACGAATGTTACAGTTGTCCAATAGGTCAGTTGTAGCGCACCCACAACTTAACAGGTCATGTGGGCATGGGGAGAAACCCCAGTTTGATGAGCATGTTAAAAGTCTATCACTGGGTTTTAACACATGGTTTAAGGAGGAAGACTAGAGCGATTTCGAGGAAGCGAGTGAATGAGCAGCGAAGAGACAAGTGGCAGCTCCCCCCAGTTGGGTTGCAAAACGTTAAAGAGGCCAGTGGCGGCGGTGTGTCAGTTGGCACAGCAAAGCGTGAGACGTCAGTTCCACGGTCTCTGGTGACTTTGGTGACAGGGGCGGCGTACACAGACGGCTGTCTGTTGCTACACTTGGATTATACTTTCATTTTTTTTAACTTGGCGACTCAAGGTCACTCAAAAATGGAGTGGGAAGGAAGACTCAAATAGAGTTGCAACGTCACTACAGCTCCCCCTTCTCATTCCCTTTTTCCTGCATGACCTTGAGACGCCACGTTAAAAAAGTCAACGTATAAAACAATGTTCTTCCAACGTCACAAGTTGAAAAGAGACACTGTCATCACGTCGGGAGTTTCAAAACGACAAATTTAAGTCGTAATGCTCGCCTTGGACTGCAAAGACCCTCTCTTGGAAGCTCGTGGGAAGACTGACTCCAATATGGTGTTACAACGTCACTACAGCTCCCACTATTACTGCTCCGTATTGGAGTAAGCCTTCCCTCTCCCTTTTTCGTGCGTAACCTTGAGACGCCACGTTAAAAAAAGGCAAAATATAAACCAAAGTTCTTTCAACATCACAAGTTGAAAAGTGACACTGTCATCAAATCGGAAGTTTCAAAACCATAAATTCAAGTCGTAATGAAGCTCGCGTTGTAATGCAGAGTCCCCCTCTCCTGCAAGCTCGTGACCTTGAAGGGAATTACTTTCTGTTTTAATCAGAACATAAAGAGGGCAGTGCGGCTGCATGATTCTTGCGACGCAGCTCGGTTAGGGCAGCGGTGACAGTAGGGAGACTCGATAAGAAACGGTGCGAAAGGCTTAAGTGGGTGGTCAGAGGCTCCTTACTTAGCATAGTAGCATTGCGCAGAAATACAGAAGAATGATGAGAAATAAATAATAAAATAAAATGGACAAAAAGTTTTGTAGTAAACTACATAATAGACAATTGTACAATCCTTAAGCTAGGAAAAGTTCGAGAGCAGACATAAAATGAAAAATATTATATGTCCCTTGCACGAACACCCAACGCTAGGGCCGAGCGATGCCTATGGCCCACCGTATGATCCCACTGATATAGGAAACCTCCGACAAGCATTGGCGAAGGCCGTGGCCTAAAGAAGGGTGTGTAGTTGAAAAGAAGACGACTCGACCTGCATTCCACTCTAATCTTATCTGAACCCCAAGAATAAAATGAGATGCTCAGGATAATAACGGAAGATCACAATCAACCTCTCATATTCATATATCTGCTATCTAGCTATCATATTCTCAAATATCAAATGAATTGGATATGCTAAATTGGATATGCTCTCAATTTACACCTTCAAGAGAGTGTTCAGAAATAAAATGAGCATAAAAGAAAAGAAATATAGCATTTTTTGTCACAAAATAATTTCTTTATGAGCGTCTCAACTGTCCTCAATAGATGTTGGCCTTACCTGTAGCCAAGTAAAGCTTTGTACCAAACTGAGCAAGAAATTCGAACCATGAACAGAAAAAACAGAAAACAGATTACAAAACATTGCAATGTATTTGCATGGCCAAAGCATTTGAATGGCCTTTGCTTGTGACCCATGCAGGAGGGAGTGAGCCGGCCTCTTATCACAATGCAATAGTCATTGGTAGATATATGGCCTCGTTGGCTCGTTGATTAGGGTGCCCGCTACCCGGTTCGATTCCCGGTAGAGACAAAACGTAATTGAACGCTTTCCTTGCAATGTCCCTGTATCTGTTGCAGTGTGACAATGAGAGAACGCATTTTTCAGGTTGAGAATATCAGAAATACAACGTAGAGATGGCTATGTGCTAATCACACGTACCCCTTAACGCGTGCCCGCAAGACCGGGACGCTCCTGATTGGCCTAGGCTATTAAAGAGCTGTTGTGCCAACATACATTCTAAAAGGAAAGGAATAGAGGCTTTGCAACTGTAACAAGAAATCGGCACATGTTATTCAGGGCAACTTATGCCATTGCTGTACCACTGCATGTATTGTATTCAATGCATGTAACTTATGCATTGTATTCAAGGTGTGCAGTCCCGAGGGTTGAACTCAACCGCAGACTGGAGGAGAATTCTAGCGGTCGGCTGCTCGGATCCGTGGTATTCCGTGGTTTCTTCGTCCAATACCAGGCGAATACCGGATCAGTACCGCAAGAGACGGGCCACGGAGCGCGCGAGGTCTTTCCTCTTCCTTGTCCTATCCTCACTACTTACTTGCACTCTTACACGCACTACACTACTACATATATGCAGACGGGAGCTTCGAAATTGTTCAGGCTGGTGCGGCGCCCCGCGGATGGGAGATACCTGGTTGAGGAAAATGGAAGCAGGCGTGTAGGTCGGCGCCTAATCTCCCCATCTAGCTGGAGATCACTGCCAATACCGCATTAAAAAATGCGCTACACTTACGACACTAACCCCGACATTAGCAGTTGTCGGGTCAGAAACACCAATCAATCAAGGCGACTCGGTCTCCCGTCGGTCCGATATTAGGTTCATAATTAAGTCTGTTCGAAAGGGAGGAATTAAATGCTTTGTAGGAAAAAGCATTGCATTGAAAACTGTGCAAGCCATGCTGAATGAAACAGAATGAGACTGATGCCACTTGAGATAAAATGTAAGACAGCGAAAAATTGAAGAAAATTTGGAGATAAACTACTCCATAGCCAATATCTTGTGAGATAACATTAAGAATATTTATCTTTTACGGGATTTAAAAGAAGACAAATGTATCCCGAAACGGAAGAAGTTGCTAGCTGCCGAAATCTCACATTAAGAACACGATATCATGATGCAGCAGTTCTCAAAATTTCCCATGAAGATAAGCGCTGCATTTATCACTAACAGGCAGAAACAATTGATTACATCGTCTCAACTCGTCTGTTTCCAACACTGTTCAGATTCAAGCATTCCCGTTAGGGTCTGTAGTTTCCTCCACTGGCAGACCTGCAACACCCTCCAAGTACATACACTGTCCTCCTAGTTGCACGAACACATGCCAAAACATATGATGAATGTTGGATTAAATACGTTTAACAGATATAATTGGACTTTAAAATAACGACAAGCAAATATGCTTGATCTAGGTTGGAATAAAATTCTTATCTATTTGCACTGGTAACGGAAAGTCACGATTGTTTGAATAGAAATTAGCGCACAAGGGTTTTCTAACCACCTGATTTTCTAAGACCATACTGCAAATTTCGCATACCAAATGCAAAAGGGCGCGTTACTGGGATTCGTCGATTATTTCTTGCTTCCAGGTATGTCAACTATTACAAGACTACAAGACAGAGACAATCAATAACCTGTAGTTAAATTAATTGATATAATTATACATTTTATGCATGAATGTACAGAATTTTGATGTTCCCATTGTGTTGTTTCTGTCTTTGAGTATAGCAAATTTATTGTATATTTATAGTTTTGAAGCAGGCCAAATAAATGAATAATATTTATAATAAATGAGAAATAAATAAGATTATCAAATAGAAAACTAATGTTTATGTTAAAAAACAGTGATAAATAATGAATTAATACACATTTGTATTGTATACATTTTTTTAAAAGACTTAATATGTTTGTAACAAATAATGTACTTCAGCTTCCGGGTCAATGACCCCCACCTCGATCAGGTTTTTGTCCAGTTTCTCTGATCCATCGAGCAAATGCTGAGATGGCCCCTTGTTTTGCTTCTGGATGTAAATGTAGCTACACTATGCGCACCTTTTGTTGAACTCTCCTTTTTTGTAATGATAAGAGTACAGGTAAGGGCGAGTTGCTATTTTGTTCGCAATGCAGAAAAATCATACTTGCAATTCGTGTACCGATGCAAACAAGTTTTCTATAACTAGGAAACAAAAATGACCATTTTTAAAATATTGCTAATCTTGCGTTTTTTAAATTTCTTTTTATTTATTTATGTTAAACTTTTACTCATCTTTCAACTATTTATAGCTAAAATGACGGGAAGGGATTCTGGAACTGAAGAAAACGTGCGCAGATAATCTCCCCCCCCCCACGTCACATAGAGTTTTTACTGTTTTGACTAAATAAAGAAATTAATTAATACTGGCCAAAATGTTGGCACTGTAAAACAACAGTTTTTTATTCACTTACCCTCATGATTCTACGCGGGCGCGTACACTCACTCACACACACACACACACACATACACACACACATATACACATATCGAATATATAAAAACTTTTTTTGTTTGTTGGTTGGTTGGTTCATACGTATTGCGCTGTCAAACAGTTCATAAAACCGATTGCCATAAAACTTTGGCAACTTCTTGCTTACACGTATGGGAATATACGTATAGTACGACGATTGAAATGCGCATAAGACTGCGCTCATAGACGCGCGTTGATAATTAATTAATGCTGGCTCAAGCGCCTTTGAATAGGTCGTTCAACGCTAAGACGCTCTACGCAATTCGCCGCACCCTGAAGCACCCTTATTAAGAGCGTCGTCTTTGCATATTCTGCCCTTGCGATTATTAAATTACGCCTAGGAGACACAGATACAGAGGCAGAAACAGACGCAGAGACAGAAACGAACAGAGAGTCAGGAAGAGAGAGTCAGGAAGAGAGAGTCAGGAAGAGAGAGACAGGAAGAGAGAGAGACAGGAAGAGAGAGAGAGACAGGAAGAGAGAGAGACAGGAAGAGAGAGAGACAGGAAGAGAGAGAGACAGGAAGAGAGAGACAGGAAGAGAGAGAGAGACAGGAAGAGAGAGAGACAGGAAGAGAGAGAGTGAAAGAAATAAACGCTGTCGTAGAGAAAGAGACGGAGATAGAAAGGGACAGGGACGGTGAAAGAGACAGGGAGAGAAAAGAAGGGGGAAGAAGAAAGAGGGAGTAAATTCACAAAGTCAAGCAGAATCGGATGGAGTCAACGGGAAGACAACGAAAAAGACGCGCAGACGACCTGCGAAAAACAGAGCAGGTTGCAACTGGACAAGTCTGGAAATGGACAGAAAACGTCGAAAATTGAAGCAAGGCTGGAGGGCAAAACAAAAGACAGCAGAAGAGTGATGAGTAGATAACAACTGGACAAGAACGAAGAAACAATAAAAAGATCATAAACTAGTGGTATATGGAAGTAAATATTGATAAGGATGACCTTGTTGAATAGATTCCAAGTAATATGATGTTTTGTAGGTAACTTCACTTTCCCTGTATCAAACGACCTTTGCATTTAATTGGATGTCACAGACTGTAATAAATAAACAAAGCACTTAACTAGTTGACTGCCGACCTCGGGACACTTCAGTGAAACAACCTCGAAGTGTTCATTCTTTGAGAAAGTCCAGCTAGCACAATGGGAACTCCTGATTGACTAAGATTCCCTGACGACTTCAAAAAAATTAAATATTCTATTTCATTGCCGATTTCGGAAGGGGCCTCCCCTTAGCGAGAGCACCGTAGTCATCGTCCCAAATTGACAGCCCCCTCCCTTGCGAAGCCTTCTCTCGCGTATGCGTCAGCTCTTTGCCCCTGGGCATTGCCCCCTCCCCCTGCGTTACATATCCTCTACAAAAACGTCATACGGAAGTGTGTATCTGTTGATGGGATGTGCTGTATGAATAGGTACTATAAAAGAGACAGGCTTAAATGGCTCAGGGCATCAGTTGATATCACTACAGTGGCTCTGACCGCGAGGTCCTGGGAATCGAGTCCAGACGGTGGTAGAATTTTCGACACTAGCTTCGCAGCTAGGTCGAATTCTGCTGCTGACTGGAGGAGAATTCTAGCTGATAGTTGCTCTGATCGGAAGTTTTCCATGGTTTCTCCGACCACAGTCAGACGAATGCCGGAGCAGTACCGTAACAAACGGGCCACGCGCCATCATTTCTTTCTTTTCCTTGCCCTCACCCCTTACTTACACACACTTGAACTTGCATGCTCTATACTACCACACATGTCGGCAGACCGGTCAGGAGCTTAGAGCTTGTCCCATTTGGGACGGTGTTGATACTAGCTCTTTCTGTGCTTTCAATACTTGTAATTGAATAAGAAGTAAGTGAACTTTTGTATTGCAATGTAATTTGGGAGCTCAAA
Organism: Gryllus bimaculatus; assembly: GCA_017312745.1. Classification (NCBI taxonomy): domain Eukaryota; kingdom Metazoa; phylum Arthropoda; class Insecta; order Orthoptera; family Gryllidae; genus Gryllus; species Gryllus bimaculatus. The sequence continues at coordinate 5,900,732 of BOPP01000022.1, forward strand.
TCTCTTAGAAAACTAGAAGTAACCTTCGCTGCAAATGAAGCCAGAATGTTTGAAACTAATATTACGGACATATTAAATCAGATTTATTCTTAATACGAATTATTAAAGACAAATTTGTTATTGGTATTCCATTCTTTTCACCCACAAAACTTTTAAGAAATAGTATACAGCTATGCGAAGGAGAGTAAATTTATGGATAAATTATCGTATTTTGTCTTGAACGCAAAATGAAGCTGACAATCACAATCGTTTCACATAACTGGGAAAAATCTAATCATGTTACCTTGGATTCACTTAAGAAATAAAAAAAATCGTTTTATCAGAAGCGCACGTATGTACTCGTATGTTGTGATGACTGATGGATTTTGCGGTTAGAAAACGTCAACCATTTACAATACTCAATTTTTAATTTACCTAAACTCTTGAAACACGACGACATCCTTGAATACATTTTTGGGGAAAATTGGCTCTTTTTACGTTACGGAAAATGGCGTTTTGTTGTATTTATATTAGGAACTAGGTTGCGACATCGATAAAGCTGTTTTCAAAACATATTATATCATGTCATTACATTATTATGTTATGTCATGTTAGTATTCGTATATGTGTTCAAACCGAACGAACACTGTTTGTAGAACCTGTATAGAAGGAATTAACCCTCGCCCAAGATGACCCCATTGCCCTGGTATTTACGATGTCCTGGTATTTTTAACTATGTTTCGAGTTAAATCTTAATTATAAATTAATATACCTGTCACCGTAAATTTAAGTTTTTTTACGAAAATTGTTTTAATTGATGTTTTAATTTTGAACATTGATGTTTTCTTTTACAATAGGAGTATTGCATCACTATTAGGTGCAAGAAAAGGTACAAATTAAATTATAGAGAATTACTGAACTAATTCAGTTCAGTCAAATTCAATTCAGTTGGTTCAAACATGGATATGGCTAAGAGAAGCATACTTTTCGACCTTTAGCTGCGTCAACAGTAGGTATATAAGCAACTGCTAAATAGTGCAGTTGCCACGCAGCCGGGAAAACTTTATTAAGTCATAATCTTCTGAGAGTGAGTGGGAGTATGCAACCGAAAATTGAAGCCACACAATTTATCCGTACGATAAAACGTATAGAAGAATAACAGATACCGAACGCGTTTATTGGGAATATTAAGTACAGCCAGGTACCAAAATAATAATGACTTTTTTTGTTATTTAAGGTCCCATCAACATCTAGACCACTAGCAATCACTGTTTCATTTAAGTGTATGGTAAATGTGAAGATGACAGGATATGGCGATGATAGGGGATGAAAGGACGAACACAAAACCTCAGATCCTTCGGTCCGAAATCGATACGACACTTCTGCCTTAACAATCTCGGCCATCCGGACCGGCAATAATGACCTTGTTACAAGTCATTGAAATAGATATATGAAGCATTAAAAAATATTGCATCTTTTATTTAAATTATATCTTCATTGTGTTTTATGGGGGGGGGGGGGTTACAGTTGAAAATTGTTACTTCGTGCTACTTTCAAACTTTTTCTCAACAGTTCTCGCTCTGAATGCAGCATGGCGACCAGCGTTTGGCCTGTCTTTTCAAAGTAACTGCCAGTGTTTTGGTCAAGAGATACGGGCAAAACGATCTAACTCGGTGAATCGGGGCCGCTCACCCATGTCTTTGTATCATGGGTACTACTCTCATTCAATGATAGCGAATAATCAGTGGAATGTTTTTTTGCGAGGTCAGTTCTACAGTCTAACATTTCCTCATGGGTCACGTTACTAGGGAGTTGTTGTACGACATTCCGTACAGCAATTAACTGCAAGCCTCTATGCATGGTTCAAAATCGAACTCGAAATGATAGTGGAGCCCGCCATAATGAAACGTCATGGGTGAGCTGGTCCGGAGCACCGATTTTTGCTCGTTCTGGGCACCAGATTCGTTACGAGCCACGTAACAATATGCGGGTACTTCATTTGAAAAGTCAGGCGGACGCTGGCTGTCATGCTGCATGGCAAGCAAGAAGTATTGAGAAACTTTTAAAATGTGGTCCTAAGTGACAACTTTCATCGGTGCCCAACCAAAAATGAAACGTTGACGGTATGATTGAAATAAAAGATGCAATATTTAAAAATACTTCGTACATCTGCGTGAATGACTTGTAACGTGAATGTGACAATTTACGTATCTGTCTGTATTTAAACTTTTCTCTAATATTGTGACGTAAACTGGAGTACGAAGCTCATTGGATGAAGCCTAATTGTCCTCGCAATAGCTCACTCATGTCTTTCCATCATAGAGCCTGCTATTCCGCCTGATTTATCGGGCGTCTTATATCGTATGTTAATCCATCATTCGTTGGTGCTTAATCGAATTTGTTCCCAACTGTGGCGGCAGCGTGTGCTGCGAACTGTATATACCCACGACGCAACGTGAAATTGGTGTCATGAATTTGCATGTATAATTACCTATACATCGAGTATTAATTATTTCAACCTCTACCTTTGAAGCAATATACTCCTTATGAATAGTATTAGTTATTTTTATTTAATAATATTCTTATGTCAGATCAGTGATAGATGGGCAGCTCTGGTCGAACGCATGCGAATCAAGATATGGTATTATGAGACTTACGCGCACTCTGTCACCACAGTTCGCAATCTCTTCCAATTCGAGCTAAACGTTTGTGCATAATCGCTTTCTCGACTTCACCTGTTCTTGGCACCGATTGCTATAACGCTTCACCAGGGCAAAACCATGGTGGAAAGAGATTGGTGGAGTACTTCGGCGCACTGATTTTCGCTCGTTCTGTGCACCACCAGTTTGCGCCACGAACCAACCACGTGGCCACGCACTTCGTTTGACATGCCAGACCAGACGCTGGCCGTCATGTTGCATGGAGAGCGAGCAATTTTGAGAAACATTTTGAAAGTAGCGTAAAGTGACAATTTTGAACGATGACAAATCCAAAAATAACACGATGAAGGTGTACAATATACAATACTTAAAAGAAATGATTCATATTATGTTTATTTGACTTGTAACAATATAATATTTTTTGTATCTGGTTGCATTTCAAAATTCACACAAAAACTGGTGCCTGGAGTCATTAGGTGAAGTCGGATACGATGCGCAGTAGCTGGCCCATGTCTTTCTATCATGGACTGGGTGTTTGCTGCGAACTGTATATTCCCATGATGCAACAGGAAGTTGGCGGCATTAATTTATATTTATAGTTTCCTATACATATATAGTTTCCTATTAGTTATATTTATTTAATGATTTAATTGTGGCATTAATTTGTATATTTCTTATCAATATGCATATTATTTGTGTATTACTTATACATATGGTATTATTTATATTTATTTTACAATGTAATAATTGCATAATAATAACCTTTTGTCAGATCTGTGATCGTTGGACAGCTCTGCTCGAACAAATGCGAATCAAGATGTGGCATTATGACAATTCACGCACTCTGTCACCGCAGTTGAGTACTTCTTCCAATTCGACCTAAACGTTTACGTAACTCTCTCCCTCTCTCTCTCTCTTTCTCTCTCCTCTCTCTCTATCTCTTTCTCTTTCTCTCTCTCCTCTCTCCTCTCTCTCACTCTCTCTCTCTCTCCTCTACCCGCTCTTAATACCGTTGATACTCCAACCAACGATACATGTCCAAACTCCCTACTCCTTGGTCCTGACCAGCGCAAGGCCTCAAGCGCGACTTACGCGCCGGCGGTGGCAGCGGCAGCTTTCCCGCTCCTGGCTCCACGATAAGCAGCTGCTGCGGTTCCTTTCGCCATCGCCCGCTTACCCCACTCCACTCGCCCCGCCTTGCCTCGGCCGCATCAATAATTCAGGCGCACGGCACCGATAACGGCATTACGGGGACGAGACGGCGAGAAAAAAAGAGGCTGCTTTTGCCAACAGCCGCGTATGATAAGGGGCGGCGCGGGGGCGGCGACGAGCAGTGGGTCGAAATGACACTGAAAATAAATGCGGTTGAAATATTTTGATATTTTCGGCTTATTTTGTAAGTATATTTTGTAAGGTGTATAAGACACACTCACGACGGCCAACCTCAGTAATTAAGTAGTGTTTACAATTAACATTAGGTTCACAAACAGGTGTCAGTTTGATTCCCGTCGTAATTGAAATTCGTTGCTCATTGTTGCGCTGTAGTGAGTACGAACCTGCTGTGCTTCCATTTGTTAATCATGCATCGTTGTGAAAAAGAGACGTGATTTTCTATGTTCGTATTTTTTATTACGCTATATGCTAGACCCTGGGAGTAATTTTGATTCCGTGTTGGTTCAACCGTAATATTTTTTAAGGCAGTGCAAAAATGTCTATATCCTTGGATGAAGACAATATTTTTAAATTATTGGAATATGACTTTTGTGATGTTGATGAGGAAGAAATTTTGTCAGACTCAGATGAAATTGAAATCCGGAGGAGATGAACTTTGAACGTGACCTTGAAATGCGTGGTTAGCAATTGTAGTAGTTTTTATCCATTACCCTAACCTATTCTACGTTTTTGTGTTGCTTAATATACATGATTCATACACTATTGTTTTCGTTTTGTTTAATTCCTTGAAAACTTATATTTGTAGTCTCGTTTGATGTGGGAGTCAAACTGACTCCGCGTTGTGAATATGCTCATTCAAACATTGGTTGTGCATCTAGGGTTAAAGTTATGTAGTATGTATTCAAGTATTTGCCAGACTCTGAGGTCGAACAAGGGTTAATTAATAAAATATGATTTTTTCCCGTTTCGACGTCCTGAGTTGTACAGAGGCTAAAGGTATTTGCGCGCAAATATCCTTTTCATCCGCGCTGTGGATTGGAATCTCTCAAAAAGTATATGCTTTGCTATCTTTTGGTGAGGTGTATGTTCCTAGTTCACCATACATCAACCTTGACCTAATATCTTCCTCTTAACTCGAGATTACAAAGCCGGCCAGTAACATGCATAATTACAAAGACGTAGTTTGACAGACTACTTTGGATAGAAATATAGAAAAACACATTTTAACAATGAAACACTAAAGTAATGTATTGAACATGTATGCTATGAAGTTACAGAATAAATTTTAAAGGTTTTTATAGATACACCAAAATAACTGGACCCGCAGCGCAGACACTTGGTGCTGTGCACATATGGTTTTGAGCAGCGACCTCAGAAGAACCTTGTCATGGGGCCATTGTTATGATCACCATCGTTTCGTTATGATTGTTAAATGTTTAGAAAAAAATGTAAATGCTACAAGACAAGGAGTTTATTTATTATTATTTGCAATATTGCCTAATTTAGCACCAAAAAGTCACTGATATAACTACGATGGCGTTGTCTACTGGACGACACGTGTTAAATGGGCGGAATAGGGACGTGCACAACAATACGTGTATTTCACTGGCTAGTCACAAAATGAAGGTACAGGGTGTTTGAGAAATGGGGAGTGAGGGGAAGGTGTTGAGGTAAACGTTTGGCACTAGTTGCGTCGTCTGATACAAGACTCCGCTGTGATGTAGAGCTAATTTCGTTTCGCTTCCCTCTAAACTAGTGTGAGCGTAGGGTGGGCGACGTACAGGGCTATGTGTCCAAGCGGCTTGTTTCCTGGCTGCTTGCCTTCATGACTAACCGCTGTGGATCCACGCGCTAATTATTATCATGACTTATCTCCGCGATGGGTTGGCGCACTATTGCGTACTACGGAGGGGGATCCTGGAGGAATGAGTCTCAGCCAAGGGAAAGATCTACAGGCACTGACAGGTGCAAGCATAAAGCTGGTAAATGGGCAATAATCTTTTTATTTCAATATTCCATTATTTTAGTAGTAATAAAACGAATTATTTGAGAGTTCTCATGATGAATCGTGCAACATCCTTATTAACTATTATAAATACTTTTTGAAATGCATGTTATTTCAATAAATTGAATTTTACCGTATTCCCATTAATATATTTTTCTGCATGTACACGTAGTCTTCCGCGGCTCGAGTCCATTACTTCTGGGCTGTCCGGGTGACGCCGCGTCGTTGGCGGATGGGCCGACGTTTCGCCTGTCATGTCGCAGGCTTCTTCATGGTAGTGACGACTACCCTGGTCACTACTCTTGGTCACTACTCTGAAGAAGCCTGCGACATGACAGGCGAAACGTCGGTCCATCTGCCAACGACGCGGCGTCACCCGGACAGCCTAGAAGTAATATTTTTCTGCAATTCACTGACATTGGAATACTTGAGGGTGACAAGAGGGGATCCACACCCTCTTGTTCAAGGGAATTCTACCGAAATTATTAATATAAAATTACATAATTGCAAGTTTTATTTAAAAACTGTTTGTTCATTATTAAACAGTGGTTTTATAAATGTATTTCATTAAACGTCTGTTTTGTTATTTTAAGCGGTTGTCACTGTAAATAGAGCAACTTTCAAATTAGGAAATGCTTTAATGAAGTTTATTACTATTTAACATCGTCAGTCATTCACATTTCCCGTACTCAACTGATAATGACAAGCAAGAAATTTTAACAGACTAATAAACATGTTTTAATTGTTAATAAAAATACTTATAGAATATGTATTATACAGGTTTTCTTCGTCTATAAGCCAGTTACTTATCTTAGAAACTTGTACGAGTTCTGAACAAACTTCTCGGTCCTAGAATCATCGAGAGGTACCTTACACATTGCGATCTCGTTAAGTCCTTATTTCTTGACTCGGATGTACTAGTAAATTCAGAAAACAATGAATTGAACAGTCCATTCTTATCTATTTTGGTATTTTGTTTGGTTTTACTTCATTTATTTCCGACGTAAAAGACTTTCAATATTCAAGGTCTGTGAAGTAATATTTTAATTTTAAGAATGAGTGACAGTCTCCTTTTAATCAATTCAATAGTCGTCGCTCGAAATTAAGCTGTTTTATACTTTACATAAAAGATACTATTTGGCAGAGCTTTAACTAAAATTGTGTAATACCAAAAGGAACACCTTTTAATGCAACATGTACCAATTTACTTCGTAATCTTCTTATTTGTTTGTATCCTTACTTTTAATTCGTTTATATTTTATGCATGTTTATTTATTTATATTCATGCCATTATTTATTAATGGCTGCCGTTTTGTTCTGGCGGACGCTTTTTGATTCCGACCCAGTGCACTGAGGGGGGAGGGAGCGGTTGCCGCAACCGCCGACAGATGCCGCGGGCGATACGCTGAGGTTTGCCTGGCGGCGGCAGTTGGGAGGGGGCGGGGGATTTGGGAGCTCGCGGAAGCCTTTGTGTCGCCGGGAGAGTTTTTCGTCTCAGGTCGGGGCGGCCACGTCAACAGGTACAGCAACGCGCAAGACGATTGCCACCGCGCTGCAGGATTTGACGCAGAGGTTTGCCGCATTTGTGTTTTGATGTTTCCTCGGAAGTAATCTAAATGTATCAGTTCCGAAAGTAAAATACATGAGTACTACATTATAATTTAGTTACACATTTCGCTTGAAGTAAATTGTATTTTGAGAGAAACTTGATTGTTTTTCAACTCATATCTTCGCCGCAGGACATTTTTGTTGTGTTGTTGATGTATACAAATGACAAGATCAAGAATTTATACTTATATTTTATGCCTATTTTTTCGAAATATCTTTCAGTTTTTTTAAATTTGGAATAAAAAATTAATTACATAAATTACATAAATTTATTACATAAATAATTTTATGTAATACATTACTGATTTAACAGACCTTACAAACTTCGGATCTAAAAAGCTCCATAATCATCAAAGATAGGAATGAGTTTGTTAAAGAGATGAAATCACTTAAAAGCTATAAAATTGAAAGTGAAGAGAATGGGGCGGTTAGTTATGCACATGTCGTTGTACTGGTCGTCAATACCAAAAAAGAATGATAATCGACTTCATTTTTATTGTCATAATCATGATCTAAGGACATCGAAACACAATATAAATCGCATGTCATGAGCCAAACCATTTGCAAATGAGAAATGGAAAGAGAGCTAAAGAAACTATGTTGTCCAGTATTTTAAGAGATAAAGGTTAAGTTCAGAATTTTTACGGAGAATTTGATCCGTTTGTGATTGATTGTTTGACTGATGATTCCGGGCTGGACTGACAGACGTTAGTCCTGTAAAAGCGAAGTGCAGAAGTGCATATTTGGATAGGGAGATTCGGTGCCGACCGGCAGGTCGACTTGCGGGGCTTTCCCCATTAGGTATCTCCCACCGCCGGGGCACCGCCTCAGCCAGCTCAAGCTCTAAGCTTCCGACATATGGGCTACAGTAGTGCATGTAGGTGTAAGTGTGTATGTAAGCGACATGGAAGGGATAAGGAAGAAGAATACAGTATACAAGAAAGTAAAAATGAACTAAAAGTATTAGTGCATAATATTATAAATACGCAATTTTTGTCGCAATAACAATTTCAGCATTGCTTGAAAATACGTCTGATTCAACGAAATGCAAATAGTTCCTACCAGTAATTACTGTGGCAGCGAGGAAATGTCATTTCTTAACCGTCTACAAAACAAACCAACATGATAAAATCACAACTGTACTTTTTCTCGGCACTTTACACTAACAAGTGAGTATAATTTCTCAACAAATTGTTTTCATTACTTAGGAAGGACCTCTCAACTTTTGTATTATGTAACCAGAATAAGCCATCAACACTTTTTAAAGTAAAAGAAGTCAAATTAAATATAGCTGAAACGTCAGTCAATTTACCACCTTCTGATTCAATAAAAATTACATTGCAAACCCCTCTTTCACTACTTTTAAATATTTCTCGTGAAACTGGAGCTCAATAAAAAGTTTGTTTTTAGAATAATTAAAGATATCTTACCACAACACCTATATTGTTTTTAGAAAACAAACACTTTGAAAGTAAATACATCAACCCAATTTTAAGAATAAAAATATGTATTTTATACGAAGATATTTTATTGTTAAGAAATCTCGCATATATTTCTTAACAATGGCATTTACGGAAACGCCACCCTTGAGAAGGTGCAGCGGGCGGGTGGTCAGAAGTACCATTAACTATTAAGTGAAAATTCTAAATCATGATCATTAATATACTGCAGTATGAATGAGACACGGACAAGTTTGGCTTTGATAGGTTAAATAGAAGAACATTTACATTGGTCAACCACGTACTTACAGGTTTTAGTAGTATAAAAATTTGGTACAGCACCCTTCTAACACTATGAATATGGAGTAATATGTCACTTTGATCTACACAAGCCTGAAACTTATCTCAGGAAATTCAGCCCAACATCCATTAACTCAATGATAAAAAAGTATACAAAAATTAGGTGACACCAAAAACGGCGAAGTACCTTTTGCTCTTCTGGGGCTCTGCCGGCCTCGTATTTGCAGGAGTTGATGAGGCTAATTAAGATTTCTGTGTTTGCGCGTCGAGGCGCGGTGCTGCTGCTGTAATTTGCCGTCTCCGAATTTAATAACCACAGGCGTAGACAGAGAGAGCGCTAGCTAGGGAATGGATGTTTTGGGAGCCTTTGCGTGGGAACCGACAGACGACAGCGGAAGTAGATTAGCTTCCCTTCGAGTTGTGAACCATCGACTTTTGGCTATCGACCTGTTGACGGAGGCGATGACGTCCCTTCTTTTTCACAATGTGTCTCTGCTCAGGTTAATTATGCATACCTTTGCACGAGGTACTTGTAACAGCAGAGTTGTACTCATTGAGGATCAGGACAGTACAGGTAACAGTAACAACAGCTCACTACAGAAAATTTCACATATATGTACATTATTTGGAACACCTTGCCAGATGACAGTGAACGACTAAATTCGATACAAAAGTGTCCCAAGTAAAATCTTTTCTGCTGCACAACTGTATCTACACAATTAGAGACTATACCGAGCATCCAAAAAGAAAAGTAATATCAATTTTAACAATGACATTTATTGTGTTGTAATGCCATTTGGATTGTATAATTCTAAAGAACCTGTAACATGTATTGTACTTCAGCTTCTAATTCAATTACCCCCATCTCGATTAGGTTTTGGTCCAGTTTCCCTGATTCTCGAGCAAATGCTGAGGTGGCCCCTTGTTTTGCTTCTGGACATAAATGTAACTTACCATAGCACCTCACACAGTTTTTAACTGTCTTTGAAGTAAACTGACTGTCTACTTCTTAGGAAGAGAAAGTTGTATAATGCTGCGCGAAAAAACGGCGAATTTTCGGGAAAAAAATTCTTATTACAGGGCCCTAGTTACGAAAAAGTAGATTAATCCTGTTGTTAAATTTAGAAAAAAATCCTCTAACACTTGGTGTAGTCAGAATCCATGACTGTGGGTCTTGGTAGCAAAAATGCGATTGACGGCAAAACTTCAGTTTCGTCTCTTCCTCCGTCCGGCAGTAAAAGAGGCTAACCGGCTAAAATGTTCAGCCGATTTTCTTCAAAATTTATATTTTCTGATAAATCTGGCTGATATCATGGCCCCTTGAATTTGAAATTGATATTTTAATTTGAGAGCTACTTTACATGAAGTCCCTGGGATACTTTCAAAAAATGGCGCCAACAATTTTGATTAAATTTTGTTTGTCTGAGAGACGTTAAAGAGTGACGTAGGTCTTATGTTGGTTGAATGATCTGATTTTTCGAAAATTGAAAAAGATAGTATTTCGGCGTCGTCATACAACTAAAATATTAAAGATAGATATTTTTCCCGTTAAAAGGAACTTTTCCTTATAGATAGATTTTAAAATTAGGTAATGCACAAATTTTCGGATATTTGAGTGTTTTTCGCATTATTTTCCGTGAAATATAGGCAATTTTTACTTTTTGTTTAAACAATTTTTTTCTCAAAAACAGCTCCATCATTTTTTATGAAATTTTGTTGGGGCGTAGTCTGAAGAAAGTTTGTAAGAATGACGCAGGTTTCGTATTGCTTAAATACCTAATTTTTCGAAAATTGAAAAAATACTAAATTTTTTCGGTGTCTTCCCACAACTACACTTATGGGAAGAAAGTGTTTTCTTCGTGGAATGTGTTTATTAATAAAAGATCCTTAAATAATGTCAGATTCAATTTTTTTAAAACGTGAGTATTATTTGCGAAATATTGGGTCAAACAAAGACAACATTTATTTTCTTTAAACCACTTTTTCTTTAAAACCGCACAAGATTCTTTTTTAATTGGGAACTTGACATAAAGTACGCTTAAGAGAATGATGCTGATCTTATGATCATTGAAATGCGTGATTTTGCTAAAATTTAAATATATTAAAAACAGTTCGGCGTCTTCCTACAACTACAATTGTGAAGATACATTTTTTTAAAAATGAAATGTCTTCATAAACCGCAGATCTTCGAATAAGGTCATGCTGAATTTTTTGAAAATATTACTATTTTTTGTGTTAATTGACGAGAAAATTAAAGGCTCACTACGATTTCACTGTGCTTCGTAAACGATTCCGCACAGTTGGATGCTTCGTAAGTCAGTATTTGTATAATATTTAATATTGCTTTGTTCGTTTCTTACAGGCGACTTTTTGATATACATTTCCACGTCAATCTCTTAAAAAATATTTAATGACTCGGGAGCTTATTTTTGTGGATTACGTCTTATTGTTGAGACATGATTTACCTGTATGAATAGAAATTATAATTGTCAAATTTGTTTTGATATTTGCTTGACAAAATTTAGTTTTTGCACCAAAGGTTGTACGCTTTGAAATGAGAATTGTTGGCAGTACATGAATACTTGTATTTGAAATACGTATTTTAAATTCATTAACATGTTCATCCATGCCAGTTAAAGGACTGTTTTCCTTTGCAGGTTTTATACATTCGCCAACTAGGATTCAACGCATATTGTCGCGCGTATTGTGCGAGTATTGTCTGATGATTTGTTTGAAAAATCAGTCGTTTTAATAAGAAAATTCCATTTCGTTGCGTTTGACATATTTTTGATATCATTTTATCGTGTCATAGCTAGCCCGAAGGCAGACGTTCACGCGTTTTTTAGAGGATCGGGATGGAAACGCACAAGTCGACTACACCGTGTGCGTTACGCGCTTCATTCAAATGGAGCGACAAGTTTCTTAACATTAGTTCTTGCTCTTCCCTCGGTGTACTGAGAGCAATGGAAAGATCCTCACTCCTAGAAAATCTTACCGTTGATATTAGCTGAAATTTGAGGGATATAATACCAATATAAATTTTACTAGATAGCAATTAGAATGTAGAAAAGTTTTAAATTTTCGAAAAATCAGGGATATCAACGAAAATGAGGTCTGCAACATTTGTATAAATGTCCATACTATCGTACAACAAAATTTAATAAAAAACGTTGGAACTTTTTTTGTTTTTAAAATGTTATAGGGGCTGTAAAAGAAATGTAATATAAAAGAAAAGGAATAGCTAAATTTTCAAATGATTAAACATTCATTAATTTTTGTAATTTAGTAATAAAAGGTGTATTACATAGGTAACGTATATAAAAATACATAACTATTAATAAAAGCGAAATAGTACGTTCTGTTTTAGCACCGCTTGTTGTACTTACATCATCATAAACATTGCACATTTTTTTGTTCTATTAGAAATATTTCATCAATATTCAAATGTCAACCCAATGGCCAAATCATGTGATTAAGTATATGAATCACACTTAAAATGAGAGAGTTAATTTTAGAAAGCTTTCATTGGAAATTCCAATAGCATTTTAAGGTCTAAAGAGACGTAGTTTTTTGTTCTCTATATCACTTGATTCAACCGCTGAGAGTTTGAAAAAGCTGTCATCTTCCAACTGAGATCAAAGTGATGTTTTGAGTTGCATTGGGCTATTCGAGTTTTTATTGCGTGACCGTGTTACATTGTGTCTGTTCGTGACATGAGGATTGAGATTGTCTTCTTAATGTTATTCGTCGGGAAAACACTTCATCCTTATTTTACAGGATTGTAAATTTACACCCACCTACTCGAGTAACGACAGAGTTTGACTACTTCTAAATCGACTAGAGAAACCATTTTATTCTTGCCCTCTGTAATCGTTTTCTAAAAGATAATTAATTTCCTCGTTTGAAATGCTACCAAACAAACATAAATAGTCGAAATATTAATAAATATAGATTGACTTTTAATGAAATGTCTACAACAGAATAGCTGAATAGAAATTCATTACCGAAATTATTTCCAACTTGTCGTAAAGAGAGAGAGAGAGAGAGAGAGAGAGAGAGAGAGAGAGAGAGAGAGAGAGAGAGAGAGAGAGAGATTGCGATTTATCTGAATTCACAGAGTACGCAACTTTACTTGAAATTGCATGGTGCTTTTTCACTGCAGATTAAATGCCGAAAGTTTCCCCGAGCTGGATGTCAAAACTACTAAATAAAATAAAATTTTATTAGCACTATTTCAAGAAGTCATTGTATATTGTTTCACCTCTCATTTTAACATCGAAAACGATTGTTCTTCACAAAACGTTGAAGGTCTATTTTCATAAATCTTGTTTATTTGATGATTCCGTGAATTACATTTCATTATCATTATAAAAATGCAATGTTCGAAGCATACAGGTGACCCGTTTCTTTACGATCAAACGAACCTGAAGGATTGGTGATTCACATTAGGAATTCTCTCAAGTTCGTAATAATAAAAAAAAATTAATGCAAATATAATTATCATGAACTAGATAACATTTCACATGTTACTTTTGTGCACTTTTCTTGTTTTCAATTCCGAAAACGTGACCACACAAATTCATATTGTTCAATACTAAAGCTCATCTGATAATATTAAAAGCAAAGCAACCCTACGAATTTGCATCATATAGTACGCCCCTCAGCAAAAACATCACGAAATACCCATTTGTAGTCTTTCACGACCGTGAGACGCCGTATATCCTTGCAGCGACTAGGCCTATATATAAAGAAGAGTATGAATGTCACAAGTGGGAGTCAAACATCCCTCTCCCGATAGCGCTTCGAAAACCACTATAAAGCAGTCTGGAATATTTTATTTATTTATTTAATAGGTAATTATTACAGACAAATTAGCTTTCTTGATCCTATGTGGCTAGGCCGACGGCCTTTAAGCCATTACAATACCTACATCCTTTCGCGTTCTAATCTTTCGAATTCTGGTATTAACCCCAAATGGTCTCTCCATCGCATCAAAGCCGCGGAAAAGAGACCACAAGGTACGGCTCAGGAAAAAACCCCTGAAGGGGGAAAAACCTGCCGTCAGAAGCCGAGTACATTCTAATCTATCCGACGTTTATTTTAGCTATTTTATTTTCTGGCGCGGGCGTCTCGCCGTCTCCTTCCAGTGCTTGTTCTCCTCAGCACCTGAAATCAAACAGCGCCACAGAAGATCGTCCGCACCAACGCCTCTGCCCTTATATTTTCGATCCCCCCTTACCTTCCCCCCCTAATGTGCTTATTACTATACCAGTTTTATTTTATTTATTATATTAACCTTTTACTTACCAATTAACTATGACTTATGACTTATTTCTTAACTGTTTACTAACTTAACATAAACCTACTGATTAACTTACATATCGTTAGCTTATTGACTTATTTATTTCTCTAGTCTGGAATATGCTACAGGAACATGTTCTAGGCTACCACTGACCTTTCTAAATAAGTAAAGAGAATGATTTTGATGTGCCGTTTAGGTTATGATAAGATATTTTAATTTGTTTTTTTTCTCACCTTACTGTGTAAGAAGAGAAAGAATTGTAATCAATCTACGGATATCAGCGATTTTTTGACAATAATTAAAAGCTCCTTTTGCAGGACCCTAGGAACGAAAAAGTGAATAAATCTAGCTTGCATATGTAGTAAATTACTTCCTCTACCACATTGTGTACTCAGAATCCATGTTTTGTGGTTCTTTGTTACAGAAAACACGATTGACGACAAAACATCCGTCAGTTCATCTTTCTGTGATCAACGCTAGTTCCTAACCGTTCCGTCAATTTTGTTCAAAATTGATATATCTCGATCTATCCGTACGAATCTTAGGGCCTGCGTATTTTGATTTTGGGGAGTACTTTACATAAAGCATCATTTTCAAAATTTTCTCAAAATTGCTGCAAATTTTTAGATTAACTTTTGCCGTCGGATAGCGTAAAGAACGCCTAAAAATGGCACAGATCTCAAATTCGTTAAAATAACTGATTATTTGAAAATTTCAACAGATCAATATTTTTGGCCTCTTCCTACAAGTACAATATTGAAAATAATGCTTTTTGTAATAAAATCTGTTGTTGAAAGTCAGACCTCAAAATTAATCCACGTGCAATATTTCGAACATTTGATTAGTTTCTGGTAATTTTGTGTGAAATAAAGTCAATTTTTAAAAATTATCAAACAATTATTTACTTCAAAACGGCTGCACATTTTTTCTTTAAATGCTGTCCTCTTAGCAGGTCAATGGCACGTGCCTCAGCAAATAACGATGAGAGAGCTTCAATATTAAAATTATAAATTAAATTCTATATAATTGATTCTGAGGATTACAATTATTTTCAATGCAAATAAACTTGATAGATATTTTGATCGTATATTTATCTGGCCACCATCGGTAGACAATAGTATCCGCCTCTACCAAAACAAGAAAAGCACTAAATTTATAAGGTTTCCTCTTAAAAGTTAATAAATATGTGTATGTTCAAGAACATATACGGCTGAATTAGTTCAGAGTTAGCATTACCGTTTTCTCTACAGCAGCTCAGAGTGGCTGGTACTGAGGGTGGTACTAGTTCTGACGTTGGAGTTCTTTTCTAAGCTGTACTAAGAAAGCTAGGTCCAAATCAACCTCTGTCTGGAGGAGAATTCTAATGGCCGGACGCTCTGCTCGGTAGTTTCTCCCGGTTTCCTTGATCAATACCAGACGAATGTCGGAGAGGTCATGTCATAAATGGGGCAGGGGCCACGCGCGATCTTTGTTTTTTCCTTGATTTGTTGACTCCCCTTACACTCACTTCCATTTACATTCAGTACCCTATCACACGGCAGGAGCTTACGGTTTATTCCGATTAGGGTGGTGCCTTGCCGGGTGATATTTTTATACAGGAAAATTACACGCAAGCCCACATGTACTATGTCGGATCCTAATCTCGGCCTGGCGCCTTCCAGTAAGAGAAAACGTATTTTCCGTACATAACGTATTTTCCTGTTATAAATCATTCATCATATAAACGGGATTCATGATCATTGCTCTTGACGTGCTCAGAAACAGCAATTGCTTCATTGCTAGTATCGTACCCACATCATCAAATCATAATTCGATTTATAGCATAGTTCCTGATTAAATTTTGCAAGCCTTGCAGTGATTAAATAAGAAGCTCCTTAGCCATTATAAAACAATCCACACCTCACTTGCTGCAAACAAAATCTTTTTAACAGATCTTATGTTTATAAAAGCGTAAGAGAAATTAAATCCCTAAACGTTTAAAATAAGTCTTACAAAAACACATTAAATTCCTCACAAATATCCCTCTATAC
This sequence comes from Gryllus bimaculatus, assembly GCA_017312745.1. Lineage (NCBI taxonomy): Eukaryota > Metazoa > Arthropoda > Insecta > Orthoptera > Gryllidae > Gryllus > Gryllus bimaculatus. The sequence continues at coordinate 5,917,228 of BOPP01000022.1, forward strand.
TTACCAGAAACGGGAAATCTCCCCCTCCAAATGCGGGGTAAAAAAACATGTTGCAATCCTCCCAGAATTTCCAGTTAAGCCCGTAGCGAAGCCCCACCGGGTGCGCCGGGTGCTGGGCGATAGCGCTTCAGTGGCGCGCTCTGAACGGGCGTACTTGGCAGCGCTCCTCTCACGGGCTACGCGTCCCGACCCCTCGTTTTACGATAGTGCCGCTGCCGGGTCGTGCCCGCGAAAGGCACTATATTTAATTATGCGTAGTAATGGAACGGGGCCGCAAATATTCCGCGCGGCGCGGCAACGGCAGTGGCGGTGGTTTGAAATACAAAATGCCGGCGGTCGCAAATCCAGGCGGCGCGGCGGGCGGCAGGAGGACGAGCGAACTGGCCGCGCTACGGTGGAGAATCGCGGAAGCTTCCCGAGACCACAGCAGGGATAGTTCGATGAAGTATAGCGACAAATGTATACATATACTAGCCTGCCCGTGCGAGGAGTTCCTAAAAACATTTGAAGAAATTGTACCATCATCCTTCACAGTTAGCTTTTGGCTTTCCTTGTTAGTCACAAAAATATTAGTTGTGATACAACAGGAGGGAAAAGAAATGATCTTCCTGAAACAGAATTTATTAACCACCTATTTGTTAGTTACAGCTGTTTCCTCCCTTTATATTACAATTATGGAGTTTCACAATTGTAAGATTTTTCCAAAGATAAAGCTAAGTGAAGTTATCCTTGCGAAAATCCAGGATCGGGAAAAATCAACTCTCCTCTTGTCAATATCAGGAATAATTAACTTTATTACCGAACAGAGAAGTATATCCGTGCATTTCAATCGCTTAGAATATCACGTTACTCGTTTTATTTCACATTCAGTTGTAGATTCTGCACGTCTCTAATCAGATGAGAATCGCCGAACCTGAAAAAAACAAGAGAATATCCAAGAAGATATCCTGTCGATTACTGTGTGCGGATTGTTTTAAGCATTTGGCTATTTGTCTCATCACTTCAAGTTTTAAGACCCTATAACACTTTGTTTAGGAGTTATTTAACTACATAGATTTTAATAATGCTACCCGAGTTTTTCGTATTGCATTTGACGTGAGTATTTTGATGCGCTTTTTCAACAAATCCGTCAGTTTTATTTTTCATATACGTACCATACAAAGTAATATACGTAGTATAGAGAAACTTATGTAACGCTACGCGAAAAAAGGCGAATTTGGGGCAGAAAAGTTCTCATTGCTGGGCTCTAATAACGAAAAACTGGGTAAATCCAGTTGCTAAATTTTTGGAAAAAATCCTCTAACACGTGTTGTAGACAGAATCCTTGTTTTGTGGATCCTTGATAGCGAAAAATTAATTGATTGCAAAACGTCCGTCCGTCTGACTGTCCGTCCGTCCGTCCGTCCGTCCGTTTCTGAACACAACATGCGCCTAAACCATACGCACGATTTTTTCAAAATGGATATTCCGCGTTCGATCTGGCTCGTGTTGCAGCTTTGAGATTTTGAAAATCATTCTTTAAAATTAGGGGGCACTTTACATGAAATCCCAGGGACATTTTCACCTCTTTTTCAAAATGCTTACGGGCTCCTTTACAAGCACCTTAAGGACTAGCTTTACAACTAGACCAGAACGAAGAAATTAGAAAATTAAGTAGTACGAGAAACTGTGCCATTCTGTAGTGCCGCTAGTTTTTAAACTCGTCACATCTCTGTGAAAGTCTCTTTCTTTAAACATCTCATTTATAAAGATTGGTTGCGCGTGAGAGCCGCAAAACTCTACTATACTACTGAAATAATATATGAGACGATATGAGTCATTCCTTATTAATTGGTCTAGGGCTCCTCGCGCGACTATCTTGGATTTGGCTGAAATATTGTATGCCGAGTCTCATTTCTCAAAGAAACATTTGTGAAGTTGTAGCTTCATAGGTAGGATAGTTTGTGAGATAATCGGTTTGTTTGACCCCGAGCAACGTCGTTGTACAGTACAACTGTACTCCGATTTATACATAATGGCACCTCAATCTCACAAGCTGGAAGCACAGGGAGACATTGACATCCAATTCCGAGCTCCAATACCAAAACTTTATCGTAACGAAGCTCCCGTTTGGACGATGATGTCCCCCCTCTCCGACCAGCTCGTGACCTTCAAGTGACTCTATGTTTAAATCGGAGTTTATAAGATTTTCACCATTTCGCAATACATTTTTTCTTTGTAAATGAACGAACAAATTTAATTAGAATATGAATTAATACGTAAATAAGCAACTTTGTTGAACCTAATACTACGATTTACTGTACAGAATTTTCTTCATAAGTTGGCGTAGATTTTTGTTGCATTCACTCGATCTATGTTGTGAATAAATTGTATGGTGATAGCAGAGATATTGTAGTAATCCATGTTTACACAGGCAAACAAAAAACAGTTGTCAAACCAAAGACTTGACACATGTTTCTCGGTGAAGTATCTCGACGCTCTTAATCCGAATCTGATTGTGCCACCAAGTGGATAGTGGATAAAGGCTAACGGCTAGTTGCTCACTCTGGGGAGTAACATCCTCCTGGTAAGACAAGAATGTGTGGGGTTGTCGCCCATGCAGTGCGTCCGCTGTTTCTAAAAGTTCCTCGCGGGCGGGGTTGGGGTCACGGCTTTGGGTTGTGATCTCACTTGTAGAAGAACTAGCGGGGAATGTTAATCTCACCTGAGTGCGAAGATTCCCGGTGAAACATTAGCAACGGTAGTCCACAGTAAGAAGACGAGTTGAGGGGAGGGGGGTGTCCATACCACCCGAGTGCAAGTTGGGCTGGTCATGAGCGTGTCCGATACTCGCGGGTATTGAGGAAGGGCAGTTCCGAACGCAGTAAGCTACATAAACAGAAGCTACACCAACCCGGAAATTTGATAGATACGAGCTTGCGAGACGCCCTTACTCAGGATATAGGTAGCTAGGATATAGATGCCTATCGCTATTCTCGCGCTTCGATATCGCATACCGGTGTGTCCGGGCACCAACGCAACTGTATAGTTGTATACCCGCTGTTGTGAAGGAAAGTATCAATGCTCAGGTGCACATCCTGGGGAGTAAAATCCCCCTTGTATTGACAAGAATATTGAAGGTAATGTAGGGTTTCTGTTCCCAGTGGTTGATATCTCTATTTTCGTCGAAGAGAGTTTCATCTTGTTACTGTCACAAGTCCTTAATTAAGTGTACCCCCGGATAAGATGGAAAACGTTCCTCTCAACCCAATGCCAAATGAGAAGTTATACTTTTACTCTAACATAAAATGAATATTTATGCTCGCGCTCCTCAACAGCCAAAGGCATGTTTTTTCAATTTCAATTTTTTCGTTAACTTAACTCCATTTTATCTTATTAAAATATGAAAAATAAGATAATAATTTATTATATCAGAAAAACATTTTTGATATTTTCTCTACGCCAAATTAAACGCAAACTTTTTTTAAACAAGTAACGAACGCTTGAATAGTGTCTTAAAACCCTGGAACAGGTGCGAAAAAAATCTCAAAAGTTTCTCTCAAAACATAAATTGTTGTGGGTTTATTTAAGATTTTTTCGATTACTGGGCTGAAGTTAAAAAATAAAAACCATTTTTACTATTTTCGCTCCTTAAAATCTCCTTGACTTTAAATATATTCTGAAAATGTCCGAAACAGTTCGGTAGATTTATTGTACAGTTTATTTTATATATATATATATATATATATATATATATATATATATATATATATATATATATATTGTTGTAGCACCTAATATCATTTTGACGTTAGAATGTAGTTACAAATTATCATGTTTTCAAAGCGTTCTAATCCTTTGTAGATCATACTCTTTGGAAGCTTAGAGCTTGTCCTGACAGGGGCGGTGCCACGCTGGTGAAAGATATCTGGTAGGATAAAATCCCCTCATGCCGATATTGGTCGGTGCCGGATCTCGCGATCTAGATGCAGAATATCACCGCCACCTGTCGCCATAAACTCGCGCACTACACTTACGGGACTAATGACCTTAACAGTTGATGTGCTCTAAATCGCCAATCAATCAATCAATCTTTGGAGCTTCTGATCCTAGAGCCATCGCGTATATTCTCAGCTCTAGGAGAAATCGTGTACTGAGTGTGTAGCTGCAATGAACGAACTCGTTTTCATCTCCATTTCAAGCGGCGCGCATAAACTTCAGCCACTCTGCGTGCTTCTCTCGTAAAATTTTTATGTAGAACCGAAAATGAAGATTCAATTCTGGAAGAACGCAAGGGCCCAACCCACTATGTTCGATTTATCTTTGCCATTTCTTTTGCCATCGTCTCCGCTATCAGCTTTGACGTATTGCACAACAGCAATCACGAACAAGTACAATATTAATTTATTATATTGCAATCGATCCTCTGATCTAAACGTATGTAAAATATAAAAATACTAGTAAAATAGAATAATGCGTAAAGCAAAACATAAAACATTCACAAAATAGTAATTACCAGTTTTCTTATTTATAGCGAGTACAATGAGGCCCCTTTATCCACTTTTACGTTTAATTTTTTTTATTACATTTATGAACAATTTTAACATATATGGCGTCATACTCGTTCGGAACAATTTCCATCTTAGTGGGCCTTGCATTGTGTATTTATAATTATCTAGTGACTTCCACGATAACGAAATAATTTTACAATGGAAGATCCTGATGGATATTCTACGTCACATACTACAATGGATATTCACGTACTACAATGGATATTCTACGTCAACAATTAAAAGAAAAGAGAGTAACGCAAACATTACATCCTTTTACTTGTACTCGTATACTTATTTTTTCAATGCAATGTTTGTATACTTTCACATTTGTAACGTTCGTATTTTAGTTCCTGTAAGTTCCTCTTTTCGTATTTCTGAAAGACGTCATTACGAGAAATAGGCATTAGGACATTTCTTATTCTGTATGTAAATTCATTGTAAAGCTAGCATCACTACTTTTCGCGACCGATTTCATATTTTATAGTCACTATATCATCAATCAGACCGTGTATTAAGTTTGAAAAGCATTGATAAAGACATTGTTTTGTAGACTTTTTATAAAATAAAACCTTTAAATCTTTCCTTTTTTAGTGTGATCAATGGTTCTGTGTGATGGGGTGATGTAATAAAAAAGCTGAACAATAGTTTCATATTTTCTACTGGAAATTAGAATATGTTATAAAAATGGGTTCCACTACTAGTTCAAAATTGATCCCTGCCCACGCAAATTCGTTTGCACTCTGCAATTTGATTCTAAATCTGATGCTAGAGCACACGTGTATTTCCCTTCGAAAATATTGATTATTATTTTAAAGAGTTATTTGTTGCATGTGAATATCTGGATGTTTTAAGCCTTAATTTAAGCGTTATACATCACTTTTTTAAAGTAATGAAATTTATAATGAGATTTATTATGTTACGGACACGTACTTTGCATCTATACTTTATTTTAAATCACGCATTTCTTTAAATACGAATGGCTTTTCTTTCAACAGAAATTTCTGAAAACATAACCACTCAAAAACCTAAAAATATCAATCAAAATGTTCTATAATTTTGTTCAGAGAAAGTGGAAAATTGCAAAAGAGTTTGAGTTCCATTACTGTACCGTGCTATATTATTAGAGCTAAGCTGAATAATCACAATTTTCACATTTTCCTTTTCATGATGATTAAATTATTGTACGTTAGAGACTATGTAGTTGTAATTTTGAATTTTATAGATACTTTCTTAGAGTTTGTAACACTGATCATATATTTTTGTTGATTGGGGACTTGTTGTTCAGTTAGTAAATGCCTAAAAGCCTAAAAGGGAGCGCCACAATTACAACGTAAAACCCCAGAGTTTGTCGAGATTATACAAGTTCAAGGGTATTTAAATTGCTCAAGGTAAATTCTTTGCTAAGAGTTGTGCACTTTTTGATGTATATAAGAAATTGTTGTATGTAAGAAGAGATTTGTGAATAAGATACAATTTTCAAAATGGGGAAAAGGTGTGATATGTCGCCAATAAAAGTTGGTCGAAGAGCAGGCTTGTTGAAAGCTAAAAACGTGGCTCGATATCAAATAGCTGGCAATTAGAAGTTTCACGTAGTTCAGGAAAAACATAAAAGTGAGAATCTGAGAAAAGTGACAGAAAAATTCTAGATGTTTACGTTAAAAATCGAAAAACGCCTATCAAACTCGTAGCAAAAGAAGTTTCTGAAACGTGTATTCTGGTATCATAAAGAACAATTCAGTGATGATTGGCTAAAGAAGGCCTAATCAGCCAAAGACCAGCACACAAACCGAGATTTACTCCAGGCATGATTACAAAACGTTATCAATGGCCAAAAAATACAATAATTTCACGACCGGCGAGTGGGGAAAAGTAATTGAATACTATGTATTTTCTTTAAGTTTATGTTTAAATGTTTATTTGAACTCATTCTAAATATATCGGATATTTTACTGGTGAATTTTCCAGTTCGCGCATTTACTGCCGCACGCAATCTATTCCGAATCGAGAAAAGAAATGCTATATCCACCCACGCCTACGCTACAAACGCAGTACCAGTAGAGTCTACCAGTATCGCTACGGAATTTCGCTCTTCTTCACGCAGATATACTAAGTTAGCATCTCACAAACGAAAAGCTCTAGCTGTTGCAACTGTGGATGCAGATCGTCAAGACAGAAAGCAGTACATTCCTTGCATTTCAGAAAAGTACATTTCGTCACTTCACTATGACTGAGAATTTAGCCGCCGTTTGGATGAGAATTCTAGGGGCTGGCTGCACTGATCGGTAGTTCTCCAGAGTTTCTCCGATGAACATCAGGCGCTTGCCGAAGCAGTCCCCAAACAAATGGACCGGGGACCGCGCGCGATCTTTCCTTTCTCTTCCTTCTACTATCCTCACTCCTCACTCCTTACCACTTACCCTTACATGCTCTTCATTACCACACATGCCGGGAGACCGGTCGAGAGCTTAGAGCTTGTCTCGGCTGGGGCGGTGCCCCACTGGTGGGAGATACCTAGTTGGGGAAAACCGACCGGTAGGTCGGTGCCTGATCTCACCACACAACGGAGAAATATCACCTCCATCTTCCGGGATGAAAACGTGCATTACTACTTTGCGGCTAACGATCTTATCAAGTTGATGCGCCCGGAATCACTAATAAATCAATAAATCCATCAATTGAGGCGACTGGAATCAATATGCACTCGCTCACTCTCCGCCTCCTCTGAGTGGACTCTCGCCTCAATAGTTCTCGTGGAGGGTGCAAGCGTGCGCTCAGTGTTGTGACAAGCGCCCCATTTGTTGTTCTCCGGGTGTTGTTTCTGAACGTCCGGCCCCCAATCGTTTGCGTTCTCTAACCGAGAGGACACGGCCGCAGAAGAGCCAGGCGATATTAGGACGAGAGCTGCGAGAGGGGGTGAGCGGCTACTTGGACGGGATCGGGGACTCGGGGACCCTGCATGAGCGCTGTTATTCTTACACATGAGAGTGCCTGGAAGTAGGGAAATGACAGATCGCCCTTTGGACTGCGACGCATACTGTTATGCTTGTTTACCGTACGGGGATCGGTCTTTTTTTAAACTCCTGTTATCTGGAATACATTTTCGTTGTTTATAAACGATGATATAAGGGTAAAGGGAGTTTATTTAACCAAATGCTCTGCAATCGTTACTATTGCTATGAAATGGGTTTTAATGCTCAATCATGTGAAGATGTTGTATTTGTATAATTTTCCGTACATACTAATGGTAAAGTTAAAAAAGTGTGTTTTAGATTACTTGAAACTTCAAAATTCCATTCCCTTTAGCAACATTTCAGAGAATATTATATACTAGAACTGTGCATAAGCGAGGCATGTTTCTTCAATACCAGAGGAATTTAAATATAATTGGGTAAAAATACCTTATTGATGGTCGACTATTAACATGGAAAACTGTTGAATGAACGTCGTGTAATGAAATGGACAGCCTTTTTTTTTCATTGACCTTTACAATCTTATCATTTGACAAAGATAAAAACGTTTGTGGTTTTAGCGCATTTATCTCGTGAATGCTGCTCCCTTATCTCCGGAATATGAGACAGAAACAATCTCATAGCACACTACATTGAAGACACGCAGAAGAGAGAAGTCATACAGATGTGCTCATTAACATGGGTAAGTACACAAATTGAATTATATACAATGAGTCTTCATTCTCTATTTAATTATAATAATATGAATATAAGTATTTTGCGTTGTTTTAGCATTTTAGTCTTTCGTTTTCTTATAAAGGTCAATTTGAGATTTCTTATTGTTTTGTCTTTGAATATTTCTAAAAACCTAATATCGCAATTCAACAGACCCTCGATTTTAGAAAGTGACTGTCTATAATGCAGAAAACTGCAATACGTGAAAAAAAGATTGTTCTTGTTTGCTGAGATGTAGACATCTGTACATGAAGTAAGATGTACGTAATAAGTTCGAAATCGACAAAGTTATCTTAGTACTTGTGAATTGTGACCAACGGAGTACAGCTGGTATCCCAGAGATGGCACTTCCAGTGCTGACTTACGACCACGTGGTACAGATTACGCCGGAGAAAGAACGCGGTACGTTGATATCATTACACACGCCACTCTGCAACAATGACGAAAACTGTATATTTAGAAGGCGAAGGAAAGGAACTAGGCCCTTATTTGTTCTACCGCACATCCCCTATCCCATCTAATAAGACATCGCATTCAACGAAGCAAATCATATTAGCAAGTATGTTATATGTAAGAGGCATGTCTTCCTGTGAACTACCAATATTAAAAGTCAAATTATTGTTATTATTATTATTGTTATTGTTGTTATTATCTGTAGGCGTCCCGATGTACCTACGTGTTATGAGGCAACATGCAGAAGATAAGATTACATGGAGATTACATTACATTAAGCGAATATAGAGCGCATGATATTGAGATTTTAGTGAAAATGTCTGCTCTTTATTTTTCTGTTTTGTGTATTTCTTCCTTCTCCTTCTCTGCTCCTCTTACATCATCTCCTTTTTATTTTCCTTCTTCTCCTTTAACCAGTTTTCCTTTCTTTTATTATTTTTCTTCTGTTCCTTCTTCGTCACTTCATTTTCTTATCGTAATGTTTTCCCTTCCATCTTTCTCATGTTTCTTTCTCTCTTTGTTGTTTGTCCTTCGCCTTTATCCCTTCATCTTTCTCTTTTTTATAACCTCAATCTTTTTCTTCTCCTCCTTGGAGTTGCGCCTAGAGCCATGACTCCACTATTGACTGTCAGTGTACTGAACTTGTTTTCAACATGTTGCGGCATTCCAGCATCTATGGAAACATAAGTCAATCTTTCGTTCGGGTATTGTCGGCCAAACTCCGGGCTAGATCGTGAGTTTCCATGAAAAAAACTGTTTTTCCAATTACAATTTTCGGTGTTCTAGATTTTAAGTAAAACAAAATGGTGAATGGAAGAAACAAGAAACAAGAAACCTTTTAGAGGCTACGATGTGGCGCCCAAAGGATAAGATGTTTCGCCTAAACCAAATGGCATATTCTTAGTTACACTACAACTCCTTTTAAAAATCGTATTTTTATATAGTAATACGTATAGTACGTATAGTATACGTAAGGTTAAAACTGAATTAAAATAAACAAAAGTTATTTTCCGGTTTCAATAATATATTATGCTAAAATAATTATGCTATATAATGCTCACCTTCGCCCGGCCATCCCTCCTCACGCCTCCACCAGCACCCTGGGTCTTAAAACTCTTTGCCAGCTCGCCCCTTCTACCCCACCCTCACGCGCCGCCAACCGACGCTCTGTGTTCAAGACACTCCCTCAAAAACAAAAACAAAAAAAAAACGCAGAACTTTGTTTTCGGCCCTGACACTGCAAGGTATGTGCGATCTAGTTTTCTTACGCACCTGGCATACAATGTCAATATTTTTTACATTAATTTTTGAAATTAATTTGAATACATTTTATTTCATTTGTTTACATTTCATGAATTCCTTTAAATTTATTTTTAGCTCTGATATCTACGCGATCAAAAAAATCAATAGCATAATATATTTTTGAAACTGGACATATTTTTATTTATTTATTTATTTATTTATTTATTTATTTATTTATTTATTTATTTATTTATTTATTTATTTGTTTGTTTGTTTATTAGAAGGAATCTACCTCACTAGCTATCTTATTAATACTAATTCACATAAAGAGGTACTTATTTCGAAAACGAAAGGTTTTAGGGCATTTCAATTTTCCTTAGCGGATTTCATTTCAAATTCTTCTTGACGGATGAAATCTCTTCTTGTTAGTGTCCCTTTACTAGTTACGTTTTGAACTGCTCTCAATAAGCGGTGGTGCTTCATCACGAACGGCAGGTGGAATTAGCACAGTGAGAGATTTACTGGGCATAGCAAGCCAAAAGGGTGAAGGAATGTACCATCTATATCTTTCTTATTTTTTGCATTTTGACTTGCAAAATTAAAAACTCAAAAACAACAATCGCACATGAATTTTTGGCTTTCTCCAAAACTTAGAGTTTACAAAAGGCATTTATTTTCCCAACCCATTTTCCCACAGACTCTCTACACATGCATGGCATACCTTGTGCGGTACCAAGGCTTAGGTCGAAGTAACTATATATAAGAGATATTTTCTACGAATGTTCTGTCTTTTGTTAGCAAATGATATATGTACCACAAATAAAATTGAACAAGTTTGGGTTGTTCATAATCTTGTGTGAACTTTTTTCTAAACAGATTAAAGAAAAGAATATTACAACATATTAAATAGAACCTCCGAAGACTTTAGCTTTATATCAATAAACCTACCTCAGGCCAACTCCTTCTTAAGAAAATAAAATCTCAGTTTCTGAAAAATTACCTTTAAATTAACAATGAAATTACTCGATTCGCAAAGCATCTGTACATAATAGAAAAATATAAACTAAATAAAAACTAATAAATAAATCTAAAATCAGTGAAAAAGTAGTTTAGGGAAACCGAAAATTACATGACAAAAAAAACAACTCATGATACTTAGTGCTAGTAATCATATGAGGACGTTATATAGCTGCTCCTATGACGCATTCAAAAGAACAGATCTCCGACAGGATCCTAAAAGAGTCGATTAATGCAGAAAATACTAGTATAAAAGTAATACAACGATGACCCAATTCAAATACAGAGTTCATCTGAATCCATTTTCCTTGTCAGTGAAAAACCTGTCACGTGAACAAGTGTAGTCGTTATATTAATGGTGTAACATTCAATATATATTTGGCATGTTTCGACTCTCATGCGTTAAACATTTATGTTGATCTTACTTGTTAAGTAGTGGAACTGCGCCTTAATATACATGTAGCATGGCAATTACAGCGAGGAACACGTTATAATCCATCGTGTGAAGTACCGGGAGTGACCATATACATTTTTTTCGTATTGCTGTACTGTTAATATATCTGCGAAACGCAAGAGGAATGAAAAGGAAATTTTAAGTCTCCGCCCAGCCGTTAAGAAACCACGTGATCTTCAAACCATTTATTAAACATCGAAAACAAATGGAAAACAACAGAAACATACATAATGAAGATAACACATGGAAAAATAATGTTCTACTGTTCAATTAAAGTTTTTTTTTATTTTAACTTATAATTTCTCATTGAAGTAAATTTCAATATTGGATAAAAAATTATTGATATTGCTAAGTTTTAGTCCTTCATAAAAATATCGAAGATGCCGACATCCACATACTTGAATGTTTTAATGTTGATACAACCTCGTCGGTGCTGACTACTAAATAACTGTTTAGATATTTCTATTATATTCGATACTGATTGTTTAATATAAGTCTCTGCTACTGACGAGGACTCTCAACTTCCAAGTTCTTTCAAAGAGAGCAGATCGCGACTTTTTTCGACTAGCAGTGTTTTCCGAATCCGTAAACTTGAATTCACATGTCACTTGATCAATAAAGTTTCTTAACTGAAACGTAAAAATGACAAATGTTGAATTGTTGCTTTGATATGCCAACAATTGTAAACTACTGAACATAATTGAGAATTTTGTCCACAACGATGCGGAAGAGTACAACTCGGATCTTTCTTCGCCATACGCCGGCATAAGTTTCATTTACTTTGTCCACATTCTTACTTGCCAGTGTTGAAAATCTTGTTATTTTGTTTCATACCTTAACCAAGTTTTCAAGAGAAACAAGTCAAAACTTGCACCATTTGCAATTTCTAAAACATTGTCCGTAACTTGGAGCTGTGAATATATATTCATAGCTCCATGGTCTGGAATATCCTTCATCGTAAAAAGTGGAACATACATCGGTTGAAATCTGTGTAGAAACAAAACTACCGCGACACACGCACCGATATGAATCAAAATGAAAGACTATCGCGTCTGATGCATCAAAAAATCGTATCGAATTGAAATGGAAAATGGCTTTTCATATGTACGTACTAAAAAGAAAGACATTTCAAGGACACATGGACGTTAACGCATATAACATACTTGGTTGCCTATAAACCTCGGTTATCACCTCAGTTTACAAACCCCAAGCTTCAAACTTTTAAACTTCAGAAACGTCTATTATTTGATGTCTATCGGCCTAATGATGTTAAAAACTATAGCAGAAATGATAATGATATTATTATTAGTAAATTGTTATTGTTAAGTTAAATTCTGCATCATCAACTATTTTATAACCTATATTTAAGTGTTGGTGAGGTATTTTCAAATTCAAAATACTCGAATTTTCAGGTGTTGGTGCTCAGTGTTGCCATCGCGCAGATAGTGCTGTACTTGACCTTGCGAAGAGACCCAACCGATTCTACCATCCTCCATGACTCGACGATTCGCTTGGACAACAAAAACACCACTTCGAAGTGGTGTCCCTCTCTGTGCACCTGTGATATGTTTAGTGTCATTTGTACAGAAACTGATATTATAGAATTTCCTAGTAGCCCCGTAATGTCAGTACAACAGTTAGTTGTAGACAACAACGGATTCACAAAAATACCCAAGGACTTATCCATGCGATTTCCAAAGCTTACTGATTTCAGTATGATGGGTAACAAAATACCTGTATTGGTTCTCGAGACATTTGCTGGGTTCAACGAAGTTTCACAGGATCTAGTTGTTGTGCTGAGTTGGAATGAAATCACTACTATCATTCCTTCCGAAATGGTAGTGGAAAAACTCGGCTACATAGATCTAACTGGTAATCGACTAGAATACATCAGCAACAATGTCTTTGAAAATTGTCCGAACTTGAAGATGATATGTCTTTCAAGGAATCCTTTGCAGCTTCCAGCGAATCTACCATTTCTCTCCAGTTCAAGTCTGAAGCTTCTTTATTTGGCAAACATTGATGCAAGTTTGTTGTCTGAGAAGACGTTTTCAGAACTTCCATCGCTTACTGAACTCACATTGTCGAATTCAAAAGTACACGATATAACGAAAGCTTTTGCTTCTCTCGGATCTCTCACTTACCTACATCTTAAGAACAACAGCATTTCTGAAGTAAAGGTAAGTTGGGTTTGATACTGATGTTTCTTCAGTGTGCTATCTGATAAATTACCTCCAGGGTTCTATGGTTGTTCAATTAATGTTAAATTCCAGCCTTTTTGTGACGACTGTAAATTAAAATTATTAACCTTTACCCTTAAAAAGTTATGGGAAAACCGAACACCGAATATACACAGAATTTCTTAGTTATTAATCATAGTAGAAGAGTTTAATATAGTGAATGAAGTATTAATAAATAATTCCCCTACGGAACTTGTTATGAACACCATTTGTTGGTAAGGAAGTGTGTTTTATGTAGATTTGTTGCTTCCTTTATCAGCAATCAATATTCTATTGCTTAAGCACATTTCAGTTCAACGCCATTCACTATCGCTATCATAACTCATTTATCATTTGCCGCTGGTTTGTGCAAATAGCTTGATTTTGCGTTCATATTTTCGCGACAATTTCTCGCAATTACATGCACAATAAAACGCGAAAAAAAATTAACATAATCTTTTGGTTTCTGTTTAAAATTTTTATTAATTATGTAATAGTGTGAGTAGTTGGTAACATATCTTCATTTTACGATCTAAAATACTTTACAAAAGTGTTTAAATTTATTTTTTACATCATTGATATTTTTATATTGCAAGAGATTTCATGAATAGAAAACAAAAGTCAATAAAATTCACTCGGAAGTTAGATTCGAATCGATTTATTATTATTCTGCAATAAAGAGTGAGAACTTCCTGTCAGAATATCTTAAGTGTACCTTCATTAAGCTTATATCGGCCAACAATACAATACTCTACAAAAAAATTGTTACTTTTAAATAATAACTAATAATAAATTATACATAATTTCACCACGCAATCCTTCATTCTTCACGTCCTTTCACTTCACCTCATTGCATTGCACTATGATGAATTGTGGTGCTTTTTTCCCACATTCCATTCACCCTATTTCATAACACAACACTGGTTACAAATAGAAATAATAATAATAATAATAATAATAATAATAATAATACCAGTTACTTTATATATAAAAATATTTATAATTCTGGACGCCTCAACAGCCTAGGTCAATAGTTCCATAAGTTTAGTGTATTTTTTAAATCATGGAAGGTGATGGCGATCTGTTATTGCCTGCACAAGTTATTTCATGTAAATAGTATCATACTGCATTTTCCATTGTAATGTGAAATTCCAGTTGATATTATTACGCCCGAACACAACTGAAAATTTTGCAAATTTAAATTCATTACAGTGGTTAGGTAGTACAAAAGGCCTTATGGCCTGACCCTTGCCATAAATAAAAACAGTGTTCTTTAAATTAATAATAATAATAGTAATAATAATAATAATAATAATTGATGATTAATGATTGTTGCTGCCGTCACGTTTATATATTTATCCGAATTTATGGTTCCTATTCACACACCCTTGTGATAATTTCTCACATTAGGTACCTCACGAATCTTTTCCTCAATGGCTTTGGAAAGAGAAACGTGAAGTATTGAATTATCCCATTGTCCTCCGAAAAAGATAATCCTTCTTTTAACATATTGTCATGATCTTAAATTCACAATATTTATTACTACCATGTGCCCCACGCTGGGCACGCCATTTTTAATGAACTTCAATATCTATTTCATTATTTAATTTAATCTGTTTAAAACTTATTTAATTACTAATGTACACATAACTATTATCAATACTAATATAAAAGTGTATTCTTTTGTGTAAAAGAAATATATATTTTCTCCGCTACTGTTGCTCTGCTCTATGCCAATATCTGACAACGCGTTCCCTTCTAAAACAAAATCTGAAGCCTACCCATGCACGATATGTTCAGCAAGGCGACGAACGGCTAAAAGGGGAGGTTCTCTCCCCTCCGGTTACGAGTACGCCTCTCATGTACATCCTTACAGTTTTTCTACAAGGCGCTTTGCTTTTCCTTTAATGCTGACTACGGTATGCGTATTCTATGCGTTCATTCTCCGCGGCTATTGTTTATTTATACCCGCCACAATAGCAACCCGTCCATGTTTTCTATATTCCCTCCGTATGTCCAAATAAACTACAATAACGTAATATTTCCAAGTCTTAATATTAACGTGGGAGGCTCGTATGGCTTACGGTATTCTGTAATGTGTACAGAAATGTAATGAGCATAAATCGAAGTACCTAATTTTGCTCTTAGGCACCTAATGATTCCTTTATTTGCAGGTGAGCAGTTTCTCTCCGCATTCCAAATTGTTTATGCTGGATTTGGATGGCAATCCACTGAAGGATTTGGACCCTGCGGATCTTCCCGTTGAAGCTGACGGCACTATTTCCATTATGAATACTCCATTTACTTGCTCATGCGCACACGAAAAAATCATATCCTGGGCGGCCAAGGAATACATATTTTTGCGAGATAACTGCACCGATACTCTTTGTGGAAGTGGTAACAAGACGTTATTATAGGAGTTCAATACTTTGTGATATGTACACATGCCTTGGCGTAAAAATAGATAACGCACCGTGAATTTTCGCATACATAAAACGATAAATGATTTTAAGGTTGGTCCACGTTTTAGGTGGGCACGGTTCCTTTGGTTCCTTTTATGATTCATCATTTCTCATGATTCCAAAGTTTTTATTGTCGCAGTTCACTTGAATCACTGGTTGAGTTCTCGAGAATAATTTAGCTGGAATTGATTACTCGTAATTTCCTAAGGTCAAAGTATAAATACATACAATATGAGTACGGGTCAAAGCCATATAAAGCTATACATTTTTCTACTATGAAATATTTATTCTTCATCACGATACATTTAAAATATCAATTCACATTTAAAATAAGACTTCATAATATTTTTTTAAAAATAATTGTCAAAATGTGGATTTGCTTGCTGCTTGAACTGAAATATATAGTTAAGAGTTAATAATTAAACATTCTTCTATTAACCAATTTCGTTGTTAATGTAACAACTAAATTATTTACTTTAAAAACTAATGCGATATTACGTCAAGTATCTGAAGAGTTTTGTGGCGTGAATTTCCGTGTTTTTCGCATTTCAAGTCTTCCTCTAGTAGGGTTGTCTGTCTACTGAGATGGAAGATATGAATACAGGTTTTCTTTATAATTTGCGTTGAGATGGTACTTTGAATGTCATCCAGTGGTGTCAGAAAGTGAGTTTGCTAGCATCTCGACCTGTATGTAATTTTTGCAAGGGTGATATGAAATTTACTGAGAGAAAGAATAGAACATATTATTGTGAGTGGATCTGCAGAGGCGAGAATGGTAAATAGCGTGAAATTTCTGTGCGATAGGATTCTTGATTTGAGAGGAGTCACTTGGAGATATTGAAGGTACTTCTCATTATCCACTAGTGGGTGATGGAAGCAGAGGTTGAACACAAACGTTTGGATGCTGGTGTATGTGAGAGTACTGTTACGGATTGGCTGAGTTTTCGGGTGATGTGAGGTATCTGAGGTATGTTTCGTAGTGATTAAATATGAAAGTCAAGCACTGGGTGGAGAGGGTGTTAAAGTTGACGAGAGCAAATTTGACAAGAGGAAGTATAATAGAGGCAAAAGAGTGGAAGGGAAATGGGTGTTTGGTGGTGTTGAAAGAGGTTTCAAAGTCGTTGAATGTCGTAGCAAGGAGGTACTGTCGAATATCAAGAATTACATCAAGCCGATATCTATTTTCATATCGTATTTCTGGAAGGTTGATGATTGCCTAAAGGATGAAGGGTTCAGCCACCTTACATTAGTTCAAATATCCTGAAACTAGTGCACATACAAATTCTATTGAAGGGACTTGGAATGCGATATAACGCTCAACTCTACGCCACAAAGTCGAGAACTATTTTGCTTAGTATTTGGTAGAATATGTTTGGCGAAGAAAGAAGAAGAAATTCTAAAAATGAAAAATTCGACATGTTAATCAAGAGGTGGGTTATTTTTATATATTTATTAATTTAATTGTATAAATTCTCTTATATATCTCGTAAAAATTGAAAATAAATTATTTTAAAAATAAGAAACCTTAAAACTGTATGTTTAATATTATATTATATTAAGAATTAAAGTATTATTATTTATTTTTTATTAATTTTAGAAGCTTCATTTCATAATAAGTATTTTTTTAGATATACGAAGAAAATTCTGAAATTGATAACAATGTGAGTGCGATATAATTAATAAATTGTTAAAAAACTTTGTTTAAATAAAATTGTAAATTTATAATTTCAACGAACATATGAGTTGACTTTTGTATTAATATACTGCAGTTTCCAGACCATATAAAACGTATTAAGTAGTATTTCGTTAAAAAAAACGGGGGAGTTGTTATTTTTTGTAATAAAATGTGGGGTAAAAGTAGTAATGAAAGTTTAAGTAGCTTGTCCTTGTGAAATATAAATTATATTTATTGCGTTAACATCATGAACATTACTACACGCCAATAGTAAACAAGGATTCAGTTCATAGAGTCGATACCCTTCCAATGAACCAAATCAGTTAATGAAAGGAACTGTGCCACCCTAAACTCCGGATTTAATGAATTTAAAATTAAATTGTGTAGTAAGACTATTTTTACTGGTAGCTGTTTGGTGTGACTCAGTTTGATATGAATAGCTTAGTGATCTCATTTAGTTTAATAGTTAGAAAGTAAATAATAAAATTAATGACTTAAAAATATTTCTGGAACAATTATGAACCATGGAGTGTTTACTTAGCAAACCTCTTTTTCCTGCAAGAATGGCATAAAATTGATAACACTGAAAATTAAAAGTTTGATTTTATATTAATCTTTATTGTATTGTCGAACAAAACGCGTACGACACGTTCACATCCCATTTCCGCCATGATTCTAAGCATAGAGAATTTAGTATCGTGTTGAAAATATTTATTGTTGAAGACAGATTCACCAGTGGATTCTGTTGGTTTCATTTGTACACCTTAGAGTTAATGTTTTGACCTTTGTAATTCTCGTCAAACTTGCAATGAAAAGGTACTATTATTTAATTGAAAGATTTTATGAATCTGAAATATTAATTGTGATATGGTAACAGTGGTTGTAAAGCAGGACTGTTAGAGAAACTCGTTAATGCTATTTTTTATATTGATCATGCGTATTTATAAAATATGTACTTACATCAAATGTAAATTCTATCGCAAATATTTGATCTTGAGACTGTTAATTTTACTTATACCTCTCTCTCTCTTTCTTTCAACCCTTCTCGCTCTCATCTCTCCCTGCTCTCGCCTCTCTGCTCTCCTCTCCCTGCTTCACCCTCTCTTTCTGCTCTCCTCTCCCTGCTTCTCCTCTCTCTCTCTCTCTCTCTCTCTCTCTCTCTCTCTCACACACACACACACACACTTCTCACTTTCTATTGCAGTACTTTATGAAATCTTTAAGTTAAAAAGACTTCTAACAATCAGAACTGCTACAACAGCACAAAATTTCTTGTATTAATAGTAACTGTTGCAATCTTCGAAAATTTACTGAGTCCAACGAGGATAAAACTGACGTCATTTTTAAGTGTCCTTTTTTTATCCAAAGAAAAAATTTAAAGAAACAAAGGAGTCTTTTAAAAAAGTGTTGTTAAAATTGCCTTAATTTCATTCAAATTTACGCAAAAAATACTCATATATTGAACTAATTGTACATAATCTCATTAATAGATATATCTTGAAACAACATATTTCATGCACATCTTCATGTAAAGTACCATAAAAATCACTTTATCTGTTTTAAATTCAAGGAGTTGCGCCATCGTTTAGATTTATTGGGGAATATCAATTTTGGTGAAAATTCAGCTTGCAGTTTGGCTGTTAGCGTTGATCACAGACGGACCGACAGACAAACGATGGACGGAGAACGGACGTCTTCTAGTTATCCAATTTTTGATATCAAGTACCCACGAACCGTGAATTCTGGCTACGCAACATGTTAGAAGAAGTAATTTTCTACATATAGGAACAAGATTTATCCACTATTTCCTTAATGCCCGGCAATGAGAATTTTCCTGTCAAAAAATCACCTTTTCTTCCCGCGTAATCTAATTTTGAAGAATGGATTGCGCGATCCATCTACAATATTGTAGTGGAAGAAAGATGCCGAAAAATTTAAACCCCTGCAGTTTTCTAAAATTTAATGAATTCAACGATAACCGGATCAGCGATATCTTTATAAGTGCCCTGCACTCAATCTGAAAAAAATTAAAGAAAAAAATTTAAAGCCATTTTTTGAGAAAAGTGACGAAATGTCCTTGAGGCTTCGAGTAAAGAACCCCCAAAAGGTATATCTGCGTTTCAAGACACCAAAAATTTGAACGTTTGCAGATTTCAAAATCTTCGAGATTTGAATGAAAACGAGGTAAACGCAATTTCTTTTAAGTGTTTAATCTATCCGAGAACAAAGCTTTAAAACATTATTAAGTATTTTTTTAGAAAAGTTTGAAAACGTTATGGATTCATGAAAAGTACTCCCCAAAATCCATATATTCGTTTCAAACTTGCGGGTTGAGTTCGTTTAGATCGATCAGAAAAAAAAATATTTTTAGAAAAATCGTCTCAACGATTTAGGAGATAGCATAGACCACGAACAGACGGAGAGACATGTTTCCCATCAATCGAATATTCAGTAGGAATGGCCTACAAAGCGTGTGTTCTGTCTACAAAACTTTTTTTTTTGTATCAAGGCTAAAATAACTTTTCTGTCGATTAATAGCCGGTTTTCACCGCATGACCTTCTCTTTACTAGGTATGTAAATAACTACGTACGTAGTAAAACGAGAAAGGAAAAATCATACCGAAAGTGAGACGCTATGCGTTAGAGGCGAGAGTGTATAGGACTTGTTGAAAAATGCAAAAAATTGTGCGGGTATTCGACATTCATTTTGTAGAAAACTCTGCCTTCAGAATGTATTGTTATATTGGATTAGTGTGTAGGTGGTATTCAAAGTCACAAGATATAAGTGTTAATAAGAATATCCTTAATTTTACCGGATCTTTTTCTAACCAGTTTCACAAACGATGGAAGAAGAAAATTAGCCCCTATTATGGTGTTTTTACTCTATTATATCTCCTAATATTGGCGCTCTCGGAAATAAGTAATTTTTAAGTAAAATCCTTATCTAAGTTGATATTTAATGAAACATTGATACATAATATTACAATTTGCGTTCTATTAGCCATTCAAAAATGCGGTTTAATACATTGTATTTGGCATTTCATAAGGAAAATGGTTGATTTTTGAAAATGTCTTGCACTTTTTGTGCAAAACGAAATTCGAGGTTTGAAAGTACACAAAAGTACATGGGCACAAATGTACATGAATCGCAAGAGGTACGTCGTACACCAAGTTGCGCATCAGCCTACGCAAACCAAAGAGTAGGACCATTTTCCTAGAAAGGAGGACGTTTAATGTTCAGAATTTACAGAAGACACGTAGAGATCTTGAGGAGAAATGTTTGTGTGAGTTTCGTGATGTAATTATTTACGTGGGCGAGATTCTGGAGAACTGAAATTCCATAGTTCTCGAAACATCTGTAAGTCGGAAATCACCAGTAGCCGTGAATTTTGGAAATTCCTCTTCAATATGTAGTATTATGAAAATTCATCTGAAACATATTAATATTAAATATCAGGAACACCGACCTGGATAACCGAAGTGGCTAGAGCGTGTGCCGACACAGTGCCTTGGTCGAAAGGGTCACAGGATCCTGTCCGGCCGTCGGCATTGTGGTTTGTCTCTTGTCTTTCATGTATGCGTGTTGTCGCGGAAGGCCTTATAATTCTGCTGACCACAAACTGAGAAGCCCACATGTACGCCTAGTATAAAGGTTAATATGTGTCCCCATTAGGGACGTAGTGAGTACCCGGCGCGGTTGGCCAAATTCGGCATCGCTGAAGATAGAAAAAGCCCTAGTAATAACAATTAAATTAAATAACAGTAATAATATATTTATTTCATGGATTCGAGATGAATACACTATATTAACATATGTGCAAGCATCCACAGTATTTTCCATTTCTACATAGATCGTGAGAGAAGGAAGTTTTTCAGACTCCTTTTATGTTCGCATGCCTTCATATTTATATAAACTCTCTTCAAACAACTGATTGTCACAACATCAGGTAGCGTGGTGTCGACTGCAACTAATAAACTTATTATTCAAATGCGACGTGAGGCTGTTGCCACCGTATGGTAGTGAAAATGAGTATTTGTTTGCGAGCTACCAAAAATTAAGTCACGGACCACCCACGCTAACGCCCCTGGGCCACGGATGGAAGAGTACTGCTCTACAGCCCTCCCCCCCGCCTTCCGCATTTGTTGTACTCAGGCCGAGGGGGTGAGCGCTGACCCACGGTCGTATTTTGCATATCGGGCGCAGGCATTTATATCTTGTAGGAGTCGGCCGCTTGTTGACAGAGGCGCTCTGTCGGCGGAGAGGTAGGTTGGAGGGGGAGCGGGCGCGTTCTCAAAATTGCGTGCAAGGCGTGGGAGCGTTCTCTCCGAACCGTAGGAAGGGAGGGGGTGGCGCGGCCTGCGCGGTGGCCGGTGGTAGTAGTGGTGGGGGAATTCGATTATCCCCCGAAAACAAACGTCGCCTCGTGTTTAATTTTCCGGCCCAACTACATGTGAAATGAGGGCAAATAGCGACGCGAAGCCCCGCAACGCGTCCATTTTGATAGCAAACAGCGGTATGAATATCAGCCCCCCGCCGCGTAAACTGTTGTAGCTTCGCTGTATTTGTGGGCGGTGCGATTGTGGGCGATTAGGGAAGCTGCGGAGGGGGCGGGGCAGAGGGAGAGGGGCGTGACGACGGCATAACTGGTGAGGGAAGGACGCAGCGGAGAGGGGGTTGAGGCGTGATCTCGTTAGAGGAAGACTCGCGCCACACTCCAAATTGCGTCACAAAAGTGGGGCGGTCGAACGGTTACCATTGAATTAAACATCAAACAAGAAGTAGATACAGAACTGCCATTATTTTTTCTGATTACATTTCCACAGGTGTTTGTTGCTCGCATTGAAAAGTGTGTTTGAAGGAGACGAAATATAGAATGTTATGCAAATTAATCTTTATGTAAATTAATCTTTCAGTAATAATAATCATTCATTTTTACTTCAAGTCCTCCTACAATCAATAAAAAAGTGTTGAAAACAAATAAAAATAAACTATCGATATGATGTAAAATCACGCCACAAAAGTATGGACGCGGGTATGAATATTGACACATGTCCCTTGCAAAAATTAAGAATAGTATAAAAGACAGCATTGAAAAGAGACAAAGCTCATAGTAAATAGCATTAAAAAATAAACAAAAGAGGGATGAAGTTGGTGCATAATTAACTTTTAGAGGCAAAGTAAAACTTATTCGAAGAATTTTGGTGATGCATGTTGGAACAAGATTTTGATTTACAATGCACATTGCGTAACACGAAAACAACGTACGGGGATACAATTAAAAGTCTATCAGTAGTAAGATTAAATGAACAATGAAATCCAATAAGAGCGGGTAATGATCACCAGTGGTAATTCAAGTAATAAAGAGTTAAATTCCAACGGTGTAGGTGCCACCCTTCCATTAAATGTATCAATTTCCAGTAATTGAGAAATAATATAACAAAATGAATGTGATGGAGACAAAACATATATTAGATCAACCTTAATTTCCGAAACCTGGACCACTAATCTCTTGAAGAACTGAGAAAAATGACTGATTCTCAAAAAAAACATTAGTATCACTCAGTTTAGGAACATGAATAAATTATAAAATGCGAACGTGTCTGTCAACGCACATGTGAGACTACAGATATTAATGAATTATTATTGGTAATCAATATTACCCATGAGAATTGAACTAATAAGTGAAGAAATATCTACGAAAAACAACGATAAAATTAATGGATCCCGACAACTGACGAATAAAAAACATAAAATAACCAAGAGAACCTCTCATTGAGATAATGATGAGTTGAGACGAGGGAAGGAGACTAGTCAACAAGCTAAGTTCGGCGGACTGGCACGGCACTCAATTAGTGGACGATTAAACACGATGGTTCTAATTAGCGCAGGAGTTCCACGGATGATTTGATCATTCGAGTCGGTTTCCACCCGCCAAGGTCGCAGTGGCAACGATCGCAGCGGGGAAGGTACAGGATTCGGTGGATGCTAACTTCGCCGCGGCGACGGGCAGTCACATACGTGGCCCACACCCACGGCATCGACTTGGCGACGAACTTTTTGCGACCGTTCTCGTGAAAAAAAATTCAATTTCATTTGTCCGCCGTAAGCCGCACCGAAGCTCAGCATTAATAACAAACTCTGCCAGAAATTAGGCAGAAATTTGATCAGAGCCTTGGGATTTGCGCTGGGATTCGATTTGAGGCCTCTCGCCGTTCGCTCTCGCTCTCGCTCTCGCTCTCGCTCTGTCTCTGTGACTCCCCCACGCAAATTTCCATTGCCCTCCATTCCCTTCTCTCGCCGCCTCGTGAATTCGTGACAACGCCTCCCTCCCTCTACGTGCCGCTCCTGACTGCCTGCGCTCTCTCTCCGTGATTCACCCCCCCCCGCCCTTTCGTTCTTGCGCGGTTGGATTTACTCCCACTGCCGCTTCTTCTCCCCCTTCCCCAGCTGTGTCCCACGCCAGGATGCCCGCCCTCCCCTGTACTTACCACATTTGCCTGCCTCCGTTGAGGCCCCCTCCCATGCCCCTCCCTTTCGCCCCCCTCTCTTGCCCCTCCCTCTGTCCCACCCCACCCCATCTCACTCTTCCCTCACACCATTCATCCAACCTTAGCTCCAGCCTCTTCTCGCGCCATCTCATGCCCCATCATGTCGCTCTCACCTCTCCATGCCCCTTCACGTTCCCTCACGCTCCCCTCGTGCCCCTTTTCGCTTTCCTCGCGCACCCTCACGTTTTCTTTGCCCTCGTTACGTCCTCGCACGCCTCCCTCACGCTCCCCTCAAATCCCTCCAACGCCCACCTTACGCCCTCCTCATGCCTACGCCCCCTATTCAACCCTCCTCACGGGGCCCTTCCTGCACCCTTTCAACCACTTCAGCCTCCCTCATGGCCTCCTCACGCCTTCTTATGCCCACTCACACGGCCCTTCATGCCTTCCTAACGCCCCCCCTGCACGCCCTTCACCTCCCTCACGCGCCCTCAGCTCCCACAACGCCTCCCTCATTTCCCCCTTACGATCCCTAGGGCACCCCTCACGCCCCCAAAGCTCTCTTACGTCCCCTAAACAACCCCTCACGCCCCTTCAGGCCTTCCTCACCCCCTCACATCCTCTTCCTCACGCTCCTCTCTCCTTTACGCTCTCGACCCTTCTCACCCTTTCCCTCACACCCCTACCTCTCGCTGCTCCTTCATGTCCTCGACTCACGCCTCTCTCTCCCAATCCTTCAAGTTCCCCTCTCTACGCGGACCGTTCACAACCCCCTCCCTCCAAGTCCCTCTTCCTGCCGTACGCTACCACACCGCTCCAACTCTCCATCACCCTGTGATTTCCTTCTGTCCCCCCTACCCTCACGATGGCCTGCTTTCTTTTCCACATACTCCTCCACCCAACTCCTCCCTTGCTCACATTCTGCGGACCCCCACGATCCCCTTGTCGTCGCTCACTGTCGTCACCACTCTTCACCCACCGAATTCCCTTGCGCGCGCACACACACACACACACACACACACACACACACACGTCGCCACTGGATTTCCGCTGCATCACAACGTGCCGTTGCGTTCGCTGCTGTCCCCGCCCGCGCGGCGCGTGCCGGGTCTTTACATCTTCGTTGCCGATGTGGTTTCACCATCCGACTCCTGCGGTCCGAGGGTTCTCTTTCATGTGCAGTGGACTTTGTGGTGGCTGAGAAGAATAAACGTCAGTTATTTTTAGAATTGGATTAACATAGATTACATTCTTCATACGGGAGCGGACGTTCACTAAAATTCAAATAAAGCATTTAAACAATGTCCGTATAATGAATTTCTCAAAGAATTTTCCAAATGGAAGAGAGCGTACAGTCAAATGATTGTACTCCTCCATTTTTAACGCATTTCTTTTCGAAATCAACAAGTTGATATAATCCGGTATGTCTCATAATGCATCTCGTTTCGAGGGGTTATAATTACTATGATTTATTTTCTTTTATACAGTAATTGATTGCATTATTAAGTTATTCACCGACATTATTTTCCATATTTCAAATTTTTGAGAATTGTTTTTTCTTGGTAATGTCAATTATTACTTTTCTGCGGCCCCCTTATCTATTTTTTTATATTATTCCGAAGCGATTTTTATACCTCAATACCCTAGTCATTCTTGCCACTTTCTGTTCATAATTTAGTGGCTGCAATATTTCGCCGGCGTTCTGGTATTAGTTATAACGGTTAAGAAAAATTATGATAATTCTGTTGCAAATTATGTACTGTACTTTTAATATTTTAGCTTATCGTCGGCAAAAAAACTCGTTAAATTGAAAGACTACGTCTATTTTAGAATATCTTCTAAAGCTCATTTTAAAAGTATAATTTATTTTTATCCTTGTATTCATTTGTGAAGAAATTACTCAATATAATGTTTCATGAAACTTACAAAATATAAGAGATCTTTAATTAGCAATCGAGAAAATTGCAAGAGATGATAATTATCACAAGGTAATTTGTAATATCTTCTTTCATTTTATTTTTATTGCATGGAAAATGTTTTCCTCTGCTTAACGTTCTACCTCACACGTGATATACCGCAGGTTCTGCATGCAAACTTGCATCGATATAAACACAATCGATGTAACCTGAGACTGACAAGTAGCATTTCGGTAACTATCGCTGATGCGATTTGTGGCGAAATTCGGAATCAACCTTGTCGGATATGGCGGCTCCCGCGTCAACGTCGGAAGGATGGAGACAGTGATCCATCTCCGCTCTGATTAACTGCGTAATATCAATGACTGTACTATTCCCCGCAAAGCCCCGGGGACCACCCTTCGCTTGCACCCATTGGTTTGTCATTGCCTATGCATTAGAATTGTTCCTCCCTGGCTGCATCGCGATGTAAGCCTCCAGATCCGACTGATGACACTGCAATGCCTCTGATCGAGAAGCCCTAGGTTCGAGTTCCGACGGTGGCAGGATTTTCCACACCAGGCAGCTACGTCGAATTCAGTCGCTGTCTAGGAGAATAATTCTGGAAGCAAGCTGAGCTGATTGCTAGTTTTCCGTGGTTTCTCCGATCAACTCATGGCGAATGCCGGAGCAATACCCAGACAAATGGTCCACGGACCGAGCGCGATCTTTCCTTCCTCTTCATTGTCATATCCTCATCCTCTTACTTACACACACTTACACTGACATGCATTACATTACCACTCATGCCGGGAGATCGGTCGGAAGGTTAGAGCTTGTCCTGGTTTTAGCGGTGCCCCGCTGGTGGGAGACACCTGGTTGGGGAAATCCTCTCTCGCCAACGGCAAGGCCGGATCTCGCTACTCATCGGGAGAAGATCACCGCCACCTCCTGAGGGAAACACATGCACTACACGTACGAGATTAATGGCCATAGCAGTTGTCGTGCCTGGAATCATTAACAATCAATCAATTAAGCCACCAGTCTCGCAGTACTCGTGTGGATTATCTCGTAACTTAATTGTAGTTAATGCAAAAAAAACAATGATCTTATGATTCATGACAGTAATTAGGGGCAACAAAAATATTATCACATGTGCCTAGCTAAAAAATACAAATATCGAAACGTGATTATTGTGCCGTAAACGTGCTACCTCCGCAAACAGCCGCCTCTGGCATTTGTTTTGTAATGCTTTATCAATGCAATTAACGAAAATAACTGGAACCGTTTTTGAAAAAAATATTTCTAACGTATTTTCGTAAAAGTGGCATGATGAAATTCAAAATTACAACCAAACGCTTAATATTTGGAAAAATCTAACTTGGCATTTTGTAAACTTTCAATTAAGAATGGATTGGAATAATGAGAAAATCTTTATCCACAATAATAAAGGTACGTTAAAAAATAGTCAAATTTTCCAAAATGTATGAAAAAGTTTGGACCATAAGTGGAGAATATTTTTGAAAAGGTCTACAGATTTCATGTAGAGTACGGTAGAACATCAAAGATCTTATTAAAGTCCCTCGTTCGAACAATATCTAGGAGAAAATCTTATGCATGGCATACGGGAAATCCATTGTTCTTCCCTGCAGACGTTACTGCTGTTGATTGATAGAACATAAAAATAAAACATCAAAATAATTTACGTAAATACATTATTACGTAACTATTTAGAGGGTTACAGCTGGTTGATCTCTTCAGGAAGATTTCTTTTTTGAGTATGTTGAATTGAATATTAATAGTATTATGTACGAAGCATTCTAATTATATTACAAAATCAAGAGATGCCAGGAATTCAGATTTCAAAAACGCTTGAATTCGCCCAACCTGTAATCAAATTCTTTAAATGAATGAATTATTTGAATGTAGTCAAAACTGGCATTTTGAGAGGACTGGCCCACAAGAACATATTATTTAAAAAATGCAAGCGAAATGAATTTGGAGAATTTCAAAAAAAAAAAGGAATACAAGCTTTG
Organism: Gryllus bimaculatus; assembly: GCA_017312745.1. Lineage (NCBI taxonomy): Eukaryota > Metazoa > Arthropoda > Insecta > Orthoptera > Gryllidae > Gryllus > Gryllus bimaculatus. The sequence continues at coordinate 5,945,385 of BOPP01000022.1, forward strand.
AATATGATAATGAAGGTAGAGAAATTCTAAAGTAAATAATCAAAATAGAGAATGAAGCTTTTGCTGCTTAGGCTCTGAAATGTAAGGGTTTTGTATGATAAATGGTACTTTAAATCAAATTTTAGAGGTGAATGTGCAAAAAAATTATGATTTTATAATGGTAGCGTAGTGAAGTTGAGGTGAATTGCATAGAATAATTTAAATCAGGCACCTTGTGAGAGACTTCTTCCGATACTATTAAATATCTCTTTAACCACAACATTATCATACAACTTTGTATAAAGGTTACTATTGCCTAACAATATGTAGCCGAATAACTAAACGGAAGTGAAACCTATCGACATCACCTTGACTATCGTGATTGAAAATGATTGAAAACCATTACCAAGATCAGAGCTTTCACACTTCCCGCCAGGTAACACCCCGATACCACCACCACCACCTCCGACAGTGCTACCACATCCCCTGCCTTTTCTGAAACCGCCGCCGCCGCAAAAAAATGTGTAAGCAGATTCCTACTGCCTAACAATTTTTAACCGAGTGACTAAACGGAAATGCAATCTATCTAGATCAATTTTGCTCTCGTGATTGAAAATAATTGCCATTATCATTCCCCACATCCGAGCTTGTGCACTTTGCGCGCCGTTACTAATGGCATTGCCACTGCTTACTCCGCCACCGCCACAGCTACCGTATCCTCTGCCGCCCCTGAAACCGATGCCACCGCCGCCGCCGCCGCCGCCGCCCCCAGCGCGGCCTCGGCAGCCGCCCCCATTTGCGCGACGCGTCGTCGCATTGTTTGCGCGTCTCCATGGGAACACACGAGCGGCGGCTTTCGCTCGCGCAAACACGTGTTTCGCTGTTTAGCAGAGGTCGGGATTTCTATGGGCTGTAATGGGCGCCGCACAATAGGGAGAGAGCCAGCGCCCCAGGGGGCTTCGGCGGGAACCCGAGCCCTCCGCGGGGGCGGGCCAGGGCGGGCACGAAGGGGTGAGGAGGAAGGAGAGGGAGTAAGAGGGAGGAGAGTGTGGTCGTGAGAGGTAGAGAACGCGAAATGGCTGAAAAGAGTGTGACGGGAAAAGGCAGAGTGAGGAGAAACTTGGGCAGAAAGTGTTGGGGAGTACGGTCTGAGGTAAAAGGAGATGGGAAATCAGAGGGAAGGAGGAAAAAGGATACTGAGGAAGGAGTAAGTGAAAAGACCGTGGAGGAAAGGAAGCACTAGATGAAACGACAGTCACAAAGACGTGCGGAAGTCGTGGAAAAGGAGGCAAGACGAGATATGGGTTGACGAAAAAGAGATCAAAGATCGAAAGGATGAGTAAACATGAAAAGGATGATGAGTATGCCAGAAGATGATAAATAAGTATAAAAATGGAATAGAGGGTGTGGTGTAGAACGGCTGCAATAGAAAGCATTATGATGTGGATGAGTGAGGGGAGTAAGTTTAGTGACGATGTAAAGTGAAGGATTGTTTAGAAAAAAAACTCAGAAGGGAAAATCTAGATGTCGGAAAACGTATTTCAAAATAATTAATACTTTTCCCGGATTCAGTTGTGCCATTGATTCCTCGGGAACAGATCCTCTAATTGGAGGATGAATCATGCGGGGTCCTAGTATTATGTCTCTAGCGAAATTAGAAATTTTCTCCAATTTAATGGCTCACGCGTATACTTTTCATTACGATTTCTGGTTGGCTAAGAATTTGGTCAGAAATAAATCAGAGGATGTAAGCGCGGTGAGTGCAGTTCTTTAAATTTATACAATTTGAATGTTTACTTCTTTAACTTTTCTCCATCTTCCTTTTCTTTTTTACTATTTCTCCACTTACATTTTATTCTTTAACTTTTCTTCGCAGCTCAATTTTGTATAATTTATTTCATTAATAGAAAAAATTGTTCAATAATAATAATAATAATAATATACCCATTGTATTCTTCTTGTCAATTTCTCCACATTAATTTTTTTCTTTACAATTTCTCAACTGCTTTTATTATTATTTTTTTGTAACGTTTGACACTAAAACGTCTGTTGTATTTACTGCGACTGCACTTGCAATGCAATCACACTCTCCCAGATTGCGATGTTGATGATGTTAATATTTGAGCTGCTTCATTTGACCGTTCATTGCCAACTAAATAAATTATAATTAGAGGTAAATGTGTATGCAAGTCTGTCACAAGCTCTCCCGGAAAAGTAGCATCACAACCCGCGTATCCCTTCTGATAACAAAAAGTAATATTATTACTACATTTCAAACTACAAGTAAACAATGATTATGTATTTAATTGTTTCAATTGTTTGATTTGTCATTGTACTAGTCCTTCAAAAAATTGACTCTCAGGTAAATTTTAAACAAAGGTACACACGTTCGTAGTGTAGACATTAGAAAATACGTGAACGGGTGAGTTGTACACGAGTTACATACATGGTACTGGAGATGAGTCGAGTTTGACAGCGCACGGGTTTTGAGGATGCGACGTCAGGATTATGGCCGTGACAGAAACTCGAAAGTTTGAAGCTATACACATGTCATGAGACTTATATATTATGTAAACCGTATGCGAGTTCGGGGTTTTCTGCCGCGGACGAAACGTGTAATTTCCCAACCCAAATGTATGTGTGCATTTTACGGAGCAGAGGATGCATATTATCAGGGTACAGACTCTTAGCAAACCTGCCAGTATACTAAAACTCACAAAGTTGGAAATGAAAACAACAAAGTTAATCTTGGCCTCAATATTCCCTTATCATAGAAAGGGCTCTAAATGACATTACGTTTTACGGGACAAATGATCGATTTTGATATTATTCAATACTTTTATTTTAGGCATGTCCGCATTCCGACGATTTGAGGAAAACGTAATCTGCACCAGTGTAACAAATTCCTTCACTGTCAACGGATTATTTTTACTACCCGTATTTCAGCTTACAAGAACACTGTCTGCAATTTCTAATTCAGCGAAAAAAATCTGATTAATATAATTATAGAATCCCTTGTATAATTCCTTATGTAATTTCTTATATATTCCTTATATAAATGCAATATTCCTCATATTTTTTAAATCGATTGTGTTAAAATGTTTCTGATTGAAATTTCTATTCCTATCGGATTTTTTACAAATCTATAAGTTATCTTTTCAGTATTTCTAAATTATAGTTGGATATCGATATATACTGAATATAAATTTATACTGTTATTAAAATATGAATCGCACTCGGAAAATAATATGATAATTAATAGTCATCATCGTCGTTAAAAAATTCTTTAGATGCTAATAATACTGTCATTTGCCTCGGAATTTAACGGAAGTGGAAGTTATGTTTATTTAAAGACATTCTAAACCTCTTTTGTATCGAATGTACTTCGATTATCCTCATTAAATCCGATCTAGTATTCTACCAATTGCATGAATGTAATTGTTTCATTTGTGGTTTTCTATTGATGTGATTATCATCATTCTGCATTGTAATTCTCTCAACATTAGTTAAACTGTTTCATAATTATTGGCGCTTAGGCTTACACCCTCCACATTTGTAACTCGATTTCTTGATGAAATTAAACAAAATCTAGCGAAGTTGACGTTCATTTCTAACCAATGTAGATTTTATCATATCGAAATTGTAATATTATGGTCATTTGATTTCAATCAAGAGTCATGACAAAACAATAAATATACTCAATACGACTTTCTTTCAAGGGCAACATACAACTTTGCAAGTTTTCTACCTTTAGAGTGGAAGCAAAAATTCGATTCTGGCTAGCGATTGTTTATAGAAAAAGCGAAATTTGCCGATCATTTTGTTAGAGCTTTCCTACTTTATATTTTGTTCTAATTCTTGTTTAATAAAACATTATCCTTGATATCGAAAAATCAAATGACAGCAAAACGTCTGTCTGTCCGTCCCTTCCTCCCCCTATCTGCCTGCCTGTGAACAACGCTAGTGGCTAAACCATTTAGCCATTTGCTCCTAAATCGATAGTCCCTGATCGATCTCGCTGATATCATGACCTCTTGAATTTGAAACCGATAATTTCATTTTGGAGGGTTCATTATATGACACCTCGGTATATTTTCAAAATTAGAAGAAATGGATCTATCGTTTGTGATTAAATATTGTTGGATAGTGTGATGGGCGTTTAAGACAATATGGCAGGTTTTATGTTTGTTAAAAACCACGATATTTCAAAAATTTCAAAAGATCAAAATTGTTTCGTAGCCTTCCTACAACTATAATATTAAATATAGGTTTTTTAAAATAAAATATGTTCTTTAAATAAAGAATTTGAAATAAGGTAGTGTACAATTGTTCGAAAATTTGAGAACTTTTCGCGTAATTTTGCGTGAAAATACAGGAAATACAGGCGAGAAAGTAGGTGATATTTAAGAACCACTAGTTTATTAACGTCTGAGAGTAGAAGTATTCTTTAAACGTGTTGATTTTACATTCAGAATGTCAATGCTCCGGATGGGTTTTGTATCGACCCCTTGTCGATGAAATTGTAGTCAATGAAGATTAACTGGAGTTCGATATTACACCAAAATGTAAGGGTGTCCGAGAGGCATATAAGTTTTTGAAAAGGAGTTCATGCTAGAAAAAGTTCGGGAATCCCTGCCAAAAATGCAACCAGTAAATGGCCTCTTTCCCTCCACTAGACCATTCGAAGCGAAGGTAAAAGTATTTACTTTACCTCAGTCAACTTAAGAACAAAAAAATAATATTAAGGTAATTTGATTTCAATATATAAATATTGTGACGTACCTGGGAAGCGGTACTCTCACGACAAAATAAATTATACCAGGGGCGGGTACATTTTCGTGAATGGGCTTCCAGGGATTTGACGCTGCATTGGAAGATGATCATAAGAAATTCTTTTGTGCATTTAAATATTTTAATAATAGAAACACTCGCTACAAAGATTATTTACAAAACGCAACGCGCAAGGCCTTTGGTAATAAGTGACAATCAACGCTACCTTAATGGTTTTTAAAAAACCATCAGCGGGCTGGAGGCGAGCGGGGCCGCCGTGGCAGCGGCGGTGGCGTCTTCGGCAATCTTTCTCAATCTCGCGCGAATGTCTGCACAGCACAGCCCGCTGCTGCATTACATCCGGCGCGAAATGGTCACGGTGTCCGTCGGTCACACGAATTCCTGTATTAATGTTCTGATTTAGGTCCTGGTGCGCCACTTCCATTTCACAATCATCTGATTATTAACTTTCACAAATCTAGTCTCTCACTTAACCGCCATATTCAATCCAAACTGCTTCTTAACACCACCATAAATTTGTTTGATGCAGCACTGCCCCCGTCGTGTTTCACTCACGGCCTCTCCGCGCACACACACACCAACCGTCGCTCGCCTCGCCGTCTACCCCCGATTTGACCGTTGGTGGTGGCGGCGGCGGCGGCGGCAGCGTTACTACGCTGATCAACACAGTACTTATTTTAATTGTAACTATTAATCAATTTTAATTGTTATAATCTAGAAACATTCTTCGTTCAATATATATATATACTGTATATATATATATATATATATATATATATATATATTATAAAAATGAGAATATTCCACAAATTGTAATAATACCTTCGAATTCGTACATTCTCAGGGTTTAGTTTTGATCAATACTTTGCGGGGTGACTCTACACATTTTCATTCATTCTTTAAAAGGTTAGGAAACGGTAATTTTGAATTTCAGAATCTGTAAAAATATTGTTTAAATTTAACGCGTCTCTAGATCCAAACAATACATAAGAATACTCTCATGTGTGCATGATTTCAACTATTTTGTTGCCACATTTTTCAATGTCAAGTGGTAGTGTAACATTAATTTGTAATGGTTATTTATTCTATTAAGTGACACGAGTGAGAATAATCGGGCAGTTTTCCTGTGCTTCATTCGATGTGTTTATTGTCAGCATAGGCTGAACTTCGAGTACGATGGAGTTCGATTGGTCAAAGTAAAGTTAGTGTTCTCACCGCCACAATGTAGGACTTCATATACCCTTCCTGTTAGCCTTCGCCAATACGGCAACAACATTGAGGAGCAGGGATCCAACCTCAAATTTGTGAAACATCACACACTAAGAGGACATTAAGCAGTTCTACAATGCCACGACCAGAACGCGCAAGGTTTGTCATCGATTGGAAACTGGGATATGACATTATAGCCATTTTGATCCAGTGACGTTTGATTGCAGAAACGCTGATTGTTCTGTACTGAGCCTATGTTTGCAGGGCAAGTATAGCAACCACACGCATAGTTCCCAGATAACACCAAAGACTAACGTAGTTTTCGACGATTTGGGCGGGACATTGTGTGACGATTAAATAGCGCGTGAATCACCAGAAGGCAGACAACGCGCGCGTGTGTTGTCCCGTATCACACAACGCAGCAGTCACGCTTACGCGATAGGTTATTCAAACCGTCGCATGCAGACCTGGAGCGGCTATAAAGCGTAAATGTTATATTTTAATGTTGCGTTTACATAGCAGGGACGATATAGATAATTCCCCCTAGGTAATATAACATACGAAGGGAGCTGTATCGAGCCGTACGTTACAATGAGATCCATAAATGTGGCTCCAGTGGCTGACTCGTTGCGTTGCCTCTCGATCACAGGCTCAGGCGCTGCAGGAAGTTTGACTAACAGCGTTCTGCATTCCAAGCATTTGGTGGGAGTTGGGAGCGGAGGAATAATATGGCGGACAATTGGACGGAGCAACTACAAGGTAAAGGGGGATGAGATTGCGTATTCGGGCCGCAGAGTCCTGTGAAATAAGAATCCCATGAAGCGGGTCAAAATATGAAAGCGTTTTCCAGCGCACTGTTCCAGAAACTTAATGTAAGGTGGTGTCTAAGGTAGCTTAAATAAGAAGGAGCCTCAATACTTTCTTTTACTTCAGTTTAGCGTACTATTTGAATTAAAGTTAAATTGGCAGACCCAGAAGGACCTAAAGTCTGTTTCAGAACAATAAGTGGAAGAAGGCGGTCACTCTGTGTGGAGAGAGTTGTAATTTTTTAGCATGCAACATTGTTAGTACGTCTGTATGCCTTGAGATACATGTCTCAAGGGGTATGCTGCAGGTCCCTGAATCCCGAATCTTGGAAGCTTATCGATTTTCTTAATCAATGAGGAATGAGGGATCTCAGGATGGGGTATCGGCTCGTCAAGGATACAAATGAGAAGTGGTTGAGGAAGGAAGACGTGGAAGGGATCTTTGTTTAGAAATCTGCCCTGACATCCACCTGTCGGAAGTTATTTATTTCATTATTTCCTAAAATAAAAATATTGCTCCAATGCTGAAATAAAAAGTTAAACAGTAGCATCCATATATTTAAATCACATCTCGTTAAATTACAAGGGGGCAGCGTATCCAATTAATTTTTAAGAATATCCTAACTTTCATTTGTTTAATTAATATAATTGCGCTACTAATTGCCTGTAATTCTCCAATGGCGTACAACAAATAATTAATAATTGGATAGACATAGTAATATGATCTAAAGAACAGTGGTAAAGTTCATTGAATACTACAATACTTTATTTAAAATAACGAACACTCAACGCAGACTCAACAACTTTTCATTGAGAACTGTTAGTGCTTATTTCCATTTTCTTTCTTCCATATTTACTGACAAATCCAAAACTTTTTCGTCCGTCGGTTCTCCTCTTAATCTCTGAAACAATCTTCGCCCTCCTCTTTCCGCTGTCCTTCTCATTATTGCTTTGGCTACATTTGTCTGATTGCCTCACGAAAGAAACGTTATCTTTTCCATTACATGTGTTTTTTCCACCCCGATAACATTTCAAATAATTAACAAAACAAGAATCACGAAATAAATGAACTCGTTTCAGCCTGCGTAAAATACAAGTAAAGTTAAGGAAAAATTAAGATGGCGGACAATATCAAAGTAAGGTAAGCAATGATCCAACGCCAACTGATGTACTTAATGTTTCTTTAGACAAATTCGTATACACAGGTCTCGTTTTTTTGTTACTCGATTGTACGATATTTTACTTCGAATCTCTCGCGACCACAAGGCCTTCCTGTGTTTCTCCCTCATTTCATGGCTGCAGCCCAGGTAGGGTAGGTCTGCACATTTACAGCCCCTCTACCTCCCCATTGTTTAAATGGGTATTGAGATAAACACACACACAAAATGTATCTAGAAAATAAAATGTTCGCAAAAAATTGGTTTTATTGCAAATATTAAATGTAAAATGTTTATTTAAATAGTATTATATATATATATATATATATATATATATATATTCTAACATACCCACCTACACCCCCAACTTACCTTACCACCTTCACAGTAGCACGCATGAACCGTAAGCAGGTTGTCAAGATTTTGCTCGTGAAAGCGCAGCTTTAAAAATCTAGGGAGCAGGATCTTCAGGGTGCAGAGAAGGTTTGAACTCTTACACAATTTTAAAATCACACAGATTGCACACAAACGAGTGTATAATTTACCATAAACTTTTAGTGGCTAAGTTAATGACAATAAACCAAGAATATAGAATCACACTTATAACAAAGAATAATTAAAAAACAGATAGAAACTTTACAAACACATCATGTGAATGAACACATAATTTACTTCAAGATTGATACTCTGACGTAATTACCCTAAACTATACTGGGATTCCTTGAAAATTAATTATATCTAAATTTGTGCATATTCTAATTACATTGCACGTGAAATCAAAAATTCAATTACAATCTCTCGCTTCAAGATATTACATGTAAAGAACAAAATGTGTGCAAGTGCACTACTCTAATTTACAATTTAAACTGTGTCTGAAATAGCGAAATAATAAATGTCCTAATAGAATGTTTTTAGGCAGGCAATAGGCATCAAAACGTCTCCTACTATAATACTGTAATGTTGTTGCCACCCGTGTCCTACAAATTCTTAACACTCCTATACTAGTTTTTTCCCTGCCGACGTGAACTTGACCTATTTTCGGCGATCCTAACTGTTACCTCGTGGCACTTCCCACTCTTTGGCCTTGACGGTCGTGCGCTCGCTGCTGCGGTGACGTCGCTCGGTCCCAACCTCTGCGTTGTAAGAGGGACGGGATTCGCCTCTGCGTCTGCGTTGCCGTCTTGCGTCCTCTTCCGTTCTTCTTCGTTTTCGATCCGTCTTCTTGCCTCGTGCGCCCAAGTCCTCGGCCTCTTCTTCTTCCTCGTCTGCTACGGCGCCTCTGACTACGCCCACGTTGCGAAAATGTCCCTTGCACTTCACTGAATACCCGTGCAAGTCTCTCGCCGTAGCTACTTCTACGTTTCAACAAGCCAGAATTTTAATGTTTCCTTCACAACGGGGTAATTTTTACTTCCGTGTTGTTAATTGAAGAACACTACTTAATCTGCACTATCTCGCGGACCTACTAACTAGAACGTCTGTTCAAGCGCCGAATACTCCTGCCTAGTAGCTCGTTGCAACGGCAAACAATATCTGATGTTTAACGAAAATGTTGACTCGTCGAAACGGTTATCAAAAGAGCAGCTGCTTACTCGACGCGTGGTGACCAGAAAAAGAGAGCGTCCGCTTGCGGGTTCACGTATTTATGGTGCGGCGCCTGGGGAAATTCGTGGTGGGGCTGCTACCTTCCCTCTCTTAACCTTCACAAGTAAAACAATTACTTGCAAGTTCGCATTCGTTTAGTACGGGCAACGGGATACCAGGCGCGGCGTTAAGTACCTCTGCCTTACGCGGCTGTTATCCTCGCTGCCTCCCGTAGTGTTCACACATGAGACGGTGGTGTTATGGGGTGCACGATCCATAAACGCCACAATAATATATATATATATATATATATATATATATGTCAATTAAGTTTAAATACTTCTTGCCCCCCAACAGAAAATCTGACTACGGCATGCCAACATAGCTGCCACAAGCAGTGCAACCGGTGGTGAGTCCCAGAAGAAGACTCGTTCTCGCGCTTTCCACCGGCTTAGGTGACTCATGGCATCAATTGATGTCATTGCAGTGCTTCTGACCGGGAGGACCTAGGGTTTAAATCCAGATGGTGACAGAATTTTCGACACTAGCTACATAGCTACGTCGAATTCAGCCGCTGTCAAGGATAGAATTCCAGCGACTGTCTGATCTGATCGCAAGTTTCCCGAAGTTTCTCCAGTCAACACCAAACGAATGCCGGAGCAGTACCGTAACGGGCCATGGACTGCGCGGATCATGCCTTCCTCTTCTTTGTTCTATCCTCACCGCTTACTTGGACACACTTTCACTTACATGCACTAACCTACCACTCTACAAGAACGACGGGAACTTAGAGCTTGTCCCTGCTCTGGGGGGATGCCCCTCTGCTGGGAGATACCTGGTTGGGGAAAACCACGCAATGCAACGTGTAGGCTGGCGCAGGATATCACCATCAATCGGGGGAAGGTGAACATCAACTCCCGCGATAAAAACTTACATTACACTTACGAGTTTAATAACCTGTGCAGTTGACTTGCCAGAAATCACTAATCAAGTAATCCACCAATTAGCGATATTTCTGCAGGTAGATTTGTACAATCTGGTGGCAGAACACTAGAATTAACATATTACAATTAGGAATATTGATAAATGTAATTTTAAATCATTTAAAACAATAATAGTAATAATAACAATATGATAATAATAAAGACAAAATAACAAAAGTATTAACTCTACATTTATGACTGTCCTGCACAGATATTGTAACAAACAAATACACTTTTTAAACACAGTGCACTCCACTTCACTTCACTTTACTTTCTACACTTCACGAAACTTGCACTTCACTTCTCTTTCTACTTCACTATTGCAGTACACTTCACAACACTTCCCTACACTCCAATTCAACTAAGGCGGTGACGATGTCGGTAGCAGGCACTACATTTATGGGACTAAAGACGTTAGCAGTTGACTTACCGGGAATCCCAAATCATTCAATCAATCGCTCTTCCCATGGTTTAACGCTTCCGCGATGGTAGGGCGCCGCATAGTGAAGAGTAGTCCTTTGACGAGGGGTGCACGATCCAGTTCTCTGGGCGTTGCCTCGAGAGCCTTTCAATTCCCCGTTAGAATCGTGGTTAAAACGATACTGTACAGGAGCAGGGCGCTAGTGTCGATTGATGCTGCTTTGCGGAACGTTCGCCAACTTTACAGGACCAAATTTGACACTTTTTTGGGAAATACGAAACACTTGGGAATCCAGTACTAATAATGGTCATATCTAGACGAAAAAGAGTGGCTGTATAACATGCGAACGTCAGCGCTGTCTTCTGTAGCGGGTGCGCCTACTTTATTCCCGCGAGTCAACGCGTAACTCGAGCGCCATCTCCATGGCAGCAATATGCTTTTTTTTTCTTGTAGGGAGGCGTGAGGGTAGAGCAAGACAGTATATGTGTCGCCAGCAGTTTCTGTGGGAGTTTAATCCCCTTATCGGCTTACCTTCCCCACTCCTCATTCAAGATGATGGCTTCCCGTGAGATTTCCTCGTGATCGATCTATTGCAAGCACACTGTGCTGTACTATAAATATTTTCCCAGGGTTTGAAGGTTCATTTACCTTCATAGCATTTGAATATATTTTCTAGCATGTAGTGAATTTGGAAGTCTGCCCATTATACGGAGAAGGAAGAGAAACAAAATAAGACGTAACACTGATTTGAAGGTCTTGGTGACTCTTTGAATGCATCAAACAGTATTGATTCAGAAACGGACCATGAAACAAAAGGGAAAGAGTGTAACTGGAAATATTGGAACCTGCTAGACATATAGAAACTCCCACTCGGCCACTGGGCTCCCACTGGGCACTCGGCCTACCTAACATTCACTTTATTTTTTATAATTTTCCTTTATGTAAGAAAATTACATGCGTTTGATACTCTAAGAGAAATCATTGTATTACACCCACACCGTTTGTCCTTTAATACGACCTCATGTAGCATGTTTTGGCAGTTTTACACATTGTCTGTTTTAACATTTTAATTAACCTCGAAGACCCGTGTTGGTTGTAATATTGACTTTAATTTTTGTGACATGACAATTCACCTCAGATTTCGTTAAAAGTTTGTCTTTTTTGTCCATTATTCTACAAAGAATTATTCATTTCAGTGATTGGGAATAATTTCGAAAAGAGAATAAATTCAGATATGTGAAGTATGTACTGTTTAATCTGTCCAAAATTTTAATGTACTACACTTTTTATCCGACTATTTAATTCTTTATTCCGTTCTTCCGGAATTCCGTTCTTCACCGCTCTACTTTTCTAAAGCCCAGTTCCGAAAAACACACTCTTCGCTAATGCACCGAACGAAAACTCAATATGCTATGCGTTCTCCCGCTCTGCAAATCGCTCACCCCACCTTCGCAATGCCCCGCCGACGAGACGTACTGCCCGAGCTCGCCTCGCGCTCCAGCGCAGCGCTGCGGTGAGGGAGGCATTTTTCGGGTGCGATGAAGCGGCAACGGGGCCCAGCGGCCGCCGCGCGGAGACAAATGTCGCCGTCGAATTTCCAGGCGGCCTACGAGCGCAGCCCTGCACGCGCGGTCCCTCCCCCTGGCCACGCTCGCCACACGTCGCTCCAGCACCTGCTGCCGCCCTCGCAGTAATTGTCGGGCATTAGTTCTACGGATGTACGTTATGGACAGTCTTTCATTTGTCAATAGAGAATATTAATTATATACTGCGAATTGAGCGAATGTTAATTAAATACTGCATTGAGCATGCCAAACACAACATATATTAAACACCAAACATGCAAAATTTAACTAATAAATCCAAAACATTTAAAAATACATGAGTTATTGACGTGTAACTGAAAGCAGTTCAAAATTGATACGTACTGCTCAATACGAATGCGGGAACGTACTCAGAATAGTGAAATGCATTTCTATTTCTTTCGAAATCCCAAAGATCTTTCTTCATACCTCTTAATTACTGACAATTTGGGCTGGGGGAGGATATCTCGAGGCTGGTAGTTAAAATTCATACCAGAGTATAAATAATTGAAATGGTGAATATAAAACAACTAATTGAATAATTAGGGTTTGCATACATTTTCTGTATAATTACTAATTATAAATAATTGCAGTATGATTATGATTTAAATTAATGGTATTTCAACGTAGATATCATGTTTATTTCATGTAATTATTCAGCTTCAGTCTCAGTATTTTCGTAAACAAATATATTTTTATTAAAGAATCTTCCAAATATAATTATATTCAAGTCTACATATAATGAGGACCTAAATCGTTTAGCATTTAATATTATTTAAATTCCATCCACGTGTCTCAAGCTTTTGGTACAATTCTCTCTTCACTTGAAAATACCTAAGTGAAAATGTGTGATCTACACACAGGCAGTGGTCACGTATTTTAAAAATGATATTCAATAATTTACGTAGAAATATATACTTGTTAGCCCACTAAATACAACTTATCTTCTTGCTAGAAGTCCATTTAAGACGTACGGGGTATGAGAAGAAAAAACAGAGTGGGAAACATGGTTCATTGAAGAATCTCCGGCCCGGTAGGTAGATAGATATGTTTGGGGCCAGTTACTAAAATGAACGACCTGAACTACTCGTAATGCCACCAGGGATGATGTATTGTCCTAATGCATTTCTACGAATTAGGCACTCGAAACCTCAGTATCCCACATTGCAAAATTTCTGCTGAGGACAGGCAACCAAGCTTGTTTCGCTTATATATTCTAGCGGTAGTTAAATAATATTTAAGACTCTCGCTCTATCACGTTCTTTCAGAACGATCAGCGACATAGCAGCATTAGTAGCAATTTACCGCTGATAACGAATGTATTCATGTCCTTGTGTGGAATTCGTGGTAGAGAAACCGTGATTGCTGGATATTGTCTCAAAAGACTCCTGCCCCTCTATTCACTATGCTCAATCATTAATCATTTTTCATAGAGGCTCGACTAGGAATTTTTTGTAGGGGTGTTAAAAGGTGTTATGCGCAGCCAAATTGGTGTATTGGATGGTAATTGTTCATTGATGCTTAATATAAAATTATTTTTTTTTTACTTATAGTTAATATTTATAACCTAAAGAACTGATATGTTTAACGGTTGTTCGTTAGTTCAAAAATTAGTAAATGTAATATTTCTTATAATGTCCCATGAGCCCCCAATTTGAGTGCACTTCTGTCATCCACCATCGTCATTACGATATTCCATCTCAAAAACCTAAGGCAATCGTTCGCATAATAAATAACACCCCTTCCTCCCCGCTCGCTCCCCCAGCCCAACTGCACCCCCACGTGTTCGTCACCTTGTCACCCCGTCGCCCTGCCCTTCGCTCGTGTCGCCTCGTCGGCGCGTTTTTCACGCGTTCGTCCGTCGCGGCCCGGTCGTTCGCCCCCGGCTTGTGCCGCGAACGCCCATAAAGCATGCGCCGCTGCCGTCAGAGGGGGCGCACATCACTCTTCCGGCGGGCGGCGTCGCGGCCGTCGCGACGCCCCAGAGATGGAGCCGTCCAGAGCGCCCTGCGCGACGCGTCCCCGTCGTTCGCACCCCGACGCCCTCGCGCACCTTGACGGGCAGTGGGCCGCCTGCGACTACGCTTGGTGGAAAGTATGGTTTCCACAGAAGGCGTCGTTCCTTTGTTTCGTGAATAAGGAATGTTATTCTCTTATACATTTAATACTTTGGAGGTTTATTCAAAAGATACGTTTGCACCCCGATGCCCGCGCGCACCTTAACGGGCAGTGTACACTCTAAGTCTACACTGGGTGTAGAGTAAAGAAAACACAGAAAGCGTTGTTTCTTTGTATCGTAAATGAGGTATATTATTCTTTTACACATTCGTTTAATATCGTGGGGAGGGGGTATTCAAAAGATACGATTGCTCCCCAATGCCATAGGACATTTTCATGGGCGCCTGTGCCACCGCTTGGTGGAGAGTATGGAAACGACAGAAGGCATTATTCCTTTGTTTGCTAAGGTCTGCGTCTCTTGAGTGTCTCTCGACACGCAATAACTAACTTGCGTCGTTGATTAACACGATATATTACGCTCGGGTCCCATTTTGCATAAGATACAGTGTTATTCTACGACGCGCGTTACGTAATACGCATGAACACAACGTTCGTGTGCGTTCTTCTACTATCTTGGGGGTTATTAAAGTCTCGTAACTGATTTGAAAATGAATGACGCAGAAGGAGAGAGTTTATGAAAAATGAGCTTGCAATATTATTGTACTGCTAGACGCTTTCTATAAAATTGCAGATTTTCTTTTGTTTAAAATTATTTTTTATTAAAATTTAATTGAACTTTAAATTTCGTCAAATTCGTAGTATTTTTAATAATAAACTATTAGTAAATGTTCCAATTAATAAAAACACCTCTTTTACTTTAAAAAAATGTATTAAGCACGATAATATCTCGCCAAATTTATTTAAAATACTTTGATTTAACTAAGAAATTTTCTATGAGTTACATTTGTCTCAGGGTAAGAGCTTTTGAAATATTGAGTTGTTACTAAGCGAGGAAGAGTTTTCAGAACAGAATATTGTATCGTTTTTGGAATTGTCTCTTAATTTATACTACATAAAATAAAATTACATCTAGTAGGAACTTTTGTTGCATGTATATTGTTTTATCAATGTAAGAAGTCGTAGCTTCATTACAAAATGTATTTCTTTCAATAAAGTGACTATTTATTTTTATTTGCGACCAGTAGTGCAAATGTGTGGTGACTAGGAGATAGAGGAGCAGGAATATTAAATCGAAAGTTAAATTAGTAATATTACATCTAATCGATTTACGTTGTATTTTTGTACCAAATTAGAGTGTTCTGATCTGTATGAAAATAAAATGTATATTAAATACATTTCTATATTACAGTATCGAAAAAAATCGTACAAATCGTTTCAAAAGTATTTTTGTCGAAGTTCGAATTATAAATATTTTTCTGACCCATTTTTATCCTTGAAATTCTGAAAATAACGTTAAAATATTTTTCTATCTCCTTTATTTTGCATAATTTATGTGCTATTTGCTCACAAATGTTTGTAAGATGCGCTAAATTATTTGTGAAAGTGCCTGCAAATTTTTACGCTACCTCTTCTTCAGAATATGGAAGAAATATTGTATAACCGAATTTTCACTTTGTATATTTACCAAGTCAACTTTTATTACCTAATTTGAACAAAAAATCGTATTAAAAGATTATTGGCGATTAAAATGGGCGTAAAAGTAACAGTAATATTGATCTTTAAATATTATAAATTTAAAGAAAGAATTGAAAGGTAGAGTATACAATTGGGTTTTCTAATCGAACTGATTTTACTAAGTCTTAGCTGAGAATCAGAATCTTCGTGAAAATATGATTTACCAGGAAAACCTCTAAAACGGTATTTTACAATATTTCCAATATTTTATAACATTTTCAATTTGTTTTGCAATAAATAATAATGTAAGGTATGATGTTAACTGGTATTTATGGTTCCAGTTTATTTCTATTTTCTCGACTTTTGTCATTTCAACCTTAAGAATGCGATAACCGTGTGTAAAAGTGTAGGCGATCAATTGATCCGTCCCACTGTATGTCCCCATTCGTCCCTACTTCCACCTGGATGAGGCGCCGGGCGCAGGGGTGGCGCTGCCAGAGGTGTCTTCTTTATTGCTTCTTATTCCGCTGACGGATATGTTCCTTCTCCCCCGGAGCGAGCATCACCCGTGCGAAGCCCTCCAGCTGAACGCTCCGCGAAGCTCGGCGTGGCGTCTCCTCCGGTTCCCGGAAACCGGGCGCCACCACCCCGGCGTTCGAACGTTTTGGATCGTCCGGAGTTCGGAGCACGCGATCACTTGGCGAAGCCAAAGGCTTCCTAACATTACGCGTAAACTGCGAAGACGAAGTCTCGACCAAAGCAGCGGCTGCCCGGTTTCGTGTGAGCTTTGCTGACTCGAAGACGACGTGTTAGTATGACTACTGTTTCTGTTTTCATCGACATGCTGTAGTCACCGTTGCACGTCGGTTAATATGTTGGCATTTTTGTCAAATATGTATTTAATTCTAAATAATATAAATTGGCGAATTAAAACAATAGTTTATGAAGTGTGCAAGGAATAATACAAAACTGCCAAGGGGTAAAGTTGCTAGCACACATTAAGAATTATTTTGTGGCCAAGAAGATAAAAAATAATTTATGGGAAATTTAGTTCCTTACTCTTGTGTATAATTGTTGATAAATATAAAGCCTGCAACATAAAATATTCTAAGAGCAAACATTCAAAACGTGACACGTTCACTTCACTGTCTTCCAATAATAATGAAAATTGTAGCACAAATTTTACACTTTTCGACTCGCGTAAACGAATAGAATACTACTTAACGTACTGTAAGACATCTCACGTTTTATTTTGGAAATAAAATTCTAGATAAAAACAACCGAAGAACAAAAGAAACAACACAACACATGCCAAATGAGCATGTCACCTTCTGAATCTTTGCTGCTCATTGGTCTGTGAAGGAATGAGGTCTTTTTAAGTCGTCTTTAAAGTTCTAAATGAAGAAACCTTGTGCATGGAAAATTCGTTGGAGAATATGACATTGTCTCTGGACTCTGATCTCAAATATCTGAACCTTACGTTCGAAATAGACTCCTGCCACAAAAATTGTTTTTGAATTTTTAAAGAAAGCAAATAATGATCAAGCTAAACCAGGCTTGGTGATAGAAAATTGATAAATAGTGATATATCATAAGAATATAGTTTGTACTTGTTGTTTGACCCTAATAGTTATAAGTATATTTTCCAATTAAACAAAATATAAAATATATGTTTATGGGCTTTTATCATTATTCATTCATTTGACAGAATTATAATCGTCATTCATATCATTAATGATTATTTTAGTATACGTATTTCTATTCCAAATAATTAAAGTTAATTATCCAGGTAAATTTAACAGACCCAATAAGAAACAAAGTTTCACGATGAAAGTATTGAACTGGTGAGAATAGCTGATCATATGATTTGAAATGAACACTTGTACGTCAAATCAAAACTTTAATGGCCACTACATATTTTTCCCATCACTTTCTATTAAAAGAAAGTTTTCTTGGTAGCTTTTAGTTTCGAGAAAATACCCCTACACTTAAAATTAGATAGCTAGAAACTTAAAAAAGGTTTACTAGGTCTTCAGTGAAGCACATTCTTCCATTAACCAGCACTAGCGCGAATCCTTTGACTTCAACCACGCCGTCCTAACCACGTGAGATAGATAAATGTAACAAACGATAATATTCCCGGAAGAGGAAGTTCCCAGATTTACGTTGACCTCACGTGAGGTCCCTTACTTCCGGAATGTTGCAAATCCCACTTGCCCCCCTATTTTTCCGTCTTCTCCTTCATTTTCCTCCGTGTCCTACTCTTCCACTGGAGGCGCGCGGGGGCCGCGCCGGCAAGAAGGCGCGACAGGGGCGCCACGGCGCGGCTGCGGCGCAATTTGCAAGTAAGACGCTCGCGGTCGGGGACAATGACGCGAGAAATCATTTTCCAGCTCACGCGGTGGAAAACGCGATTTCTTTTTCAATTCGTTGAAAATATTTTGCCCGATGGAAACTAATAACCGGCTGTAGAACGGCGCTGGCGAAGGGGGCTGGGGTGGTGAAGGTGGAGGGGGGCGGGAAATGGGAGTTGGGGAAGGAAAGCGGGAGGTAAGAGGGGGCGACTGGCGTTCGATTCGAAGTGAATGCTAGCGGATTGGATGCCCGGGAGTAAACCGCTGACGCCTATTCCCTTTTATCATTGTCCTCTCCCTCGTGTATGTCCCTTGTAATTTATATGTAGATCAATTAATGATAGAAAGTTGTATGCCTTTTAAGTAAAATGGATTTCTTCCAATATTCAGTATTACCGCATTAACATAAGTGGATACGCGCCATCAAAAACGTTTCGAAATCAGGGTAGCTCTAAGCAACCTTGGATATCAAGACCGGCTGTTAAAGTTTGCTGGTGGCTGCTTATAAAAAACTAAAACCTCCGCTGCATTGTATTTTGCAAGCAATAATTTATGTCCATCTATTTAAATTATACCCATTTCTGATATAATTTAATTTTCGTACAACAGTTTATTAAATCTTACATTTCAATCGTATGTTACGTATTGTTTTAAAAACGAATTGATTAAGTTTCATATCTTTCATTGAATTGTTTTCTTCCAAATGCTTTATTACTAAATCTTAAATTTATGAGTAATTCAGGCAAACCTGGGAGAGCGAGAAAAACCCAGCAGTCCCTTGCCCGCTGCTCGGCCAACAGAGAAGTTATCCTAAGAAAGGATCGAGGATACAGATCGGAAAACAAGTAATCATCGTATTTACTTCAATGAAATATCCCTCGGCTTCAAGTCATATTTAGTCACACATGTTCGTTAAACTAAGTTATTTGATAGCTTCCTTATACACGTCATTGGTGATCATGTATGTGAGTACGTGAAGGTACTCACACCACGTTCAAGATTCACTTTTAAAATATTCATTACACTGGTGACAAAAAAAATAATTTGAAGTATTGTGTTTATAACAAAGTAGTTATTTATGAAGCCAGTGGTAAAAGTGGCACTTTATTTTGCTTTATTTAAAGGCTGCAACGCGGTGTCGATGGGTCAAAAGGCGCATTCCTACAAGCTAAATAAAATCATTTTTGCTATAAATAGAGTGACACACACTATTTTTAGTCATCCTTACCGAGTCAGATTATTTTTATTCAAGTGAACAAATCACTTAATGATTTAAGGCATTAAGGACAGTAACTGATGCGGTGTTTCCTTTGTTGCATTCACAGATTTATCTCAACATGTAAGCATCGTCTTACCTTTAGCACTAGTGCTAACTAATTGAAATTTCAACATTTTATGTGTGTCCTAAAAGAACAGATTTTATTAGAGTCTGTCTAAAACAATGAATTTTTAAATTAGTACAATTAGCATGGCAAATTATAATTTTAAAGATTTCTCCTGGTGAGGAATATTTTCATCGAAGGATGGGATCGCATGAGGAATTGTCGAAGTCATAACTAAGTGCCAACTGCAAACGAACAAATGAAGGCAGGAGCGCCAATTGACATCATTGACGAGGTCATAGACTGAAACTTCTGTTATGTTGGCAGCGGTGTCTAGACAAGAGATCGCCAAGCCGTCAGTCGCGGGGAAAGTTTTGGTAGATCGCTGTCACGTTGAAATTAGCTAACCGGGAGTTACTCCACTGAGCCGGTTGTCACGAAGTTCGGTGAATCACGAAAACAGGTGCTTGCATATTCTGACCACCTGTCATTGCCAGTCTCATAGTTAATTGTGATGTGAGCATGAGTTTATGACCGTTTTGCTCTTCGTATGTGGATCAATAACAAAATTTAATCTGCGTTAGTAGAGATGGGAACATAATGTTCAACTTTACATATTTATGTGAAATGTACTTATCCCATATGGAATTGATTAAAAACAAATACAGAGACATCTGACGGATGAACATATGTACAACTGAAATGAAATAGTAACCATCACTATCACTTCAAATTCTCTCAACATTATAAAACTTGTTGATTATAAAAAAAAATGCCAACCGCCTCATTAAAATTGTTAATTCTGGTAAGATATCTGAGATGTCTGTTTTTGCATTTCTAATTTATTATTAACGATGCTTCAATATTTTTCTTGCATGCAGTAATATTTCAATTTCCTTTTCTTAAATACAGTTTTATTAAAATTGAATTCATATTTACTAGAAATATATTTTCATAGGCAGTAATAAATAAATAAATAAATAAATAAATAAATGTAAGATTTGAAAGAAAAGCTTTCTATTTCCGTCCTGGTCTCTTTCATGAGCTAACAGAAGTATTTAAAAACTATACGTCTGCTCAGAAGCATTATAAGTTTAGCAATAATAAATAAATGTAAGCTTCGAAAGAAAACAACTTTCTATTTTGGTACTGATTTCTTTTGGCAGCTCAAAGAAGGAATTCAAAGCTGTACGGTTACTCAGAAGCGTCAAAGTTTCAGAAATAATAAATAAATGTAATATATAAAAGACAAAACTTTGTATTTCTGTCCAAGTTTCTTTTGGTAGCGCACAGTAGGATATAAAACCTGTACGTTTGCTCAGAAGCCTCATACGCTTAGCAACGATAGTTTTTTTCTTTCATATCTTACATTTATATATATTTCTGTCTTGCTTTCTTTCGGTAGCTAACAGTAGGATTTAAAAACTTAACGTTTGCTCAGAAGCGTCATAAGTTTAGAAATAATAAATAAATGTAAGATTTGAAAAAAAATATATATTTCTGTCCTGGTCTCTTTCAGTAGCTAACAGTAGGATTTCAAAGCTGTACGGTTCCCCAGAAGTGTCATAATTTTAGAAAGAATAAATAAAGGTAAGAATAGAAAAAAGGCTTTCTATTTCTGTCAGGGACTCTTTTGGTACCTCACGGAAGGATTTAAAAACTGTACGTTTGCTCAAAAGAGTCGTAAGTTTGGCGACTACAGGCCTAGACAATAGGACCCTTCTTAGCGCAACTCATCTGCACAAGAGGTCCCGTGCGCGTTTGGTTCTACCCACGAGGTTCTCACTCGGCGACGCCAGCGTCGAGGGCCGCCCACTCCAGCCCTCGCCCGTCCCGGCGCACTCTGGCGTCCGACTGCAAAGTTTGACCCTCCGCCGCCTGCTCGGAGGGCGCCGCAGCGCCTGTAAGGCCCGAGACGCCTGTAAGCCCCGGGGCATCGCCTCGAGCGCTTCCCGGCGGCCGCGGGGCAAGTGGCGGCGGTGCGGCGCAGGTGGCGAGCGCGGCCTTCTGAAGGGGCGGGGATTTCATTGAAGGAGAGGTCGGCGGCGAGGTGGTGGTGGTGGTGGTAGAAATAAATGCGATGGTGCAGTAAATCAGAAAGGCTGGAAACCACAGGTCTACAATGGAAAGACATATCGCTCGTGCGCTGCAATAGTGCTATCATTGGAACTCAAAAAATACGAATATTCAGTTAATGCACTCTTCCAGAACTGCGGTTTGGCCAACCTTCCAGCAGCAACAGCAGCATATATTATAGAACAGTGTTTCACCAACAAATGGCGGAGGTGTGAATGCAAGAATGATACATTTCAATTCTAGGGGAAAACTACAAACTCATTTTTCTCAACATCTGATGTTTTGAGTTGTGCCACTATTGAAGCACACGAACGGCATTATGTTTTCTGTCTACAGTGCGGTAATTTTCCATTCTCATTTAATACGAGTAGTTGTTGGTACCACAACGCTGCCTTGTGGACGGGAGTGGCAGTAGCGAAGGCACCAGTAGCGGTCGCAATCTTTTGAGTTCAGGACGGCATTGGTGGAGCAGGGGAAGGCGATGACGGTGATGCAAATAAATACGATGGTGCAGTGAATTTGGAGAGGACAGGAGCGAGGAGGAATGGTGGCAGAAAACGTGTGGCGGCGGGGTGGCGCAGGTCGCGGGCGCGACCTTCTGAGAAGGTGGGGATTTCATTGAAGGTGAGAACGGCGGCAGTGGTAGAAATAAATGCGACGGTGCAGTACATCATAAAAGCCGGAATCTACTGGTCGATAATAGAAATACGAGTACATATTATGTCTCCTGTGTGTATGTTGTCTCCTATGTCTCCTATGTGGTAATTCTGAATTCTCATTGAACAGCTTTTGTTAACTCATCGCTGACTTATCGACGAAAATGACAGTAGCAGCACTGGTAGAGGTCGCTATCTTCTGAGACAGATATAGCATTTCTAGTGGAGAGACGTCGGTGTCGGTGTAAGAAGTAAAGCTGATAGCATAGAGAATGGGGAGAGAAGCCAGGACGCAATGACGTTAAAGGAGACGCATCTATCTCCTATACAGTGTGGTAATTCGAGGTTTTCTCTGTAACTATTTTTTTGTTAACGTTGTGGGCTCTTGGAAACTTTGCGGCCTTGAAGGCGCCAAAGTTAGCAATCGAAATGCGGAGTCGACAGTGGTGGAAGAGGCAGATAAAATCAATGTTTGGACGGTTCAGTTTTATATGACTAATTATGCCTGTGAGAAATACTGTACTCCAACTTCAGGGTCAAAGAACCACATCTCGATCAGGTTTTTTTAGCTTTCGTGATACTTTGAGCGAAATTTGAATAGATCCCTGTTTTCCTTCTGAGCATACACGTTATTTCACTATCTGTGAACCTACTCTACTTTTCAATGGTGAGTATTTATTCAAAAATCATCGATTCCTTTACGAAAGGGACCGATAAGAAATAATAGCCCAAATGTGTAGCTTATGTGCCTGTAAAAATAGTTTTGAATATATAGAAGCGAATATTTTCTTATCAATTCTTAACAAAATCATCTGTTTCCACCTGAATTGACTTTAACCTTAGGGGTGAATAGATCTGAACCATAGATGAATTAACTTTACCATAGGGGTTAGGGTAGGCATCTCAGAATTAAAAAAAAAAAGGTGATGGTGGAAGCGGTGCATGCATGGTTATATAAATAATGTGCATGTTGCGTTCAATCGTAGTAATCAGTCATTAGTGTTTGATAGAAAAACGTATCATTATCGTTTACACTGTGATAAATATGTTCTATTATGACTATTTTTAGGTGCAAATATTAGGTATGAAGGTATTTTTTTCGTTCTCCCATCATCGCTCTTATATTGGGTAGCGAAATGCCTTAGGATGGATATTTTATGTCTGTTTTGTTGCCTCCACGATATTGGAAAATACTCTTACATTTTTTGTAGCAGTATATTGATCTATTTGTTTCGTTTATTATATTAATTTCAATAATAGTTTAAGTTGTTTACCCTCTACAGTTCCTCGTGTTATGAATTTTGTTTGTTTTTTCCTGTTACAACATCATTTCAACCTCTTGTTTGTCCCTGAGTTTCCTGAAAATTCTAGCCCTTTTTAGGTTTGTCGACATGTTGCGATGCGGCAAATTCTTCTGACACATACACGTAAATAACTAAGGTATATTATTTCCCTTTATTTTCCTACATTTCCCGTATCGATAAAAATGTTTGTTTTCCTCTCAAAACTTTTATTTTGTATTTCAATAGTTCCTACATCTGCCGATATAGATCAAACATGAAAACAATTTGTTGTTCGTTTCGATACTAATACGTTACAGAATACGTTTTCCATGTTTACGTTATTCTCAAACGCGTCATGTTATCCGGTAACGTGAACTGCGATGAGAAGCAATGAAACGGGAGATCCAGAAAATCTGGTACTGACCTTCAGAGACCAACGCTAATTGCTCTTGGACTCACTTGGATTAAAATCGCAATTTCAAAGGAGCTTGAGTACTATCGACCCTGCAATGATTACAACAGCGTTCAGAGAAACCTTAGGGATCCAATTTGATTGTGGAAGTGATGTCGTCTTAGGGAGATGTAAAGACGCCAGTCATCTGGTTTTAGTTAGGAGCAAGTACATAGCGAAGAGCGATTGGGTTGTATTACAACGAACATATTTAATGAATTTAGTTAATTTAAATGTAAAATGAAGGAGCTTTAAGTGCAAGGCTAGGGAAGATGAAATCAGGAGATGGAGCAGCAAATTATGTGATTTCAGTGCCTCAGACAGGACGGTTCCAGGGATGAAGTCCCGATGGTAGTAGTATTTTCGACTAGCTATATAGCTGTATTGAATTCAGCCGCTGCCTAGAGAATATTCTAGTTGCCGGCTACTATGGTCGGTACTTTTCTGTGGTTTCTCAGATCATCGCTCGGCAAATACCGAAGTAATACCCTAACAAACGGGTCAGTGACCTCGCGCGATATTTACTTCATTTCTCTTTCGACGCCCCTTACTTACACACAATCATACATGCCGAAAGAAGGGTCGAAGCTTAGATATTGATCCGGCTGGGGAGATGTCTCGATGGTGGAGATACCTGGATGTGTATAAAGTAGTAGTTGACGCGCCTGGATTCACTAATAAATCAATTAATCCACCCGGTCCCGTTATCGCCACTCTCATCCTGTCCCGCACTGCCCTTACTTGGGCCCTAACCGCCGCCACCCTGCTTCCCGCCTGACCCCTGTCCTCCCCCCTCTTAAGCCCATCCAGCCCTGTCACCACGATTACCACCTCACAGCACTCTTGCCTCCACACTTCACATATCCGCCCACACACTGGCGTCGTTTTCAGCCTCCCCTCCTCGCATTCATTGTCACCTTTCACGTTCTCGATCTCATTTTTAGAGAATTCGTGCAGCCCTCTTTGTGCAATGCTGACTCCGCACGTGGCGCGTTTTCCCCTTCGTCTTCCAGTTTTCCATCCGACACTCGCGTCTACATGCGTACTGCGTCATGGATTTTCAGTTGCCTCGTAGCTGCCGTTTGTGGGTCGTTCTCGGTTTCTGCTTCCTAGTTGTTTTCACGCCCACATCTTCACTTTTGTTGTAGTCGTTCCCGCCTTCGTCTCCGATCGTAGGCGTGTGCAACCGGAGCAAGAGGGGGCAATTACTTTTCTGGGCACCTCGATGTTCATTTTTCTCCAATTTTTAAACATATTTTTATGTGAAATATTCTACTAAGAAATAAATTATACATACCGCACGAAAAAGGTAATTATTACATAAATGATACCAATACGAATCAATACAATTTATTTTATGGTTGCCATACGATTGGAAAAAGCCTCTTCTCCAAATGTCGTGTATCAATACTCAAAAATGTCCGCTTGAAAAGGGAATACAAGAATTTTTTCATATTTATGCAAATAAAATGATTTATGATATAGGGCTGTGGGCCTGTTTCGAAATTCTTTGCACCCTTCTCCTGAACCTAGTGGCTCCCTTGTGCGCACGCCTGTGTCTCCGATTCTTTTCTCTCCTTGTCTTTCTTCTGTCTTATCTTTTCCTACTACTTTGCTTATGCCTTCGTCATTCCGAGGACTGTTCTCCGTATAATTGGCACTCTCTCCGCCATCTTCAACTTCAATGCTCTTTTCGCTGTACGCTTTACCGCTGTCGCGTTTGTTGTCCTTCTTATTGCATACATCTGTCGTCGCTCACTCACCTCCACCCTCCTTTGCCGTTGTTCTCCCTTTGCACTTAATCATGACCCCTTGCAGACGTCGTGTAATCCCCTGTGATGTTCAACTGTCTTCTCATGCAGACACCCAGCACCAGCCATCTTGTCCTTGCGTCCCAGTTTATGTCTTTCTTGAAGTTTCTCATTTACAGCTTTGTCTTTTATATATGACGGACCTAAAACCTCATCACGTTCGTATCTTTTCATTTTTAAATGAATTTCTTTTTCATTACGTGGCTGATTCATAAACATATTCTTGACTTTCGTTATTGCTAATAACTTTGTCCCTATTATAAACCTTCACGTAGATGATTCATTCCATTACTTTCTTAATGTGACACTCGTTATTGTTCTGTTCTGCGTTTTGTTTTAAAAAAAGTTACCACTATTTGCATATATCTGGGTATTACATTATTTACATTTTTGTATCTCAAATTAATGAGCATTTAAATGTCACTAAAATTTTGTGCGTACGTTCTTGAATGAAAGGACAGAAGCAATTGTAAGAGAAACAAAAGTAATTATTACAAATACCTGCCATTTTACTTTCTCGTATACTATCTACGTTGTACAAAAGGAAACAAAGAATAATCATGGTATTGATTCCAACTAATGAACACTTTAAATAAATTCTACAAAAACATTTTTTTCATTACATAAAAATTATACGGTTTATTAAAATAAAATGAATATTTGAATAAATTTTAATATTTTCCAGTCATTATTTTTCATTTATGATTTTCTTCAAGGGACGGTTTGCGTTTGACCGTATTCTGAACGTCTGCGCCCGAAAACCTGCAACGGGTACGGTTTTGTTCAACCTCTACAGGGTAGGTAGTGCCAGTCTCTCGCCCAGACAAAGCGGACAATCAAAGGCCGGAAAGGACGCGGGGCTATCAGACTCCCGCCGAGAGTTGTACGACCGGTACAACCTACTGGTACGGTTAAAACTAGGCGGCAGTAACATTCATTAACAAATTAATTATTATTCTCTCTACCTAGCATTTTCTATCACGCGTAGAAAAGAGTAGTTTTGATCGAAGGGGAATGATGGTATTTGATTTAAAGAATTACTACAGAGCAGTGGTCCATGGCGGAATGAGAGGTAAAGAAAACAGGAGCCCGGAGAAAATGCGCCAAAAACTCGCATTTCTTACCTTAAGCTTTGCAAGAATAGTCGAGAATTTGATCCCGGGTAAATAAAGAGGAAATGCGAGGCGTCTGATCATTCCCCGTGGATGGTCTACGGTTTTGGCTACAATTAAACACGAGAGCGAGAACACGAACGTGTAAAACTGGCACACATTTCAAATGCGAATAAAGTATTCTATTCTAGGCCTTTACTCTCTTCAGCATACCTGTATCATGTCTCATGGCAAAACTCAGACTGCAACAGATGCTTGAGTTATCACTTTGTCTCTCCAGGTGCTTCAAGTGCTATGGTAATTTGTTCCATAACTGTAGTGCATGTTACACTTGGGAGGTGGTCAACCCACGCTGGACCGTTTGATCCACTGGCGATCTGCACTGAAGGCTGTCTCCCTCCAGTTATGTCCGCCAGCAGGGCACCAAACCTACCAAGATAAGGTCTAAGCTTCCGACATGTGGGATGATGTAGAGCACATAAGTGTGTGTGTGTGTGGGTGGGTGGGTGGATCTAAAAGGGAAGGAGGGGACAAGGGTAAGAAGGGAAGAAAAATCGTATGAATATTCCGTGCGTCAATACCCGCACTTTCTTGTTGTACCTACGTTCTAGAGAGATTTTTCCTCAGGGTGCACACTAAAGCGTTACCATCTATCCGCAACCCCGCGGGCGTACAAGAACACCTTTGGGCTGGCATCCGGATGGTCGGAAAGCATCACACCAGCGGGGCACCTCCCAATTGAGCGTACGTAAGGCCACTCTGCCAGCTCAGAGCTGTCCGTGCTAGCCCTAGAGTCTAATTTGACGCTACTCACATTGCGCTGGGACTTAATAACCCATGACGATTGACCACTGCCATAACGAAGCCAAATGCCCAAATGGTGGTCGCCCGGGCCAAAGCCAGATTGGCGCTGGGATTCAAACCCGTTTTCTCTCTGCCTCCATCATGAAGCTATCGAATTGAGTCATGCCGGAATTTAGACAACCTGACAGGAGGCTTCTTGGATCCCGTCCAATGGGCACCTGGGTCGAGTCCCTCGGCCTATCCTGTCCAAAGGTCTGCGAGCGCCCATCCAGGCAATAACGAAAGGATTGGATGAAGGATCGCACGCGGCTTGTTTGTTCAGTTTTTGCTCTTCTATACGCCTGGCACTCATCGGAGGAACAGCCGGCCGCTTGAATTCTCCTCCAGACACTTATAGGATTAGATCTAACGATAAAGCTACCGTCGGGACTCGAACCGTCAAATGGTAACAGTTTGCCCTAAAGCATATTAGCCCATGAAAGCGGCGCATCCACCACTTTCTCCTCCACCTTCCTCATCCCGTCCCTCATAAGCGTACATGCCGTCTCTTTCGTCGCCGCCTCCTCCACCATTCCTAGCATGCCACTCGCTCCACTTAAGTAACGCACCGCTAAGGGGCGGGCGGGGCGGGAGGCTGGCCGCGGGCCCAGTGGAGGCACCCCGCAGAGATTCCAAGTCCAAACGAGCACGGCTGCGCGCGGGGCGGCCCCGGAAGGGCGGGCGGGGCGAGGAGGGTAGGGCAAAGGCGGCGCGGGGGGGGGCTCCAGTTTACGGGCACGTAGCCGCGTCGCTTTTATTGCGGCGCTCGCCCCATGCGCGCGTCTTAATTATGCAGTCCGCGAGCCCTCCACCTCCCCTCCGCGCCGCCGCGCGGGGCGGCGTCGTTCGCCTCATCCGCCACCACGCCCCCCGCCCCGCCGTCTTCATTACCTCTGCCGCCGGACGTCGCTGCCCCGACCTCCTCGCCCGCCCCGGCCCCCTGCGCCGGCAGCACCAGTCGAATCGACGCCGGCTTGGACGTTTGCTTCCCTACGACGAGTCGCGCTCTCGAGGAGCTTCTGACTTGCGCTGTTTTCAGAAGCAATCCAGCGGGCCTGTTGGTTAGGAACTACCGCTTGGAGGTATTATTCAAAAACTGACATCAAGATGTTCCACTGGTGACAGTGGCACGCTTCGCGGTAGCATGGCATGCCACGAGCGTCTCAGTGCTACTTGCGTCGGGAAAAGGAACTATCTATAGTATTCCCGCTGATTTCCATCTTGTGGGACTCGCGTGTAAGAAACAGGACCTGTCTGCCAGTACTGGCACAACAGCCGCTGACGAGGCCAATGTTACCAGCAGCGTTCTGGTCTCGCGGCCATGGATTAAGGAGACCACTATTGTGGTTACCACTAAGACAGCCCTACAACGTATTCTAGTCTTCTCAACCTGAAAAGAGAGATTTCTCATCGCCACCCAGCAATAGAAACTCAGGCATTGTGAGGAAAGCACACACTATAATCTGCACCGGTCGGGTATCGAAGCCGTGGTTACGTCTTGGAGAGCGATCTTGCTGACCACTGATCTGCCCGTGAGGCCAAAAATGAGAATATGAACAGAAAAATAGAAGAATAATTATAAATAAAAAATAACTTTCTCTGCTGGAAATCTCTGCTTGGCCAATAGCTGCGTATTTTGCTGAGCCTAGGTTACCAACCTGGAGGTTTCCAGCCACGGTGAGCTGTTGCGAGCTGCAATAGGCACCTTGAACATTTGCAAACTGCTTATTCTGCATATTTAAGACAAACTTTAGATTTTGGCAGCTCGGGTGGGCACGGAATACGATATGATGTTGGTGAATCTCTGGGCTGTTGGAGGAACGGTCCATGGTACTCTCGCTGCCGTACAGTTGCCATGGCTCCTGCAATGGTGTGATGTAGGTCACAGCTAGATGATAAGCGACTGTTGGTTTATGGCGCACGCTTAGGAAGTTCATTATGTAACTGCACTGGCTAGGCCGGTGCGAGCGATGTTGTCGCCACGGCCGTTCGGCACTAAATGCTATTCTTTACTTTGTAATGAGTTTTCCATTGCACTCTACCATTTGTCAGTCTTGTCAGAAACACGTGGCTTAGGCAAACTTGTAAGAACCTGTTTTGGAATGCGGTTCATAATGAATAGTTATGGAGAGAAATAATGAAGGTGAAAGTGGTTCTTCTCTCTGAGTACGATATATATGACTGCTATGCGAGACATAGTGTGGGGAAAACTTGTATGGTCCCAATGTATAGTATAGCGAGAATGCACTTGGCAACATATTAAAAGGAAAAGTCACAAACATCTTCTAATAATTATTTGGGGGGCTTCATACCCAAAGCTGTACATTGCAGACAAATTACTACAGAGTACTCTGAAATACTTTGGAGACGAGAAAAATAATAATAATTTTGTTTACATGGCAAGTAACTTATGAAAGAGTAGTGGAATAGAATAAAGTTTAGAGAGAATTGTGTGAGAGGTGGAAATGCCGCAGCAATGTAACAACTTCTAAGCTGCCGCAATTTCTATAAGTTTGGTATAGAGGAAATCGGAGATCGTTGGTACTTAGGTTCTTAAGTCAGCCACGTTATAGCCTAAGCTTTGTGTCACCTGACCTTTACGACCTAACACAGAAGTATCAGTATGATCAGTGGAACGATTTTGTAATCCTAATCTTAAATGTGTTTTAAGAGCTTAGAGAGTAATATTGTCGCAGTTTATTGATTGGCTTCTGTAATAGTTTGAAGAAAATAATTTGGTTTTCTTTCTTTTGAGTTCTGAATTCGTTACATGAAACCCAGGGGAAATAGCGTACCTTTTTTGAATAGATTTCTTGCCGAAAATGTCTATTTTATTGTTTTTATAATATTATATTTTTATTACATAAATTATATTTTCCACTCCCCGATTTGTTTCAGCAGGGACTGCTTTGGTTTGGTCAGATACTCATCTTAGTCATTAGTAGCCAATCGATTTTAAACCCTCTGAACTTGTGTGAGACAAAATTAATCCAAAAACTACCCTACATATTACATCATTGCAATACCAATATTAATAAGATTATTTCAGCTTATTCAATAACCCTTCAGTGGTCGTGTGGATTACTACTGTCATTCATACCTATTTATTAGGCGTTTAAAGCTAGAGTTGATGACCATTTGGTATGGATTTTTCAGTGCCTTTCGTGTAAGGTCTCACCTCGCGACTCATCGCAAAGTATGACTAAAACTAAAATTGCTTCGCTTGCGATAAGCTGTAAATAGAGCTTAAAACACAGTAGTCCTCGCTCTACCGTTTCTGACCGAGGAAGACGACCGCGACCCTGTGAATTTCGGGTGTTGTAAGAGGTTTCTGTGCGATGTGCTGGTTCTCCAGTTCGCGGCTAGTTGGCATTGGCCAGTCAATGAGAGTGAAAGATTGAAATGTCAAAGATACAAGAGGGGGATGGAGAAAAACTTACTGATGTTTTGAAAGGCGAAGAAAAAAGTAATGAGGAGGAAATATTTGAGTCAGTTCACGGCAGTGAATGCAAACTCCGTGACTGTTTTCCAGTTTATTAAGCCATATGACAGATTGAATATTTTCACAAAAATATCTCCTGATATTCATTACATTACAGATAGGTAGAAATACTATTCCAGTAATTCAATAGTTCAATATAGTTCAAATATTCAATAGTTCATAAATTACTATTATTGAACGTCTAGCTGCAAATTACCAAAAACTAAACTAATATGTAGATAACTATAAAAAAATAATACAAATAGTATGCACTAAATTATTTACTTATACACTGTGACTCCATCGACAGCTATGAACATTTTCAGTCGTGAATGCAAAGACTCACATACTGTCTGCAGTGTTTTATGGAGCTATAAATCAATGCTTTGGAATTTCAATCAGTAGAAGAAAAGTTATATTCTGATGATTCGATGAAAAAAATCATATTTCATTCTGATCGTTAATATTGATATTTGTTCCCATTTCAGTCATGGCAAGACCATGAACGGCTGTAGTTACGCATCTCCCCTCTCCCCCTAACAATCACGGCGCGCAAAGGACACCTCCCCAAATCCGACAGTTGTAAGGGCTGCCACAGCATATATTGACCATTTAATTTAAAATCAAATGTCAACAAGTATAATTTTGTGAGTGGGGTTGGTAGGTTAACCTACAACTGATGTTCTTTAATGACTTTAAAAGTTCAAAAGTCAAACATTCAAAAATAAAAAAATATATTAAAGTAGCCTAATAAATGTAGCACGATGCAATCAAACTCGTGAAAAGTAAGATGGAGTTGCGTCAGGCATTAAAAACTATCGACAAATGCCAACCTGCCCAGATCTGTTCTTCAAAACCAACAAGCGGTGTTTCTTTACAAACAATTTAGAAGTACAATTGATCGTAAGTTGATAAGTGTAAACTTGGTAAAGAGATAATAACATATGAGAAATATAAATATTAAAATTTTAAAAATATTTACAACATCGCTACAAAAGTAATAAAAAAATATTTGCTGAAAGTGTTCAAACTTGCTGGTAATTTTTTGTGTGTATTAGACGCTTGTATTTTATATTGAATGTAATTTGTGTGGTTTATCGTCTGTTATAATGTTATGTAATGTTTCTGATAGCATATTTTCCGAAAGTAAATATTTCTGGTACACCTTTCAATGTATCTTATATCAGGAAAACTACAAAAACGATTATCGTAATCGTTTTTTATGTATTACGTTCTCAATATTATCGGTAACTCCTATCATTGTTTATCTTCTACCATGGAAAGATGAATCTGTATTTTCCTATTTTCTCTATGTAACTCAGACGAGAGTCAAGTGTTTTTATTACTACGAAACAACATTCGCACTCGCACACCAGTTAAAAAGTGAAGATCTTTACAAAATCAACACAAGTTTATCGAAAGAAAACAGAGCAAAAATAGAAGGAACAATATACAGGTCGACCTTAAACACAAGAATAATATTTATTTTGCTATAATTGAGTTCCAGTAACTCACAAAATAAAAGTTCAATATTGTGAATTTTATTGCGTTTCAATGCATAACAAATTCTTAAATATTATAAAAAAGTATTGAATCGTAAAATTTAAAATTAGTGTACGAGGTTCGAATAACTACATTAACTCGACTTCCTACATTCCTATTTTGGCATTTTCGATTTAATGTGTAATGGTTTTGAGTTTGTGCAATGGAGAGTCTATTTGTTTATTATGAAAAAAACAAGTAAAGTTTGGCTACTTGCCTTAGTAGAAAAATGGTAACAGACTGCTGAAATATTAATGTCTTTAATGCAGAATATGTTTGGAACGTGGACCACGGGGTTGAGAGTTGAGTTTCATACCGCAAGGTAATGTGATTCCAATCATATTGAGGAAAATCGCTCCTTAGTTACCGATTAATCTAGTTCGAGCTGCTAGTGAGGAAGACTCACGGTGTAAGAAATAAAATGCGACAATTGAATGTCGAAAAACCGGGAGAGGTAGCTCAGGGCATCATCTATTGTCACTGCAGTGCCTCTGACCGCGTGGTACTACGTATAGATTCGAATCCTGACGGTGGCTGAATTTTCGACACTAGCACGACAGCTAGGCGCAGAGCAATGACGTCTATGTCATCTTATAGAGTATATTTAGCAGTACACCTACAAAACGTTTCAAGCAAAAATTTGGAGCCATGTTTGAGATTTTTTTTAATTGCACATATTGCTTGCAATATGCGCAAAAACTACTTTTTTTTAAAATGTACCTGATCTTAATGAAGTAACTCACTATGAAGAACAAATTTTCTTTGAATTAAAAGTATTTATCTTCAATTTTGTAGTTGTAAGGAGACGCCTAAATAATTTTAGAATTATCTAAAATTCAGTACACCATGAAAATCGGACATCTGCCACCTATATAAATGTATTTTACTCTAATGTGTTCCCATTATATTTATTAATACATGTGCATTAAATAATATTGATTTGTGATTTTATCGCATATTTTGTATTAATTTTAAACACTATGACTCCACATCATCTTAGATTCAGTTCTGAAAAAATCTAAATTTCAGCGCTGAAATTTTATGAAATCATTTGTTAAATTAAATTACCTGTTAATAAACAAGGACAACATGATCAATTAATTCATAGGGAAAATCACATGCTTAGATGAAGTACTATAAAGCCGGTTAATAATAGTTTGCTGTTACATATTTGGGTCCCATTACATTTCATTTAAAGCAAAAATCTCGAAACTTGCTTCAATATATACAGTTCAATCTTCTTTCTGAACAAAACCTCTTCGGGTTTGAAATATAATGATTAATGTAATTTTCAAAATATCAAAGGTATTAACGAAAATATGATAATTATAAATGCACTTTCTTCTAATCGAATATGTAATTTAAAGAAAAAAAGGTGTATCCATTTTTCAAACATTTTGAAGATGTCACTGGAGTTTCATGTAAAATATTAAAATATGAAAATATATTAAAATATTAAAACTATTTCCAGAAAGGCCCATCTAGATCTTGCTCTTGATGTATCTCCCATGTTTGTGGTCAAAAGCTTCTAATATCACATAATAACGCATGTTAAATGATGTCGTAGGCTTCCTCAACCAGAGCTATCGTAGCCTTCCTATTAGCTGCAGTGCCTAAAAGGGCGGAAAAGCACGACACGGCGACGTGCCGCCGCCGATCTGCCTCGGTTCAGTTGTCGTGAGCTCGTCGTGAAGGCAAGAGGTCTACTTCACGCCTCACAATTCCGTTAATTTGCAACATGTTGTATTCACGCCCAACGCCTTTACAAAGCAGTGATCTGTTTAATATGTTCTTAGTGCAACGTGATCAATGTGATCTTATTGTGGACAATCTACGTACGTTCATTTATGTACTTAATTTATTTTGTTAATGTAATGACTTCCCAAGCCTGTCATGTGTGTGTGTGTGTGTGTGTGTGTGTGTGTGTGTGTGTGTCAGCACTAGTTTGACTTATGGTAACTACGTACAACTGTGCAATGTGTGAAACGGTGGCACTGATAACAGTATTCACAGAATACACAAACTGCATTTGTTCCAAATCGTAAATATTGATTGCTTATTGAATCGTATATTCTATCGGTTGTGTGTGTTATCGAGTTCAGATATATATGTGCTTTAACTCCTTACAGAGCTTGCGAAATACGACAACACTGGCAAAATACTTTCCGAGCGTGTGACTGCTGACGAAACGTGGACGAACTGCATTCCTGGGTGTGCGTGCGAGGGTTACAGTCTCTTAGCTCCATCTGTGAGTGGTCCTTCATTCAGGTAAGAAAATAAAAGTTAGGGAAAGGTGATGGGGATTGATATGCTAAAAGGTCACACCTGACAATTCAGTCTGCTGCTGCATATCGCCTCCGCTAGGGGAAAAAGTAAAAAAGCAAGAGTCAAGTGCAAGACTCTGTTAAATTGTTTTTGGTGGTGGCCTGCATATCTCATTAGCTCTAAATAATATTCTCCTTAAGAACATTGATCATAAAATACAGTAATTACAGTCGATATCGTACTCTCATCCATGCCTCCCTTGTTTTGGTTCCATTCCCCCTTTGATCTTCACCTCACCTCACCTCACCTCACCTCTCCTCTCAGATGAAATATAGTTTTCTTCTAGTTCAATACCTGCCTCAAATCAGAGTGCCGGTTGGAGACTAGAAACTTATGTTGACTTTTCAACTTGTTACGTTGACACAAAACCTATGTTTTACTCTGAAATAATCTCTTTTAATGTATTTGTGTTATCTATCATTTTTTTAAATTAATGTGAGCCATTGACGATTTTTTGATACGTAATCGTAACGTTTGATATATCACATTTTATTGTAAACGGTTCTACAATTTATACAGCGTGAAGATAGCAAAAAATAAAATTTCTGAAAAGTCGTTTTTCATGTAGTGATTGTCAACAATATAAGTGAATGATTTTATAATAGCGCAGGAAGTATGTAACCATCCTAAATAAAAAAGTCCAAATATTCTCTGTGGTTTATAAGTTACATTGAAAGAACAATTAAGCAATGTAATTTCAAGCAAAAAACAGTACCAGCAATTTTTATTGTTAAATTTTTTTCCAAATAATTCGAATAATTCTTTGAGCAGACTTGTAAAATACTTTAATTTAATACTATAGTTTATAATATAGTTTAATAAAATTGTAAATTTTGATTCTTAATAGTTCTGCTGGCTCGTGATAATTTTGAACGGAAGCAGTATGGCTCAAGTACATGCTCTGGAGTCACGTGATCTAGAACGTTCAGAAAAATAATTTTCCGTCGAACCGAAAGCTGGAGACATTTGTTCCAAGCTTTGCCTCCCAAGTGGTTGCTGCAAGTAGTTTTTTTGCCGTAGGTGGAAAGCTTATTAATATGCGTTCAATATTCCGTCTAATTTATGCAACTTGGGCGACATTCAAATGACATAATTGTTCAATACATTAAATGATTAGATTTAAAGAAGTGTTAATAAGAAACAGTTTGGAACTGGTCGGAACATATTTTCGACGGATTTGCCAATCCAACAAGCTTGTTACGTTGAATTTCTTGAACGTGACTGTTACTTTGAATTTCACTCTAAACTATGAATGCAGTGCTGTGACATGAGTGAATACCATGTAAAATTTAAGCAAGGAGAGAAGTCTTCAGTTGGTGTATACCTGCAATACACTAAGCAGCCATTTCATACTTCAGATGTAGATATCAATTCAGTATGAAAATACGGATAGTTTTTCACTTTATTATCTTAACTATTTCGTTGGCATAATTACAATTATTGTAAATAGTACTTCACTGCATGCCATAAGAGAGAAACTATCAATGTACTTTAAATGTCTTCAGGGATAAATTTGTAATTCTCAAGCAGAAGCAATTGAAATAAAAAACAAATTAAACGGAATTCCTTCAGAAATAAATATTGAAATTATTTTAAGAAAAAAATTAGTTTTTGGTATATACTACATACAATCTCTTAGTTATTTAAAAAATATTCTCTGACTTCTTACTTTGAATTTTTCGTTTTATTAGGCGGTTTTATAGTAGATACACTGGAGGCAGTATTTACGAAATCAATAAAGGCAGGGATGATTCGATAGAATCAATCACCTTGTAGAAATATGTCTTATTGTGAGATTCTGCCAGATGAAAACCGTGCGTTATTAAATTTATTTTAGTTTTTGTCTTCTTTGCCCTACTTGCACAGCGCCAGGATAACGAGGTCAGTGTAAAATTACAATTTTAAGAAACACAACGCGAAAGATTTTATTAATTCTAGTGTCTCCCCGTTCCGTCAGACTAAGAAATGCTCTTTGTTTTTACTTCACAAATGATACCTCGGTCTGCTAAGAAGGAAATAAAGAATATTACGTTTTATATGAAAATTAATGATTTTATACTCGTATATATTCAAATTCTGTTCGTAATTTGTTAATAAATCTGTACCAAAAAAGACGAGACCTCTCAAGACCGTCATTTGTTAGTTAAGAAACCATATTTCATAAGACCTGCCTTTCAGAGTAAAACACAGCCTTCGTCCGTAAATAAACGGCTCCGCTCAGTATAAAGCACGTAATACAGTTTTCCGTTAACACAGCATGTTATCGGAATCATAGAACAAATCGAGATACTAGCTCAGTTTTCTTGTGCAGCGGCGATGAGTATTTTCTTATTTTCACGTGCTTTTGTTTGTACACTATACTGTACATTTATGCTTTTCATTAATTACTGAAACAGTTTTAAACAAGTATAAATAACACTAATGTTTTAATAAAGTAGTACGCAATTTAAGTTTGTTATTTTCTGATATGTAAACACTTCCAACACATTCCCAAGAAAGTTGTAACAACTGTGAGGATAACTTTATTCTTGAGCCACTACGATGGTTCTATTAGCCATCCACAACCTCCTGGATAACCATCCTTGCGTAAATGCACGGATTAATATTCCTGAAAATATTAAAATATTAGAAATGTATAAAGAAACTGATATAGAAATTGCAACCTCGAACTTGGAGCCTATTTTCTCAGAGCAGAGGGGAGTGAGAGGTCTAGCAAACAGCACCGTTTCCTTCGGTCCAAGCGCAGAACGCACACAATGCGCAGAAGAGGCGGCCTCCAGAGAATTCCACTCGATGAAGCGCTGGAGACCTCGTCTAGTAGGTCACGCGGCGAATAGTCTGGGGGAGGAACGTTTCTAGAACAGACGAAGTTGCTTAGTAATTTTCGTTTAAAGAGCTACTTGTTGGGAATACGCATAACAAAAATAAATGAACAATACCTTAGTTGTTATGTAACTAGAAATGTAGAGAAAGAAATGCCGAGCATTATTTGAAACTTACGGAAATAAAGACTCATTTTTTTGCAAATACGTTTCATTTAAAGAAAAATTAAACTACTATGCTTCAAATAAATTAGTCTACATATCATTAAGAAAAGCAACTCGTTTAAAAAATTGGCGTTGGGCAAGAGAACGTTTTATCTGGATGGAAGGCATTTAATTCGCGGCCGAAGACTTCTTTTTTCTTTATTAACCGACGGTATTGCCAACTTTTTTTGTTAAATTTTACCCTGAAAAATATAATAAACTTCAAAACATTATTCCTTAATTTAAAAAAAAGGATTTTTACGACCGTATCACTTTTACTGTGTATATATGACACATAAAAATCACGATCTAAACGATACATTCAACGCAAAATGGCGCCTAGAGCGCAAAGCGAACGCAACGCGCATACTGTGTGCTCAATATAAAGGAATCGACTCACACCTGCGAGAAATGAACGACACCTCGAACTCGCATTAGAACCGGCATATTTTAATCATTCTTTTAGGGCAGTTCCTCCTTCACTGTATGTGCTCAAGTAGGTGGCAAGGCTCTAGCCCTCGACCTACCCGATTAACCTTGAGCAACGCGTAATCTACAATGCATTTTAAACTGAAATACTTTGTGGCCGAACATTTAGTTAGGAAAGAAAACAAAATACGAGCGCAAATAATTTAAAGAAAAAACTGACTTACAATGAAATTACCGAGAAGACATTTATACAAAAATTGCTACTATGCCAGTTTGAAATGTATAAACAATGTCTCTTGTAAATCTAAAATTCGCCCATATATTTCCTGCCCAAACAAATATTAATGGCATAGTTGTTCTCACGGTGATCAGTATATACAGGGGTAACTATATATACTGAATAAAGAGATGTGGTTATGGTGAAGGGTGAATACACCAATAGAAATACAACCATGACTCAGGCGGCACTCGAACCCACGATCCTTCGTTCCGAAATCGCCCTCACACTACTGCTTAGGGATTTCAGCCACCCGGATTGGCTACCTTGAACTTCTTTCTTCTCTGGTAACAACTTCGCAAAAGCTGGTCAGGATGGCCGAGCCATCTCGGACCAAAGGATCGCAGGTTCGAATCCCGCCTCGGACATGGTTGTAATTGTGTTCGCCGTTTTACCCCCTATCATTAGAATATTATGTCATCTTCACAGTTGCCATACCGTTAAAATGAAATAGTGATGCTAATGCTAATGACCTAGATGTTGATGCGACCTTAAATAACTAAAAACAAAACAAAACTTGGCAAAAGCGCACGAAATTCCACGCACTTATTGCCCGGTAATATAACACAGCATGCAAATTCAACCACGTATATTCGTCTTTTTTCCTGGAGGTCATCCGTTTGCTGTTCATTGATTTCGGTTTTCAAACTCATAGCGTCGGGAGTCGATGCATTAACTACTCATGAATAAGAGGGAAAATCCTGCAAAATAAAACAGCATTTTACGTTCTCTGAGTTTTTAAATGTATAACCGTACAGTGTGTTTTAAGGTAATACCACATACCAGTACGTAGTATGTGGTAAGAATTTTTATCCTCTACATGCACACAGAATCAGTGACAGTGTGCGGTGATCTAATATAAGTTATTAAAAAACAAATTTAACCTGTCTAATAAAAACAGAGGCGAACGCTCTAGCTAGTGCTTTACAAGTGACACGTGTACGAGTAAGCGTGACTTGGCTTCCGGGCAGAAACGTCACGCGTGACCGAATATCACCGTATAATTGCTTTCTTAATATTCAACACTATTTTTTCGAATCCGCTTTGCAGCTTCATTAACGTTATATTGCTGGCAATTCATCCTTTCCATTATAGAAATTCCTCCCGGGCCCGCCAGTTGCGTGCTGAAACGCACCTCAAGACGTAGCTTCTTTTATCTCCAAAGCTACCGGAAGCACTGGATTCTTTCCTCTCTTTATTGGCGAGATCCGAAATTTGTATTTTCCTTAGCTCTCCATGACTTCTAAGGCTTGCGCTTCAGAGCACACGAAACACATATAACTGAAGAGAAGGCTTTGGTGCTTGAAATTAGTGGCTCCTACTTGGTAAGAATATCAAAACGATTGGCCTAATAAATGCATCGCCAATAAAAATGAATGTGTGGTTAATAAATAGAATAATATGCACGCGTATGAGGAAGATATTAAAACACTCTAAAATTCGTTTATAAAATGAAAATTTTTGAAATTGTTTATTTATTACACTTACACAATTAAAGGACATATAAAATGTAATATAAATTAAAGCTACGAAATAGTTTTAGTACAGGATTTGTTCATAGATTACAAACTCGCTACTTCATTTGATCCTCTTGAGACAGATCGTGCTGTAGATGTAACATGGCATTCAATTTTATTTTCCTTAACATGCGCTGAAACAGCATGACAATACATTGCTTTCACTTAACATATTAATATAAATACGTTCGCATTTAAAGGATTGTATTAAAAGTTTTTTGCAAGTGAATTCAGGAATCTTGCATGCGTTGCATGTCAGCTCTGCTGTGAGAACAGCACTCAGACCTTGGGCATTGCTATAACGGATGAGGAGTGATGTGATAAATATACAGGTGTCCCAACCACTACGGTCCACTTCCATTACTTCTAAACGGTCCATGATATCGAAATGCAGCTTTCTCTCAACAATGCTAAATTATGGGGCAAGTAATAAGTTATAGAATATTGTACGAAATATTTGTAGATTTTGATAAATTTGTCCTCCTCGTTTTTAATATGCAATTATATATTTTTCTCGACAGCAACTGACTGATCATAAAAAGAGGAAGACAATGAAGTAGTGTATGTTAATAGTAATTTGTGAAAAAATAAATATTATGGTGTGTGATTTTACATTAAACGGACTACTTCCTGTTAGATCCCTTGCATCTCTCGCCTTTGTGGGAGGCGACTTTCGCGACAATGGCACTGTTAAGGGGAGAGGCCGCCAAGACCACCTTCTCCAAAAACGACCGTTGCAAGTGCTGCAAAAGGAAATATTCTGCGTTTAATGTAAAATTAGATGCCAGAAATTATAATTTTATATTCAAAATATTATCAAAACATTACCATGCACTATGTTACAACACTGCATTCCTCTTTTTATGATCTGTCAATAGCAAATGAGAAAAATAAACTGTTCCATTTAAAAATTAAAGATGATTAAATTTCTTAAAAACTAAAAATATTTCAAGCATATCTGTACATAATTTTACTTGCCTCAAGATTCCGCAGTGGTGAATGAAAACTGCATTGGATATCGTGAACTGTTTAGAGTATGTTATTCAACATAGTTGGTGAGACTTCCTGTACATAGATCAATTTTTTCCTGGTCTACGCAAACGACTGAAGTTTAGAGAGATTTGCAATTATGCCGCAGATCCGTTCTGTTTTCCTTCAATACTATGTTACTAACCACAGATCTCAAGTTACTAAAGTC
This sequence comes from Gryllus bimaculatus, assembly GCA_017312745.1. NCBI lineage: Eukaryota > Metazoa > Arthropoda > Insecta > Orthoptera > Gryllidae > Gryllus > Gryllus bimaculatus. Next base: position 5,987,234 of record BOPP01000022.1, read on the forward strand.
AACATTATCTTTAAAAACATGTAAATAAATATCCCTCGAAACACTGTATTTTAGTTGCAGTGAAAAATGAAATAATATCTGGGTTAATATAAGTTTAACAATCTTATTTGACATTCAAGTCTAGTCTGTGAGTTAAGCAGTGAGAACTGGAAGCAAATCTTCTTATAAAATTGCTATCTGTGGTAAAAATCTGGAAATTCAAACTTTACTCTTTCGAAAAACTGTTAGAAAATGAGTAACAAATATGCTCGCGAAAATGAAAGACGATTTTCGCTAATTAACACGTCAAAATAGTGAACTAGTTATTGCGTAGGAAAAAATGTATAGTGACGTAACTTCAAAGCAGGTCATGCAGTTGCATTCAAGAGGTAATTGGACTAATTTACAAAACTGCTAAATTGTGAAAAGTCAGAGTAAAACAAGGTTTTTGCAATTTGTTTTTGTTTGGGAGTGCGCATCACTGTGTTGCCTTCATTCGTGTCCTTGTTTTTTTCTACTCGATTCCAATGACTAATTCATCACAATAGTTAATGAATATTTCTACAATCTTTCATCTTTCCGCACGTGATGTAAAATCTCTGATACACAAGACATTGTAACTGCAGAGATTCACACAGGAGAAATTCTCCACATTCTATCTATAATAACACAATTTATCCGCTCACGTGTTTACTTCTGGAAGCCCATTAGAAGTAGAAATCCACCAATGCGTATTAATGTTCTATTATATGAATACAAATCATTCTCAATATAACATATTACTGAATTATCCATACATTTAACATATTAAGACAAAACATACCGTATATTCATTGATAAACAAGAACCCTCGATAAACGTACTTGATTTTTTCAAACAATTTTAATGCATAGATATTACTCAGAATAGATTTCTAAAGTGAAGTCGTAATTTTAAATGTTAACTACTTTAACAGAATATGGCGGGTTGTTTCAAGATCGAAACAATGTTTTAAAGATCTCTATTCCAAAAGTAAAAACATCGTGCAGATTGTAATTCATTTAAAAATGAACATCTTCAATTTCGTTCCGAACGCTTGAACGCCTGGTTTCGTATCTTAGAGGAGAGAATCAATGAAATGCGGAGCTTTAAAGACTAGATAGAACTTCTTCACTTGCTCCAGCATAGTGGGAAGTTCGGCTCCAAGAGTGCGCCACGAGAGGGGAATGTGAGTGATAAGAGAAACGAAGCGCCAGTTTTTACGAGAGCGGGCGGCGCGAGTTGGGAAGGGCGGGGGGCGCAGCGGGCGCGGGCGGTAGGCGGAGGGCGGGCGCCGCTGACAGGGCGCGGGTCGTTAGCCCGGCGCAGTCGTAATTACGACGAGGTGTCGCGACAGGCGAGGAGCCACAGCGCCCCTAGTGGCGTAATTACTTACCGAGTGTCGCGCGGCTCCGGGATAATTTGTACGCCTCGCCAGCGAACCCGGCTCGGTGCCCGCTCCCGTTGCCTTCTCCGTCCCCGCACCCCTGTTCCCATCACCACCCCGCTGTCCTGTCTCCCCGCTGTCCTGTCTCCCCGCTGTCCTGTCTCCCCGCTGTCCAGTCTCCCCGCTGTCCAGTCTCCCCGCTTTCCTGTCTGCCCGCTGTCCTGTCTGCCCGCTGTCCTGTCTGCCCGCTGTCCTGTCTGCCCGCTGTCCTGTCTCCCATTTTCGCGCTTCCCTTATCTCTCCTCTACCCCTTATCTTCGCTACCATTATATTCATATTCCCGCTACTTCTTTTCTCCCTCCCTGATTTCCCCCCCACCCTCGTCTCGCCGCCACCCTCGTCTCGCCGCCACCCTCGTCTATCCGCCACCCTCGTCTCGCCGTCACCCTCGTCTCGCCGCCACTTTCGATCCTCGCCACCCTCGATCCTCGCCACCCTCGATCCTCGCCACCCTCGTCACACAACTCGCGTTAACCCTGCCATCTCCGTCCTCCCGACGCTTCTTTTGCCCGCCATCCCCGTTTTCCCCCGTCTCCCAGCAACCGACGTTCTCCACCATTTTGTCTTCTTGCTTATTCGTTTTCCGTAGCCCTTTCCCGTTCCGTTTATAGTTTGTTTACAATCTCGACATTTCACTTCGCCACTTCGTGTCTCCCTCCTCATTCATCCTTCACGTTATCACACCTCCTTTATTAATCCGGTCTTTCTTCTTTTTTTCAAACGAAGCTACGCCGTCATCTTCACTTCACTCTCTCCTGGTGTCAATCCTCCAGATATAACTCTCCTGATATAACTACTGTCCGGATTAGTCGTTATGCTGCCTCCAGTTGATTACTCTCTGCCGTTTCCAGCGACTCAGATACTTTTCATTATCGCTACCTAGTGTGAGAGTTTTCCGGCACTTCGTCGCTATTATCCCGATCTTTGACTTCCAAACATTTTGAATCCTGCAAGTACTATCAGCATTAGCTCCCTACACTGGCCACTCACTAAGTCGTCACATGTGTTGCAGCCATCCCCTCATGCATCCTGTTCCTTCTTCGCAATTTCCAACATCTCCTTGCAATTGTCTACATCTCCACTGCCCTGCCATCTCCGTCGCTTCCTCCATTTGCGTAATTTCCACCTCTCGTCTTCCGTCACCCGCTCACTTTTCCCCGCACTTTACTTCTCCGCGTCGCGACGCCGCGGGCTCCGGGTTCGCCCGCGCCATCGCACGGAGCGCTGCCTCTCAAAACTTTCCCTCTGCGGGCGGATAAGAGCGTTGGGGGCGGTGTCGCGCCGCTGGCAAGTGCTCTCAAATCCAGGTGAGAAGGCTCCTCGTCACACACGCTCGCTCAAATGGAGACACCGAGTGCGAAGTGATGAAATCGGAACGTTTTCTTGAGCCCTCGGTTTGCTAGATTCGAGAGTACTGTGTGTATGTGTGTGTTTATTTTGTCGTTGACTCTTGTATCAAATCTGTAGCTCATTTTTTTATGCAAAATAGTTTCTATTTCACATAAGCGAATATTTCCGTCATCAAAATTTGTCAACAACGTTTGTTGCTATAATTTATTCTGAATCCACTAACAATAGTAAAAGGGAGCAGGTATACTGGTGCTCAATGAAACGTGCGCGTATAATAGCATGATTTTAGGGTGGCAATAACTCCTTGTGGAGAGAAACAGATGTGACAAAAAATTTGAAAATAATAAAATTGAATTTATGATTCGGGTTTTAGGAATGGGCAGGCCGTGCAGGCCTTCCGGTAGGGAGCAACGGAAGGAGAAGGCTTTGAGTCGCGAGAGAGGAAGGTCGAATAGTGTGTTGTTGGGGAGTGGTGCCAAGACGAAGAAGAGAAACGAACACTGAATCTCTTGCGCCTAAGTTTTCCGGGGTAAATCTCTTACAATATATTGTCGTATAAGAACCCAGATCTGCGCGGAGACGTATATTGGGTGACACCAGCCCACAGTCCGTCGCAAGCTTCGCACTGTTTTGTGGGGGGCAAGGCCCCGCGAGAAGGTCGGTAATATTCGTCTTTCCTCTTTATCTTTTGAACTTACTAAGACTGCGAGAAGCATCAAGTTCGACCAGTTCGCTAAGACGTAGGCTATTCTTGACAGTATTTCCGTAGTGCCCCAAGTCACCCCTTTAACGAATATTTGCGGTGATTGTGAGTCATGACATTCTCCAGGGTAAATAGCGGTTATTAGGCCGTGCATAAGTAAAAAGGAAATGCAGAGAGCAACAACCCTCCATTTAAGTGAATGTTGTAATGAGTGCTCAGAAAGTGAATCTAACTTGAACTGTACCTGTGCTTGATGCTCCCTGTATATTCTTTGTCAAACTGTTAAAAATATCATCATTGTATTTGAATTTGTTAATTTGTCGTTTTCTTTTTCGAGAGAGAAGAGAAAATGTATGCTGGATTGATTTGTTATTGTACAAAGGTTAATTTTTGTTTTGTTGTTTAAGAATATATGTATTTGGGTTAGGAAATTTTCTTCTTGCATAATTCATTTTCTAAGACTAAAAAAATATCCACGATCCTGTATATAAATTTTTTTTTCTTTCGGTTTTTGATTATGAACACGTCACAGTTGTGATCTTCTAACATTTACAAGTAAAGCAAATAATGTTAAAAGTTGTTTTAGTATGTCGAAACCCATAAGAAAAACAGAAGTAGAATCAAGATAATAACCTTTAAATACTGAGCAAATCTGTGAGCATAGGAGAGATACAAAGATATATAAATAATATCAATAAAAGGAGAGAAATTCATTCTTTCGTGATAGTTTACAGAATTCGTTAGAAGGATATATCAAGATTTATTAGTAGTATTTATTATATATCAGAATTATTTGAGTATTTCACAATATTTCTGCAAAATAATAAGATAGGGGTGAGATTTTCTCAAAATAGTTTTGTTGCTCATGTACCTTTCAAAGCGAAAGTAGTACTTTTCAAAGCTAGAATCGGAGAATTAGTGTGGGATATGGATTTTGTAATTTACCATTGGCTTCCATATTTGAGAGGTAATTTCCTTATTGGACCAGAAGTCAAGTATTTTTGTTTGTTCCCGAAACCGTCGTGGACTTGGCGGATTTTTTTATTTAGAATTGACCTGATGGACGGCAGTCGGAACTCTTGCCAATTCCTTCGTGCTATGCGATTTTTTATATACTAAGTATATTCTTATTTTTGTATATACTTAGGGAGCAAAAGTTGATAAGGAATTTTTGGTTTATAAAATGCTCGGCAAAATGCAGATCGAAAGGCACTTTGGATGGAAAAATTGAGGATGTTGATGGCAGTATCTATTTCGAAAGGGGATTAATACAATGATGGCGAAGGTAGGTAAAAGTCGAGATGATTAATGAACATATTCCAGTTTGCAGGAGTGTGAGTAGATGAATTGTAAGGAGGGGAAGTGCGTGGAGGGAGACTAGAACTGAGGAGTGACCTAATTTAAGATTCAGAGATTGGCTGTTAGATAATTGGTTTCGTGTAGGGCTTAAAGAGATCAATGTCCAATATGCTAGGAGGAATGATACTATTGAATAGGTGGGGTGTCAGGGAGAGGTGGCTCAGGGTATCAACTGATGTCATGCGGTGGCTCCGATCGAGAGCTCCTAGCTCCGACAGTGGCAGGATTTTCGTCACTAGTTACATGCTCGTAGTTAGGTCGAATTCAGTCGCTAGAGGAGAATTCTAGCAGCTGACTGCTCTGATCGGTAGTTTTCCGTGTTTTTCTCCGATCAATACCAGGTGAATGCCGGAGAAATACCCTAACAAATGGGTCATATTCTACGCGCGATATTTCTTTCGTCTTCCTCGCCCTATCCTCACCCCTTACTTACACACACTTGCGTTTATACGCAGTATACTTCCACTCACGCCGGGATACCGGTCGAGAGCTTAGTTTGTACCATCTGGGGCGTGACGTTGCTGGTGGATGATACCTGGTTGGGAAAATCTATCTGACGGGTAGGACGGCGCCTGACCTTACCATCCATTGGGGAAAGATCACCCATACCTCCTAAAAAACTCACTACGCTTACGGAAATGAGGATTTTAGCAGTTGAACGTATCCAGAATCATTAATCAGTCTATTGAAATGTTAATGACTTGAAGTTGCTGATACATTTGATGAATGTTACAATATATGATCAGCCGAGCGCCATTAGGGGAGGTTGTTCGCCAGCAGCAGGATGTACGCTTGGCATTTCAATCTCGAATGAATCTCGTGTTTTCTAGTCCAGGTGTGATGAATGGGGGTAAGGTGTTATTTTTGGTAGGCATACGGACTGCTCCACTAGCATTTCTATAAGAAGCTCTGTCCGATTTGTAAATATTATACGCTGAAACTGAAAACTTTGTCAAAGCTGGAGTATCATTTCCACTAGCATAGCTATGTCCGTCTTGTAAAAAGACATTCCTGTAAAATATGAGATAGAAATAATCTTTTGTTCCTCATGCTCTTTATATAAGTTGAGTTCTTAAGTTGAGCTATTTTTGTAAGTTGTAATAAGTCCAGCGAGTTGAGATTACGGAAATTAGCGGATGCCCCTTAAAGAGGAGCGGTGTAAGGACTGCTACTATTAGGTTCTGAATTTGGGGTATTCAGCAAAGAATAATTTCATTTTTCGTTCCGAAAATCTGTTCTCTATGCTCCCAAAATTTGTTCAGTTGGCAGGACGACTGAGGCGGCTATGATTTATAGATAAGAGAAAGATAACAACTTTTACGAGCATATGCATAAATTTTAAATCGAATATACAGACAAATTGAATACGTCTGTACAGACGAAGTGAGTACTCGTAGTAGTAGGGAACTGCAGGAGAAAAGATTTCAGGGAATAGCAAAAGCAAACTTATGTGAGGGGTGAAGAACAGGGAGACAAAGCCAGTCAATCCCGGAACGTAATCTAATCAGCAATAGGAAGCCGGCGCAAACAGTTTGACGAGTCTGTCGCGACGCGACACGGGAGTGCCACGAAGCCGTTCCGAACATGACGGAGCGCCGCGGCGGCAGAGCGGGGGAGGGCGACGCGACACGTGGCGGTGGCGGCGGCGGCGGCGGCGGCGGCGGCGGCGGTGG
>BOPP01000022.1:5993777-5998777 GCA_017312745.1 Gryllus bimaculatus
GGTGGCGGTGGCGGTGGCGGACAGGCGAGGTGCGACGCCGCGAGGCGAAGGGAGCGCCAGGCAGACGGGTCGGGGAACAGGGCGAAGTGAGATGACACCGAGTGCTGGTTGATGGCGTGGGGGAGAGAACAGCAGTGGGAACGCGCAGCAGCAGCAGGATGGCAGTGGTGGTTACGGTTAGGGGAGGAGGAAAGGGTGGGGATGTCAAGGAGAGATGTCAGAACAGCCCATACGCCGACTGGTGGAAATGGTAAGCACGACAGGTGGGATGGGGCCAAGGTGGATAAGGTGGTAAAGGCTTGGTGAGGCTAAGAGGACGATGAGGGGACGGAGACTGAGGCGGCGAGGACGGAGACTGAGGCGGCGAGGACGGAGACTGAGGCGGCGAGGACGGCGATGGAGATGGCGAGGACGGAGACTGAGGCGGCGAGGACGGAGACTGAGGCGGCGAGGACGGAGACTGAGGCGGCGAGGACGGGAACGGAGATGGCGAGGACGGTGTCGGAGGCGGCGAGGACGGAGACGGGAAACCAGCGGTGGAAGGAGCAGCGTGGGTGGCGCCGCCGCCACGACGTGAGGCGTCCGCCCTGTGACGCGGGAGAGTCGCTCGGGGAGCGGCGGCGTTTGAAGGGCGTCGTCCCTGGAGGGAGGCTGCGCTGTCTGGGAGTGGGTGGCGGGCGCCTGGGAGGTACAGGGCGATGGAGAAGTAGTGGACTACTTCGCCCTGAACCTGTACACTGAGCTTCGTAGATTGATATTTGAGATGGAAACTGACTCTTCTTAAGGGGTTTGCCCTTTCATTCCTAGTTTTGGTTTAAAATATATTACTTTGTTTGGAATTCGAATGCATTAAAATCCTAAATCATAAAACCTTCGAGTTTTGAATATAGGGTTTTATTCGTATTGTTTCAATTGATTAAGAAGGTACTGTATTGAATAGGTATTGGAATAAATAGTTGGTTTAAATGCAGCAAAAACATTATAATAAGGTGCATTTTAAGCCCTATGTTTTACAACACAGGAGGCTAAGTTCATTGAAAACGTGCATTGCTGTTAGGAGCATGTTGAAGCACTGTTGGACAAAATATATTTTGTAAAAGAGTCTTATTAAATACCACTACGTTGGCAATAAGTTTGGAACATTACCTACGATAATGATACTCGTAACATTTTTTTTTCTGTCAGTTTTTGTACCGAAGTTCAAATTTTTGTTGTTATATTCTTCTTGCATTCTTACATTTAATTTAATAACAACATGAAATGGACCTAAAATTCCTTATACACTGATTTTACTCAAACATCGTAAAATTGTTAAAGCTCGCCAATCATGGAAATATTTTTGGTCTACCCGGTACTATTGTGATCGTGATGGCAATCGGAAGATTCATCCATCCACTCACATCAACAAGGAAGTTTCGACCTAAAAAATCGATGCGGGACCCGAAGTGATGTCGCGGGAAAAACTTTTCGGATATGTTTTGTCCATTTCCAAATTAATTGTCGAATTGCCAATTGAGAAAATGCCCTCCAAAGATCAAGTATATACCTCGAGATGTAGGGTGTCAAAACGTCAGTAATATTGCAAGAAGATAGATTACTCCTTGTACTCGTAAGAGATGTTATTCAACGTTAAAAGATGAGATCACTGACCTCAATTGCAATATTTTTTTCTTCGAATAAACACTTTCATTCTATTTCATCATATTCAGTTCCCAGAGGCTTTATAAAGGAGGTTGAATCCATTTCAGTAAATTATAAATTGGAGTTAGCTATGGGAACGTAGACGTTGGAGGGTACGTGAAACGGGCACAGTATAACAGAAAATGACGTACCAAGTAAACAGTATAAACATTCATTTATTCCCTATTCACTAACCTTACGTGCAGAACATAGGAGTAGTATGGATTTTATGACACTTGAATAACAGTAACATTGCGCGTGATTTTTGCCGGCTGAGATGAGTCAAGGCATCAACTGATGTCACTTCAGATCCTCTGACCGAGAGATTCGAGGATTAAAGCCGGTAAGAAGCACGCAGTTTTCGAGTTTTTGAGATTTCCGTGGTTTCTCCAATCCGCACCAACCGAATGCCGGAGCAGTACCCTAATAAACGGGCCACGGACTACGCGGGGTATTTCCTTTCCCTTCCTCGCCACCTCCTCTCTCTTTATTTAAACACACATACACTTACTTGGATACATACATTACGGCGCATGTCTGGAGAGCAGCCTACGAAACGGGCAACGAACCGCGCAATATTTCCTTCCTCTTCCTTGTCCTATCCTAATCCCTGACACACTCACACGTACATGTAATACAGTACTGCGCAGACCAGAGCTTCTCCCAACTGGGGCGCTACACCGCTGTTGGGAGATACCTGGATTGGAAAACCCCCGCAAACGGACATGTAGGTCCTCGAGCGATCTCATCATCCAACGAATGAATAAAATCGACGCCTTCCGTAATAAAACATTCACTACACTTACAGGACACATGACGTGCTTTCAAACACGAAATAATGAATCAATCGGAATTTGATGTGATAATTTGTGTGATCCATTACCTATATTTTCTTCCATGCTCCCGTGTACTAACGGAGCCCCCTTCGAACCTGGATATCGTTAAAAAATTAAACGGTAGCCAGAACCGCGGGTCGGGAATATGACTAGTGAAACCCTGCAGACCGTCTGATGGTATGAAAAATTGCTTCCTCCCCAGTTGTACTCCTGACGCGAGCCCCTAACTCAGATGCAAGTGTAGCCGCGCGCTTTTACAGCGGAGAGTTCCCGTGCGGGGAGTGCCGTGCGCTCAGACGCAACTTCATTTTACGGACGCCCGTAACTCGCGCGCAGCCCGTAAAGTAGCGCTGCGCGGGTGTAAAATAGCACGCAGGCGGCGGCGGCGGCGGCGGCGACGGGGGCACCGCCGCTAGAGCAATATTGCAACATTCTTGAAGACAGCGATTCCACTGTATCCGGGGCTCTGCGTTATCCCGGAGTGCAGCCAGGGCACGGAGCCTTGGTGTACACGATTGCCGGGCCGGCGGCCTCGGTCGACACTTGCCTTGCGTTGGAACGAGGTCGTGGTGGAGGGCAGGGGTTGGGTCGATGGAAGCGCATTTGGAAAATGAACAGGAAATGATAACATTAAATGCAATATAAACGGGGAATGTGTATGAGATAGAGAAAGATATGCCTGTTTAAAACATTTAATTGTAATGTGGTAGTAGCTAATTAGTTGTTTTGTTTTTGCGGCCTCCCGTTGTCAGATTAAAATATCTTGATAACGATTTTGCATTACCCGGGACTGCGTTATCTTCGAGAGTGACCAAGGAACGAAGCCTTGGTGTACGCGATTACTAGAGCGGCGCCCTCGGCCGACTCTTGCTTTGAGCTGAAAATAGGTCGTGGTGGAGTGCAAGGATTGGGTCGTAAAAGGAGCTTTTGGAAGTTGATAGTTAATATTAAAAATAATTAATGTATTAGAAACCAAATTACGAGATAAAAATGGTTCAGTTACGAAGTGATATTACTTTGGTCAAAAGTTTCATTGGTTGCCATTATTTATTAAATTTCTTTAAGAGTACATCTGCTTTGAGAGTATATAAGTGATATAGGAGTATGAGCATATTAGAGCTTTAAGAAAGAGTACTTGTGGGTGACTAAAGGTGCATGTATTGATGTACACGACTGTCAGGCTTCCGTAGTCACGAGTTTGTCTTTCGCTTGCGTGGTGGAATATCAGTCTTGTGGAATATCAGTCGTGGTGGAATATCAGTCTTTTGGAACGCTTTAGAAAAAAACGTAAATATTTGCAAATTCTATATATTACAAAGGGGAAATAAAATAAAAAAGAATATTTGTGTAAAATCACCACCATAATATAATTTTTAGCCTAACACTAGCGACATGAAACGGTAAAAATGCTGTTGAAATAAAAGGCCCAAAAGGACATGTATGGGCCAAATGGCAAAGTAGGGAGCATACTGCTCAAGAACGACAAATAAAATGCTCTCGCATAACATTGATATAAAAAAAATTTAACAAAAACAGCCTTTACGAATACTGCAAAATATAGTCCAGAATACACAGATTTACAGTACAATGGTTCTTTGCATATCATATCAAGAATATAAAAATGTTGCTGTTCGATAACACAATTTGTGAATAGCAATTTTTAAATGGCGGGCGACCCCTTTCTTGGAGTTTTTCAGTCGCATGACTTACGCTTTGTCGTAAAAGTATCGTATGAGAATTCAGTCGGATCGGGCAATGTGTGAATAGGATTAACAGAAAAAATATTTCCATATTTTCATTAAAATGGATATTGTTACATTCTTAATGGAAGTTTTCGAGTTCCTGAGTTTGTAATACAGGCTCTTCCCGTATGGACCCAGGCATCTCTTGTACGAGTATAACTAATGGCTGCTTAATTTTCTTTCAATTTCTGCGGAGGTTGGAAATAAGTACTATAGATTTTCACTGAGTTATATCATTGACTGCAATGCCTCCGGAAGAAGATGAGTTCGCGATGTGTGCGGGTTTGTGTTAGGCAGGTGGAATGTGAGTGAATGATGCTTTCGTATCTTAACTTGTTGCGTGATGCTTCAGGGTCTTAACTTGTTGCGACTTAAAAGCCACGTATTGGATGATTGCAAGAGGGAAACGCATTTATTTTGCTGAATTATTCTTTTTTTTCAAGTAGGTATCATAAAAATTTCTAATTTTATCGTAATATTTTCAATCCCAGAGTGCGTAAAGTTCTCCCAAACGTCAACTGCTGTTGTCTTTGCTGAACGAGGCATTCTGACTGCACACACCTTGAGCTGTGTTTAGGTCAGAGATTGTGCTCTTCACCAAGATTATTGAAATTGGTGGTCCAATAAAGTGAGTATTCTAACTTGAATTTTTAATTGTTAATTATTTGGTTGATTGAGAAGTCGCTTTTTCTCACCTGAGAGAAGTAGATACAACATCTATCGCTATTTTATAATCCCAACT
>BOPP01000022.1:6003777-6012758 GCA_017312745.1 Gryllus bimaculatus
ATTTGGACATTGTGTCCAACACAGTCTTGAGTACTGAGGGGACAGTAATGTAAACCCACGTCCGATCGCTCGGATAGAACGCACGATTGTGCACCGAACGTTGCCACTCCGAGCGAGGAGAGAGAAATGGCTGCGGTAACACGTTGAGAAAAAAACATTGCGAATAAACTCTGCTTACTTGCCCGCTATGTGTAGAAACAATTCGTTTTCCTGAAAATTCTATGTTTTTCGTCGCAAATCTCTTTCACGCACCCCTTGCACGGGGCGTGGAGAAATTCCCTAAGCAGGAGTAATACACTTAAAGGTTTTTATATCCGTGATTTTCTTATAAACGGAAACAGTCAGCTTACCTTAACGAGAGGATAATGGATTGTCATATTTTTGCGATCAAGCGGATTAAATCTCCCCAAGTACGCCTTACTTTTACACCAGCAGGTATGTGACACACCTCAGAACAGACACCTTGGACTTTCGGCTCTATTCACTCACCCCTCAGATAGCACCAGTGCTCCATCAGGCAGGCAGCCGAATATGCCGACATACTGCGGGCCCAAAAGAACTCTTTCTCAATTAAGTCTGGGAAGGGTCACCCTGCTAGTTTAAAGCTACTAGCTTTCGAGGTTAGCTCAGTTGTCGAATTAAGAGCCACTCAAAATGCGCCGGAAGAAAACACAACTTAATTCCCATAAGTGTCGAACACTACCATGGCGAAGCAAAGTCCAACTGCGGGCCACTCGGGTCAAAGCACTGACGGCTCTGAGTCCCCAATTCGTCTCTACACCATTTTGACGCTAACGACGTGAGTGCCGTCGGAAATGTGAGTAACCTGACGGGTTAATTTCAAATCTCCTCCCGGGCTTCCGTTTACAGTATGTTTGTTTGGAGCCAAGCCTTTAATTAAGCTCTATTCACAATCCTTTTCCAAGGTCGATAGGTAGAGGCCCTACTGCCGGGTTTCCTGGGTATGTTAGGGTAACTATTGGCTTAACACCACTTGCTCACTTCATCCACTTGAGCATTAAATTTCCGCTGAGAAACTAAGCTGTATGGGGGCGTTTCCAGACTTCACGAAGAACCTTTGGCCTCTGCAACGGATGGTTCTTCCATGTGGGGATGCAGGAGGATAGTAGTATTTCTGATCGTCCGTACGTGCTAATGATTTCACAATCACAATTCATTTGAAAGCTCTTCTACATCACCACGTGAAGAAAACACCACGCCATGCTATTTTTTAATATGTTCTTTTTGACAGTTTTTTCAAATTTTCTGATAAGCGATATTTTATGTCACTATAATCTTCACGCAGTCACTCCGAATCATTGCTTGAATACGCACTGGCATCACCCAGAACGCATTTCAGAGTTACGGTCACCCTTTACTTCTTACAAATTACTTACAAAGTCACATATTTTGTCTTTTGAATATTCGTTATGCAATATCCGGTATTATTTCTTCTTTTGACAAACTATTAATATCTATATTCTTCTTATCATAATAATGATCAAATAGTAGAAAATGATACATAAAAAATATCCTTAATAATTAAAAGAAAGAAAAAACTTAGTACGCAAAAAAGTACACTACAAAAGCTTTTCAGCAGAAAAAGAAACTCCTCGCCAATAAACGTGAAGGAACTGAATCATGAGCAGCATGTCAATGCCTTCCAGGAGGTTGTCAAATATCATAACGAATTTGGAGTTGGACGACATCTTCGACGAAAAAAAATCGCGTGACGTTCAGAGTACAAAGAGTCATAATAAAGATACATCAAATGACGGGAGGCATTTGTTACTTCCATTAGATGTAGATACAACTGCTTTCGTTGCCAAGTCCTGTTAGTGGCTTGTAGATGTCAGAAGCTAGTGAGACACATGGAATCAACATATTTTGAACAAGTTCCGTTCAGTTTTGCGTGTCAGTTTTTGAAAGTTCATGTAATCGAATAAATAGTACACCACAAATGACGGGAAGAAGTATACACCTGAAAATTGAATTTAATTGAATTAATGTCTTATTTTACCTGGCTAGACTGAAAAGATGAAAGAATGAAATATCGCTCCAAATAATACGGTCCGTTATGGGACTATGCCGCGCTGGGCTCTTCAAAGATGGCATCTGTCAGCAATACGTAAAAAAGATAATTATCTTAGAGCTGGACATAGTCATATGAAACATACAACATTACGTAATTTCTCTTTGATTGAATTTGTAATGTTTTCATTTAAAAACCGAGATGATGAATGCCACGAGGCGACAGGGAGGCTCTGCGTGGCCAATGCAGAATCTCTCACGGCTTCCAACGCAACGCCCCTCCGTCCCAGGAGAGCGCGACCCCGACAACTCTGGGAACTTGGTTATTACTTAAGGACGTCTGCCTCCCTCCGTCAACGTTGCGTCCCGCCCCGCCCCTCAACCCATCCCTCACACATCCCACCCCTCCTACTCACGTCCCTGCTCCCTTCCATCACGGCGACTCGCACCTCCCTATGCTCTCACCTCAAGTACCACCACTTCAATCCACCCTCCGCGCCCCTCCAGAGAAGATAGTTACTTTTTTACGCAACCCTTGATCATGCCTGCTCTAATCATCTACTTTAAACATACGTTATGCATAAACCCCAAGTGGGGGAAAAGAAAAGATACGAATAACTCCACCAAACTGTCTTTTCTAATTTTCTTTCGGTAAGTTTGCCCGCAATTTCTTCATATTTTCCGAAATTTTTGCGCGCTAAATGCAATCACGAATGATAAACACGTAACCTAAACACAATATGTCAAAGACGAAGCGGAATGGATTGGAAAGACATACATTACAAACTCATGAGGAAGCGTACGAGTCCATTTCAAGGTTTATCACAAGTGAGTCGTTACCAAACGATGAGGCTGAAAAAAGTTTCGTGGCAAAACTTTCGAATTTGTGTTCTTGACATGTCGAACCGGCAGCAAAGCAAGCAACTGAGCGTTCAAGAAGGAATCGGAAACAGCGAGGGAAGGGGGCGAGGCGGCGGCGAAGGTAGAGAGGTCCTCCCCGCAGCGGAGAGAGCCCGGCTTCGAAAGCGGCTTCCGCTCGCTGCGGAGGGCCTAAGCCCAACGCCCACGCTAACGCGACCTTGCAAGCGCAGACGGAGGCGAGGGCGGCGCTCTGGGAGATGGGCACGACAGCGAGGACTTGCTGCACGGAGACAAAACTATCGGGTTTTGGGACAACGAAAGGACGAGCCGTGACGCGTGGAGACGCGGAGTGCACAATAGGCGAGATGACCTGTAGACAGGGGCGGATGTAGAAAAAACAATGAGATATGCACAAAACTTGTAAGGCAGTGAAAGAGTGAGGAGGGAGGCGAAGAGAGAGAGAGTGAGAAGAGAACGAGTAAAAGTGAGGAGATGCAAGGATTGAGGAATGAGGAGATCGAGGACGAGTGAGGAGATGGACGGAGATGACGGAGAGTGAGGAGAGTGAGGAATGAAGGCAGAGTGAGAGATGAAGGAGAGTGAGGCAGATGAAGGAGAGTGAGGCATGAGGATGAGAGAGAAGAAGTGAGGAGATGAAGGAAAAGTGAGGAGATGAAGGAATCAGAGATAAGCTAAAGAAAGGGAAGACAAATTAGACGAAACGATGATACCACGAAACGGGACCCTAACAAGGAAAGGTGGGCCAGGCTCCCAGAACACCGAGCCCGGGAGCGCGAAAGAGGCAGAGTTGACATGGATGTTCGTTGGCACTAGCGCAGGGGGGAGGGGAGGGGGGCGGAGGGGAGGCGGGGAGAGGGGGAGGAGGCGAGGGTGCATTTGCGAGCAAGGTGGCGCCATAACACCAGAGGAGATGCTAAGCGGGTATTCTGCTCCGGCGCCGGTCGGCGGCGGCGGAGACCGGCGGCGGCACCTCCGGGGATTCCCGCGGGGCGTGTTAGGTGCGAATTTAAACGCCCGGGAAGCCCTTCGCAACGCGGCGATAGGATCCTCCTTGCGGGCGCTTATAGCCGCGCACATTGACGCCCAGATGCTGGGAGCGAGGTCAAACCCTCAGGCGCGCTAGTTATTTCGTTCTGTATCAAGTTCTGTTTCAGATGGATATCGTAGCAACGTTTCTCAAACTTGGATATTACACTTAAAAACAGCTGCCAAAATTACTGAGACTAATTTCAAATATTACTAATACTAAAGTAATTATTTTTTCTAAAACATAATTTAAAATTATTAACTTTTGCAGAATACGATTATCATAATCTTTCATTTTCCTCCACCTCTTGAAGATAACCCAATAAAACTTTAATTTTTTAAAAATCATTGTCACAGAATGTTAAAATCATTACAAGAAGAAACAATATTGTAAATTTTTTGTAGTTTAGTGTAATATTAGCCAAATAAGTATATATACTAAAATATATTATAATAAGTATTTAACGCGGAGTTGCTCTACAGCTGTCGCCGTTTCTTCCGCTCTCAGTCTCCATGCTGCTCTATTGGACCATAGATCATCTGGCATTTCTACTTGCCGTCCAATAGCCCTCCTTGCACTCCCTGGTGACATGCAAGTCCTGGACTCTTCTCTCTTCTGTCTTTCTGTCGGCACCCATTTCACGGACTCCGTTTCTGACATTCTTCGTCTGTTCATTCGCATAACATGACCCGTGCCAGACGATATGTTTTTTTCCTATTTTGTCAAGGATAGATTTTTGAACATCGCATCTTTATTTCTTTAATATTGTCGTTCCTCGACTTCTATCACGTCTGCTAATAACACGCAGACTTCTAACGCCCAGTTAGTCCATTTCAAGGGCCAGCAGCTTCCCTTTTGTTCTTTATCAATCTCCCGGGGACTTCTCTGAACCGTATGTTTTGTAACACTCTTAACTAGCGAGGTAAGTTACAAGACCGTTTTTAGTAGTGTTTAGTGATGGTTTTGTTCCATATACAGAGTCTTATTACTTCGTGTAACGTTTCTCCCCAAGCTTTATCTTCCTCTCAATTTCGTCATGGCTATTCCCCTTATTGTTAAACAAGCACGGGACACAAGCGTATTAATATTTGTTTTACCTCTTTCATTTTTCCTCCATTTTCCACAAGAAGATTTTTCTATTTCATTTTTACAACTGCCAGGTATTCAAGATTTGTTCCATATTAATATTTAAGTCCTGCTTTATAAAGTGTTCATATGAGTTGTACGGATCATGAAACTCAAGATTCGTCAGCATCTTCCTGCAAATACTACTGGTCATCGGCAAAATATAACGTAAACATTTATTCACTCTTCCGGATCGGCATTCCATTACTCTGGCATTGGGTTTCTCCCCTGCTGCAAAATTGATGAGCGATATATTTTAAAACAGTGTTGAGGAAAGTACAGCAACCCTGTATCCTAATGGAAATATTGTTCTAATGGAAAATGTATCTAATGGAATAATAACAAATGTATCTAATGAAATATTTGCTGATAAAATCAAGAAGACATCCTTTAAAATGAAATGAGTGGTGGTGCAATCAATTCGTACATTCTCTGTCGTTCTTCGTTGTACATTTTCAACATTGTTATTTTATATAATCCGTCTTAACAATAATAGTTGCAGTACAGAAACGATATAACATGGGGAAAATGATTTTATTTTGTACGATTGATTGAAATGAATTGAAAACAAAATTTATATGTTTAAAAATCATTGATGTAGAACATTTTTTCAACTGTCTTTAATGTTTTTTACATTCTTCCTATTATACGCACTTTTATAATTTCATCCACAAAATTTCAAACTAAGTATTCAACAATATGTAGTATATAAATGTAGAATTCCGAAGTGAACATATAAAAACGAAGGCATCTTGGTTAAATTTTTTTACGGCTGACTAATAAAGTATCTTGCAACGAGAGGCAAGATTTCGGTTTCCTTATTAACGATTTTACTAAATGGTGAATAAACTATAACGGAAAGTATTTTAATTACTGACGTATATGTAAAGCATGTGAAAGTTTCTTTGTAAGAATAACAAATATAAATATTTTTAAAAGATAGTAACATTTAAATTTACTATCAATTTTCAATTAAATACAAATTGAATAGGGTATCTAAATACAAAACGCTAGAGGAATCTGAAAGGTTTTCTATTTGTTAATAAGAAAACATGGCGACGCTTTTTCTTTTGCGATATCGGACACTGGGCATCTAAAATTCAGACTATAATTCTATGCATACATTATCATTTCCCGAATTTACGCATGTTATTACGAACAATGCATTTATTTTAAGAACTATGTTAATACAGTCTAACTATTATGCGATGTATACTTTTTTGATAATCTAAAATAATGATTTTACTATTTTCTTTTCGCAGAAATGCTATCACCTTGGATAACAAAGCCATTCTCGCTGGTCCGAAAGTCATTTTGATTATAACTTAAAAGTTAACAAAATATGCAATTTTTTTTTTCATATACGTACACAAGTAAGGATTAATATATGTAGTAACAGAAAATGTCACGTGATACTGAGGAAAATGACTTCGTGGATTTAACGCAAATACACGTTTTGGTATCCCCTGATACAGAAGTCTTAAACAGATACAGAGTTTTTTAAATCTCCGTCCCGTCCAGACCGTCTACGCGACAGCACTAGTGCTAACTCCAAAGTTAATATTTTCTTGCCTCATATAGTCAGATTCAAAGTATTTGCGATTTTTAAAGCAAATTTTTAAAGTTTTGAGGGTACATTTCATGAAGCCTCTGGTAATTTTCAAAACCTTCTCTAAAAAATGGGTCCATTTTTTTCTTTAGATAGATCTCTTAAGAAATTTTTATGAAAATAAAATTTGTTGTCTACAATTTAGTTTTTTAATTAATATACTGTACTTTTATGAAAATGCTGGTAGCATTTTGCATAATTTTGTGCGAAATAAGAGCAACATTTTAAAATTTTAAAAAGCATGATTTTTCTCCACAAATGGATTGAAATCGGTTTTTTCGTTATGTTAGTCACCTGTACAAGATGACATTAAAGCTATTTTACTTTTTTTTCTTTTCAAGACTTTTCAAAACTAAATGTAATATTTTTGATATATCTTTAACCGTCGTTAAACGTTACACTACTGGCGATTTGTATCAATTAATTGCATTTTAGAGTACATCGAAGGATTTCCTTGGTGAAGTTTTTTCGAAAACTTAAACTTTTATATAAAATGATCTCAGAATTGCGTATTTTCAGAACGCTCAAACGTCGTTATCTCAAAAGAGATCCGAAAGTTGTTGCTTTGAACTTTTGGCAAGAATGAGGCTAAAATTAGTAAATAACATCATGAAACGTTATATGAGTGTATTCTTTTCAATATTCAAAAATTATATACACAAATATTATTTTTAAAAATTCTGCTTATGCCCGTTAATATTTTCATTACAGGCGTGTTTGAATACATATTAATTTGAGGGACATATTATTTAAAAGATTTTTTTATGAAGAGATAGTTTCAATTCTACTATTATGTAATTTTACTTTACTTTAAAAGCGTTAAAAGAAGGCAACAGAAAAAATTCCTATTAGGCATCCATAGAAGACACCTGAATGAATGCTGGGGGCAAAACCCAAAAGATCTATCTGATCGCGTTTTAATCATTTCGCTGTTTCCTAACTACATTCCTGAATGAATTAATCATATGACATTCTTTTTTGGAGTTCCTTTTATTACACAAAATGAATAAAATGCCGATTTAATCTCCAAATACACTAAAATAGCTAAGAAAGGCTATCTCAGAGCACAAAGTTTCCCAAAAAATAAGTAAAATTTAAATTAAAAAAAAATTGTTATTAAAAACTACACGAATTTTTCAAATTTAAAAATTCGTGAATATTCCAGACTGGGAATATGCATTTTTGGTTGCTTCACCCGTGAATTCCAATTTCCTAAACTTGACACTGTCGATTCGGGGACACATATTCTGCAGTATATATAGGAAATATCTGAACGGATGTTCAGCAACCACTTTTCGCGCACCGTCCAGTATTAAAACATGAGCGAGATATTTTAATCTTCGACGAGTCATATTAAAAAAACACGAGGCTCTTTAAAAAGAAGCACGCAATATTTCAGAGAGTCGGCGCTTCAAAGGGCGAGCAATTTGAAAACGCAGCCGCGGGCGGCGTGAAGGCGAGGGCGGGAACAGGGGGAGGGAGGGAGGGAAAGGGTGGAGGATAGTACAGGGCAAGCGAGGGAGTAGAGAGAATAGGCGCAAGCAAGGACTCGGGAATGCATCGGAGCGGGGGGGGCTATCGGGAGGGAAGAAGAGGGGGGGGGTGAGTAGGTTTCACCTCGGAAGCTGTGGGGGGTTCACGGAAGAAGAGCGGGATGAGAGAAGCAATGAAAATCGGAGGCGAAGGGGAGCTTGGGAGGTGTCGGGGAAACACGAGGAGCTGGAGTCGGAAGGCGTGAGGATACGGGAGGTGACGCTGCATGTCGGGGCTGCATGAAAAGCGGGGGTACGTGGGGCCGAGGGTAGGTGTGGAGTGCGGGAAACGGGACACACGATGCGCGGGGGCAGCGGGGGTGGCGACGGGGTGGGCGAGCGGGGGTGGCCGAGGGAGGCGCGGGGGTGGCGACGGGGGTGGCGACGGGGGTGGCGACGGGGGTTGGCGACAGGGGGTGGCGAGGGTCGAGGGTGGCGACGGGGTGGGGGGGGGGTAGCGGGGGTGGCGACGGGGGGCGGGGTGGCGACGGGGGTGGCGACGGGGGTGGACGGTGGGCAACGGGGGTGGCGACGGGGGTGGCGGGGGGACGGGGTGGACGGTGGCGAACGGGGGGTGGGCGGGACGGGGGGGGGCGTGCGAACAGGGGGTGGCGCGGGGTGCCTGGCGACGGGGGTGGGCGACGGGGGTGGCGAAGGGGCCGGCGAAAGGGGCCGGCGAAGGGGCCGGCGAAGGGGCCGGCGAAAGGGCGCGGCGAAGGGCCGGGCAGAGGGGAGGAGGGTGAAGGGGAGCTGGAGGGTGGCGACGGCGGGGGCG
>BOPP01000022.1:6019618-6048689 GCA_017312745.1 Gryllus bimaculatus
CGAACATCATTCAACTCTGCTCTTTCGCTCCCCGGCTCGTTCTGGAGCCTGGCCCACCTTTTCTTTTACGGCCCCGTTCTGTTTCATCGTTTCTCTAATTCGTCTTTCACCTTTCCTTTCCTTCCCTTCATCTCCTCACTTTCCTTCATCTCCTTACTTTCCTTCATCTCCTCACTTTCCTTCATCTCCTCACTTTCCTTCATCTCCTCACCCCCCCCCTCTCTCTCTCTCTCTTTCTCTCTCTCCCCCTCCTCACTCTTCACTCCTCCTTACAATTTTTGTACATATCTCATTGTTTTTTATACATCCCCCTGTCTACAGTCATCCCTATTGTCACTCGCGTCCCCACCGTCACGCTCGTCCTTTGCTTTCCCCAAACCCGATCATTTTGTCTCCGTGCAGCAAGTCCTCGTTGTCGTGCCCCATCCCCAGGCCGCCGCCCTCGCCTCCGCTGCGCTGCAGGTCGTTAGGTGGGCGTGGGCTTAGGGCCCTCCGCAGCCGACGGAGGCCGCTTCGAAGCCGGGCTCTCTCCCTCGGGAAGACCTCTCTCACCTCGCCGCCCAGCCTCCGCCCCCTTCCCTCGCTGTTTCCGATCGTTTCTGACCTCAAGTGTTGCTTGCTGGTCGGTCGACATGCAAAACACAATTCAAAGTTTTGCCCGGAACTTTTTCACCTCATCGTTTGTAACGACTCACTTGTAAAACCTTGAAATGACTCGTACGCTTCCTCATGATTTGTAATGTATGTCTTTCCATCATTCTTCTCTTTACATATTGTGTTAGGTTACGTGTTTATCATTCTGATGCATTTACGCAAAATATTTCGAAAATATGAAAAATTTGGGCAACTTACCGAAAGAAAATGAAAAAAGTTTGGTGAGTTATCGTATCTCTTCCCACTGGTTTATCATAACGTATGTTAAAGTAGATGCTTTAGAGCAGGCATGTCAAGGTTGCGTAAAAAGTAACTAGCTTACGAGAGTTTGCAGGCAGTGAGCCCAGAGAATCCGGCATGAAGTTTTAAAAGTAAGGGTTGTACAAATGTAGGAATAGTAATATTTTTTCCCTCTAATACAGCAAATAAATTATTGTTATAAATGAAATTTTGGACTTACCTATTGCGAGGTAAACAGATATTATAGACACTTAATTTACATCACATTGTTACAACAAAAGAATCATTGGAAAAATGTGACACAAAATGACAACGGGCCAAGAAATGGGAATCCAAACATATTCCTTTCCCTTGGCAAAATGACACTTGAGCCTGGTGCCCCAATCTAAAAGCTTGGTGTAGATGACACTTGAGCTTGGTGCCTACCCATCCTCGCGATAGAGGATTCCGAAAATAACTCGAGTTTTACTGCTCACCCCGGCCTGTATAGCAGTCCGGCTACGACGTACTTTGCCTCCTAACGGTCAATCCCCATCTTTCGAGAATCCAGTCCCAGCGCGTCACCTACCCTTTCGTCCTGAGGTGGTTGGTTTGGGGTAGTGCAGTCATGTATGTGAGTGTTTGTGTGTGAGTGTGTATGGGATGAAGTTAGGACAAGGATGAATGAAAGTTCGCGCAATCCGTGACTAGTTTGTAAGGGTACTGCTCCTGCATTCACCTGGTGTTGATCGTAAAAACCACGAGAAATTACCATTCAGAGCAGTTCCACCTCTTTCCTAATGTGAACTCGTTTCGAATCGTGAGGTCTCCACGTTGGCCAGTTATTTATGGCGTTGTCCTGTGCCGAGTTGAGATCGCTACAAACCAAAGTAATAATTAATAACGTATAAAAACATAAATTCAAGTCGGGGTTGTTTGATAGAAAACGTCCGGCTGTTTTTGCAAGAAGCAACCATTTGTCGTGATATTTTGAGCACTCTTACCATCCGCGCTTGCGTGCGTTGGAGGGGAATTGAAAGCGAAGTCAGGGAAATACATGCTTGCCCAGGCAGGCAAGTTCTCACTTTGAGCAGTGGCGGCTGGTGCCGAACGAACTGAAGGTTGCAGCTCCATCGAATAACGGAAATGTAATTTCCAAAATTCAGAGCACTAATATGCAACTAAATGTAAGCGATTCCTGTCAATTAATTAAAACTAAGTTTAATAAAAACATGTATTGAAATATTACTCACACATTTTCATACGTAGGGTCCGTGTCCCGCGCACGTAGTTATTATTTTGATTCCCAGTGTTGCACAAGCACTATTGTTCGGACACGTTTTATGCAAATAAAATTATTTTTATTTCGTAAACAACACTACCCTGGTATACATTGCAACAATGAAAGGTCTTCTACCCTCATTTGTATTCACAACGCTCCAAACTGCTAGCCAGCTGCTACAAGCTGCAGGCAGACTGTCTTCCGCGAGACCCTAAAGACCTTCCATCCAAAACGGCCACATTTACACAAAGAATTCAACAAATGTATATTTTAAATCAACAAACCTAATATAAAATGAAAACAAGTTCATCAAAATCATAAAGAACTCATTGAATGCCTTCAATAATTGTCTGAATTTGTTTTCTTTCAATAATACGCGAAATTCATAAAATGAAGTTACAGCTTGAGTCAGACGAAAACAGAACATTGATGTTTCCCTGGAACTCCCTCGTCGCGCTGGGCTCCACAGCGCTCGGCATCAAGATACCCCACCCGTTCGTTTCGTCACCAAAGCCCGTGTAAAACGAAGGGCCAAAGAGTAAATGCAGTAAACCTATTCATACAGCCAAGCGCGTGGTGCAAATAGCAAGGCACCAGACACCGAAAAGAGCTCCAGTAGGACGCTCTTTGGT
Organism: Gryllus bimaculatus; assembly: GCA_017312745.1. NCBI lineage: Eukaryota > Metazoa > Arthropoda > Insecta > Orthoptera > Gryllidae > Gryllus > Gryllus bimaculatus. The sequence continues at coordinate 6,022,406 of BOPP01000022.1, forward strand.
TTCAAAATTATTTCATGTACATCGACATTGCTGCAATATCTTGAATATTGAATGACATTAAAAGGAAATGTATATTCCTAAGATGTTTTAACATCTTTTTCAATTATCTGCGGGTTGTGCAACCGTGCAACATAACGAATCGCCACTGACTTCGACACGTCTGCTTTAGTTTCCCAATCTCAGTGAATGAAGATCATAGGTTTTTTCCCTAAAGAATGCCACTGATAGTAATACACATTACCACAGACTTTCCTCGATCAAACGCAATTGTAATATTGTACTGTAAAATTCAACGTCGAGATCCGATTTATGTTAAAGACTGGGAATGTTCTGGACTTCAGAAAGTAAACACATTACCTTTATGTTTTGATGATTCAACGTTGATGTCCAGATTGTTTTTGATTCTGGAGTTGATTTATTTTGGTTGAAACTGTAAATCATGGGTGACTGATTAATATGACTTCGCTTAATTTGTCCACCTGTTTGTAAATATATCTCTAATCATTTATATTGTTCAAAATATTCACCCCAACTAGAATTCGATCCTGTTCTTCCTGTTTACTCCTAATTATTGGCATCGTGAAACACTTAAATTTAGTTTTTTCTTCAAAATTCGTTCGATTTATATTTCATAATAAACATGGTTCTTCGCTTCATATTTTCAAATGTATTCTTTTATTCTTCAACTTATATTTCAACACATTGTCTACCCTCATTATAATACTTTTGAATAACAACAATGAAGTACGATGCCCTAAAATGTGGCTTCTGTTTGCCATCCACTCACTTGTGTTACTAATTTACATCCTATTGAGGGATACTCGTTTTATGGTTATCTTACGTGTCATATGATTTTACTTTTCTACATAATTGCTACAATGGCTTGCTACTTTACCAATTTGGGAGAGAACCGTTATATTAATGTTGGACTACTGTATTTGTTATGCGATCTTGAAAATTCATATCGCTTCTGAGTAACATATGCGATTTTTAAGCTATGGACTGTTGCAGAAAATGAACGATCTATTTCTTCCTGTTACAGATTACTTACTTACCCTATTACCCCCGCCCCTTTCACCCTCATTCACCTTCTTCATATGTTGCATCAGGTCCTACGTCACATTCACGCAGTCGCATTCCCCTTCACTCCTATCTGAAAACTACATTAAATTCCTGAGACCCGTTCCCTTATGCATTTTACTTCCACGCCCTTATCATCCTTTCTCCACGTCCACCATCGCACCGTGGCCGCCTGGCCGCGGTGCCGTCCAGACACTAATTGAGATTTCAGGGGGCCGGGCGAACGGATTTAACGAACGAATTCAGGGCAGATTAAACCGCGGGCGGGTGTGCGAAATGAAGGAAGGAGGACGCTGGGCGAGGCGCTGCTGTCGGCCCCGCCCACGCCCCCCCCCTTCACCCTCCCCCTCGATGGAGGCTGCCGCCGAAACCGCAGCCCGGCTGGACACGGGCTGTGGCGGGGCAAATCTCGAAAATCGAAGATTCAAGATCAATCAATCAAATATCAAAGATGGAATAAAAAGATTAGTGACTATGTCCAGCATCGTTTGAAATATGTGTAGTACTTTTACAAAATAAGAAGTTATTATAATTATGAGGACCTTGCCCTTAATGGAATCTTAGTTGCCTAATAATAATGATAATAATGATATAATAATAAGGATGATAATAATAATGTTAATGATGATGACGATGATAATAATAAAGATAATAATAATTATATAATTCTTTTTTAAATTAAGGTGGATAGCTAAATATTGTTGTAGTCCATTACAACATACTAATGTACAGATTAAATAATGTACATTTGTACACTGTATTAAATACAGGCCACGAAATATATTCTTTCCCTTAAATTTCTCATACAAATATTACAGAACTGATTCAGGACAGATTATCTTTATGTATTTCTATGAAAATGTCTACTGTTGAACTCAGCAAATAACTACGAATAATTCTATCTTTTCAAATTTCTGTTTTAAATCGTTGCCCAAAACATTTTCTGTGGAATTTTTAACACGATATTAATTTATTTTTGTTATTATTCATGCTTTTAACCACATTTTAAAAGGATTGTGTTGATTTTTACGTCGTATTATAGCCCTTAAGCGGACCAAACAAATGGCCGAAACGTTGGCACTGTAAAAAACACTTTTAATAGCCTACTCTCACGCCTCTCCACATATAAATAAAAAATAAGTTTCATAATGATTTCTTATTTTCGTTTAATATTTTTAAATTCATTAACAACGTTTCAAACGTTTTTGAAATTCTAGATACAAAATCTCTGTGTATGTGACGATTTCAATTGATCTAAAAACGAAGAGAATGCAAACTTTACGCCAAGATGGAAAATACTCATTTGACAATTCTGTACATTCCACAACATAAATTTATTCACCTAGAATCGGTATTCAGTGTACAGTGAAGTGGCTGTCAAAGGAGATTGCCTCCTGAATCTCGCATTGCTTGCAGATTGTTCAGTTTACTCCTCGTACTCGCGTACCAGAACAATCGCCCGCAGCGACGTGCCCACATGTCGGGTCTTGTAAATTGTCGACGACTATTTGAGTCGGTGGTCGAGAATGAGGATTCTATTAACTTCCTAGCAATTCTACATCCTACTCCGATTTCGGTGTAAAGCTTGGTAAATGCTTGCATCCCTTCCCTCGTCGAAGATACTGGTCACTTGATTCATTTTGCCCAACGTTCTGTGAATTCTATACCCGAGGCATTCGTATTTCGAAGTGTTGTATGTAGTTAGCACAATGCGATAATCATACGTAATATTGCCCAGAAAGATAGGTATCGAAACGATGTTGTTTAATGAAATTCGTGTTTTTTCTAGTGTGCTTAGTAATAGCATTAGCATTGAAGTCAATGTGATTTTAGTTTGAGAATCACATGCAGATGTTTGTTGGTTCATTCTCTTCTATAATGCATCTTGATCCTTTCATTTGAAGTACGTAATATGTATTAAAATAATTCACATATGGAAGAAAGTTAGACATTTTTGTAACAATATTTTCGTATAGAAAAGTATTTGTATAAAAGACCCAAAATGTACCCAAATGGGTTTTAGTAAGATTGTACTTAAACAAATTCTTAAAATTCATTTTTTGTTTTCTAGAACTAGCTCTTTTTTTATTTGTGAAAAAATTCCGCATCTTGATTAAATAATATACTTCTTGGTTTAGAAGTTTAAAATAATTGTATTTTTTGCATTTACAAGATTATTGAAGTTGAATGAATATATTTTCAAAAACAAAAATGCATAAAATACAATTTAAGAAAAACTTACGCGTGCTATTATGAAAAGTAGCGAAGAAATTAATTGCAAGGAAATGTTTTATGGATGTACAATTCTATTACTGTGTCACGACTAGTTAAAAAAAATACTACGAACTATTTAATTTTTTTATATTTACCATATATTAAACCCATTCTTCTAATAATTCTAATTTCATTCAACGAGTATAGCTGGAATTCAAGTATTAAAACAACTTACGATGAGGGAATACACAGGCTTTGATAAATAAGTAACGAGCTGGAGGAAGAGGTGTTCTCTCCTCATGATTATTTTAGGAATTTTTATTTTCCCATATACGTACGTATATACGGAGTAATATACGTAGTATATGGAAATTTATGTAATGCTGCGGACAATAGATTTCGAGGTTTCAACGGAGTTACACTCTTTGGGGTCGCCTGATACCAAGAAAGTTTTTCTTCTCAAAATGACCTTCCCTCTGTCTGTCTGTGAACATCACTCGCGCCTAAACAATACGTAGGATTTTTTTCAAATTGACGAAACCCCTGTCTATCTGGCTGGAGTCAAAGATTTACTGTTCTTTAAGAATCTTCAAATAATATTTCTGCTCTATAATTAGGACACCGAAATATTGAGGAAATTTTTAAAAAAATCTACTTAGGGCGTTGATAGATGGCAGCTGGCAAGAGTATGTGGCTACCCGAGATCAAAAGAAATAGAAAACTAGTACCAAAAGTCTGTGTCATTCTATAGCATCACTAGTTATTAAACGATACTCTGCGATTACTGTTACAGAAGAATGTTTCCATCTGGTTGAAAGACGCTATTTTACAAATTTAAATGAATAACTTTTCCCCTTTACATTTGTTTTTGTTCAGCTGTCGACGACAGTCATGAACCAGTCTCAAAATGAGAGATTCGACCAATATATATAAAGTTTCTCGATAACTCACAAGTTGTCTGTGAAAACGAAATCAAAATTCCGGATTTTCAGAAATGCTCAATCGCCATTTTCTCAAAAACTGCTCCAAATTTTTTCCTTAACTATTTCGTGCATATTGCATTCTTTCAGATTAATTTTGCTGTATAATTTGTTTTTTTCGAAAATTACCCAAATGTAATTTGTTTTAAATGTCTCACACATTAATATGCACATTTCCAGCAATTTGTAATCATTATTTTATTTGTGAGTGGAAGTGCTTCAAATGACTTCCAATCATGTTTTTACAAAACTCATAAATTTTCTGTGAAAAAGAGCTACAAATTTCGTATTTACAGACGCCATTTTCTTAAAAACGGACCCAAATTTGTGAATGAAAATTGCCATTTAGAACAAGATTTTACTCTTCTTTAACCTTAATAATTTAATATTTCGGTTCTACTATTACTAAACTGTAAAATTGAGAAAAATTTAGTAAAGCGCTTTTGGCGGCAATTGTTGGCAACTGGTGAAAGTTTTTGGCATGACAGAAAATCGATGTCAGACCAATGAAATTAGAAAACTCAGTAGTGCGAGACAATCTGTGCCATTTTGTTGCACCACTAGTTTCTTGATGTATTTTAGAACGATTTTCAACTTGACATGACTTGACATTTCAACATGACATTTCATCCAAGATCGATATCAAGGGCACATAAACCATGGATTCTGACTACACAATGTGATAGAGAATATAATTTAATACATATGGGAACAAGAATATCAAATTTTTCTTTTTTAATTTACTTCACAAGAAGAGAAAATATGGTAATCGTGTGCAGGAAAACGGCTATTTTCGAGAGAAAAACTCTTATTGCCGTACTGGTAACAAAAAAGTGAGTAAATATTGTCGACGCCAATTTTCCGTATTCGAACATAACTTTCTCCATACTTAGTATATACCGCGTCTACGAGAAAACAATCAAAAGAAAGATCGGTGAGGCGAATAGGATAAATCCCTTATTGCATTTTACATGCTGAGGCCCAGATGATGATGTAAAGGAACAGATATACTCTCAGATTAATTAGACGGGAATATTTTGATTCGTTGCATGAAGAATGTGCGCGTGTAAATGATGCAAATCTGCCGTGATATTTGGCCGAATAGTTAGGGACAGAAACAACAGTCGGTGACACGGTCTATTTCACGATTCAGCGGCACGGATTTGATACATGGTTCAGTGTTCTCAGTCCGTTGATTAGGGTTGACCACACATGCTAACTCTCGCAATTCTAAATACTTCACAATGATTGGCTTTGACGAAACAAAATTGTTCATTTGTATATTTGAGAGTAATGTGAACGGTATTGTACGATGCGTACTGTATTTTTTTAAATTATTGAACTTTTTCGTATTTTGTGACATAAGAATTATTATAAAAAGACTTACACTTTCACCCAAAATATATTTCCAACCTAGTGTATTAATTTGTTCATATATCTTGCTAACATTTCAACTGCTCAAAACACAATTTGCTGCTTACGAATCAATTTACTCTCATTTCTGATCATAGATATCCTTGTGTTGATAGGAGTGTTCGATAGTAATAAGTCTTTATGATAATACCTCTGCAATAGTATGCTATAATTTCTAAAAAATTGAACTTTATATTCTATTCATTTCAGCATCGCAATAAAAATGTAAAAAATTAGACATTCATTAAATTACTTAGGAATGTAGATATATTTTTACATACTCATGAATTAAATATCAAATTTCTAGTGTGATTCTAAAACGTTTAAGCTTTGTTGTCGTAAAAATCAGGACCAACATTTGCAGCTATTCCCAAGGGCTAGAAAATTCAGTTTGTCATGTTGTTGGACCAGTTGGCGGCATTTGAGGCGACACAAAGTACTTCCCGGGGGAATATCAAAAATTAATCAGTGGGCTCAATCAATGCATTTCCTGTTCAGGCGCGGTGGTCGCCCTGGAGAACAGGCTGACAGGCGTAGAGATTTCGGCAGCAACTGTGATTTTCAACAGCGAAACCGGATGACAAGAGAACACAGCGAAACGACCCTTCTTAGCGAGAGTCCGCTCTAAAAGCTTTCAGACTGATAATTTTTAAAACGAATTTTCCTGATGCAATGTTTATCCTCTAGAGCGGCACCGGGTGAAAACTTCAAAAGAGGCGTGGGTCGAAATCATAATGCGGAATCCACGTGTTAAATTTTAAAATATATATTATGTCTTGTCTGCTAATTATTCTTTTCTTGTCTAATAATAAACACGTTTGTGGTCTAATGATAAACACTTTTGTTGTCTAATGACGTCTTGACTGATAATATTAACTTACGGCTCAACTGATAATATTAACACACATCTCGACTGATAATATTAACACACGTCTCGACTGATAATGTTAACACACGTCTCGACTGATAATGTTAACACACGTCTCGACTAATAATGTTAACACACGTCTCGACTAATAATGTTAACACACGTCTCGACTGATATTAACACACGTCTTGACTGATAATATTAACACACGTCTCAACTGATAATATTAACACACGTCTTGACTGATAATATTAACACACGTCTCGACTGATAATATTGTAGGCTGGCGTCTTCGAGAGAAAATTCTTTCTTTCGTGATATTTCAAACGGTCATCTAATATTACGCGAAGCCTTTCTAAGTTTCAAACAAGTTTCGATGATATAATTTAGAAATATAATTTTGAAGAAGAGGATTCCTTAAAAAAGTTCATTATTGTTGTTGTAGGAAGACGACAAAAACATTTTTAATTTGTCCCAATTTTGGAATTAGAGTTCAACGGAAATGGTATCTGAACCATTTTTATAAGTGTACATTACTCCTCCTGAAAATAAAAATAATCCAAAAATTTGGAGGCATTCCTGACAAAATGTTTAAACTGTCATTGAGGATTCACATCACCATCAACAATATTATTTTTTAAATTCTCATGGTTTTGCGTATAACCTAACAATTTCATAACTACGTTTTCTTCAGGTTTTGGTGTTGTCACCTGTCTGACGGGCAGACAGGCAGTCGAAGAGAAGGGCAATTGGAGAGTAGAACACTCGGGAACAAGGGCGGACGAGGACAAGGGCGGACGGAGATAAGGATTAAAGATTTCAAAAATGTTTAACTTATTGATAAACGTATTTTCACTGTTATATTTGACATCCCATAGTGAAGCTATCGGAGCTGGTTTAAAAGACCCATCCCGCGAAAATCAAATTGATGGTATCCGTGAGCAGATTTAATTACAGCAACTGTGGCACACACAATCTCGTCGTTTTGTCGTGTTGTTACAGCAGCTGCATCCTCTACAAGGTCACCGGTGTCGCTTGGGTTGCCGGGTACGTGCACCATTGCTCTGCGATGTTAATTATGTCGTTTGCGTCTGGGCGCGATAAATATGAATGATTCAGATTGAATTCAGCGCTCAGCGAGCGACGGCGTTGGTTATCTAGCGTCAATATTTACCCGGCTGACACAACAGGCTCGGGTGGGGAGGAGATATGGAATGAGGATTGGTCTCACTGACTTCGCCTCGCCCGAGCTGAGTTTGCATGGTTAAACGCCAGTGTCCTCAGATATGTCGTATCTCTGATCGGAGATTCTAGGACTTAAATTTCGATTTCTCTAGGACTCAAATAGGTCGATTTCAGCCGTTTTCTAGAAGATAATTATAGTGGCCGGCTGCTCTTCCCTGCATGTAAGATTTCGAATAGTTTGTCTAGAACTTTTGGAAGAGCTCTGATGAAAATTTACTGATGCTGTATTATATAATACGTATTCGTAGCACTTCTGACAAGGAAGGACACACAATTAGGCAGCCTTTTATTTGATTTCTAGTTTTCTTCTTTCTTTGTAAGTAACAAAAAATATTAATGAAGTATTATGTATATTAGACTAAGATTATTACATGCTAGGGACCTATTCCCTTTGCCATATTTCACCTTTTTTTTATTTTTTGTGCTTCCGCTGTTGCAGCAAGCGTGCCAAACATATATTTGTCATCTTTATAATAAGGGCAGTTTCCTTGTCTCATATATTAAGACATATCGGAAGCAAATTTGCCGCGAATTGTAATTCTTTAACACAGGATTTTTGTGATGCTATCGCTCCGGGAGCTGTAATTACGAAAGGTGGCTAAAGATGGGGGTGCGAAATAAAAGCTTAAAGCTTGCATTCAAAAGAGCTACATAAACTCAACTACCCAAAACATAAGATCAATATAACATTTTTTTGTTTTATAATGTGTGAAATTGTTTCAGGAAATTCTCTGTAATAACGATTTTTTTAATAGTTGTATCTGTGAAGTAGGTAATGTAACCTGTAATATACAAGAAAACGTGCAGCTTTCAGAAAAATATTCAAAGGAATATCATCGAATTGGTTAGCTACTAACCTATTATATTATTATTATTATTATTATTATTATTATTATTATTATTATTATTATTATTATTATTTTGATTCAAATCAAAGACATACCACAGAACGGTTTTCCAAAAAGGAAAATTCACAAACGTAACGTACAACAATCTTTACGCATTGTATAGAATACACCGTTACACAGTATCACTGTTCTTTACATATGAATGATAAAAAAGCTGTTTTTATCACCAAACTCGTAAACAGAAAATAATTAATGGCGAGCAGACTCTTCCTTGGAGTCTTAATGTTACATGACGACAGCTGTGCCTTGATCACGAGAATGTACTCAAATCAGAAACAGTTTAAATCTTTTTGAATTTTTCACGAGTTGCTGGGTTTCTAACGAAAAAATCATAGATAACTCACACGAAGTCTGCATGCATCTCTGCATGTATTGCAATAATATTAGATAATTACGTGAAAGCATATTTCTTAACCTAAGAAAATACAAACACAAACAATTAGAACCACACCTATTGCAAATTGTAAATAATTTGTAAATAATATCACTTTTAATTTCTCCTTTCCTACAAGAAAAAACACCGAATTTTCAACAGAAAATCTCTTACGCCTTTTTATAAGTGTATGTTACCCCATTCTTAAAATAAATTAAAACAAAAAGAATTGGAGCTGTTTTGGAGAAAATTTTGAAAATATCCAAAAGACTTTATAAAAAGTACCCCTAAATTTAACCGAATGTTTTTTCAAAATCTAAAAGCTTAGATTCGAGCCAAATGGACAGGGCTTTCTTCTATTTCGAAAACATTCATAGCATGGTTTAGGCGATAGTAGTGCTCAGAGACGGATAAACAACCGGTCGGACAAGAGGACGGACAGACGAGGGTTTTTTAAAGAACCACTTTTTCGGTAACAGGGGAACCCCAATATCGATTATATAATCGATTGTTCATGGATAGTGGCCCAACGGCGGGTAATATTGGTGTCACCACACACACACCCCGGCCGAACTGATTGTCCTCTCTACCATAGGATAGCTAGCATAGAAGAATTAAACGTGATTTCACTCTTTTTATTTAAATATACAATCGTTTCCCAATCAGTCATCCGTGTAAACAATAAAGACGTGGTGAATTATAGGGTTGGAAGCGGGAGCAGTTGGACCGGCATCTTACCGTACCATATGTTAGGTAAAACTCAGAAAGTTACAGTTTTGCCACTACTCGTTTAAAACACAGAATTATTTATTTTCAATTGTCTCCACGTACGAAGCAAGAAATTCAAAACTAAATGCGGAGAGATCGGATCCCATTATTCTATCCTTCTAGCTTCCGTACAAAACAATTAAGTAGCAGTATTTTAGGGCTTTCATGAGGAAGAAGAAAATGAAGAAGAAGAGGAAGAAAATGAAGAAGAAGAAGAAAAAGAAGAAGAGGAAGAAAATGAAGAAGAAGAAGAGAAAGAAGAGGAAGAAAATGAAGAAGAAGAAGAAGAAGAAGAAGAGAAAGAAGAGGAAGAAAATGAAGAAGAAGAAGAAGAGAAAGAAGAGGAAGAAAATGAAGAAAATGAAGAAGAGGAAGAAGAAGAAAAAAATGAAGAAGAACAAAATGAAGAAGAACAAGAAGAAGAAGAAAAAATGAAGAAGAACAGGAAGAAACTTTTCTTCAGTTTATATTGCATGTCTATTTACATCGCATACAACTGTAGTGTTTACAACACGTTCATCACTGGTAAATTCCCCACTAAATATTGCGTGATCATTTGTCACCAAATTTTTCGTCCATCTGTAACCACCGCAGCGTTCGGCGGGTTTCTCGGGAGCCCCAAGCGTTTCCAGACTTCGTACTTCGTTGCCAGAAGAGCGTAGGTGGTGTCTGCGGGCGCGGGGCGACCGCGGCGCGCCTAGTGGCCGCGCGTCAAAGCGCGAGGAGTTGCTCTCTTTTCCGGTTGAGGCTTCCCCGCCGGCGGCCTCAATCCCCAAAGAAGAAGAGAGATATGAAAGAATCACCTTCTCTGCTTTTAGGGTGTCTGTACTCATGGTTTTCTAATTCGTTTCACTGCGCCACAATATTATTGGATATCTGTGAGGCTTCGACTACTCGCTTCAATTCGATATGATTCGCCTCAGCTCGGTCTTGTCAGCGTAGCGCGCGCTGGGCGCGCGCATCCAGCTTATTCCATGCGCCCTAGAGACTTTTCCCTTGTACAGGGTCACCGATGCTCTCCTGTGTGGAGTCTGCAGCGTGTGGACAAGCCCTGCTCTGACTCCTACCACTTCCTCCATCCTCGCGGTTACAGGCGCCCCTCTGCAGACTCCTCACCGCTCTCTCTCCTACTTGCCCTGAGAGCCCTCCTCACGAAGTGCCCACCCATTGCTTTGACGTCACCTCCGTCCCAACTCGCTCTATACCCTCCTCACTCTCCTTCATTTCTCACTCTTCATTCTCCTTCACACTCTTATCCTCCTTCAGTCCCTTTACGATTTTGGTGGCAGTTTTAAATTGTTTTTCTAACACCTGTTCACTCGGCAACCGCCAAATAGCTGGGATGAAATCAGCTGGGGTCTCAAACACGGATGGCATTTGAAGGAGACTCCTTGCGAGGTCCGGTGATTTCTGCATCGAGTCCCACTAGTATTCATACCGTGGTTCTCCCGATCAATAACCTCCTCTTTCCCACAGCTTGCGTAATATTATTCTGTAGCACGGGGTAGCAGGCAATTCGAATCTGGGGAGGCGGGTGTCCGAACCATCGCCGCCCGCATCTTGCGGTTCGCTCTCTCCTTTGGCATTGATTTTCGCGGGCCTATTAGGTGGTCCGCTTAGGGTCGGGTCTTAAATACGGGGTGCACCTCTCAGTTGCCCAGCCTGCACTGAATACGGGAGGCTGTCTGCAGATCACTGCAGCGAGCTGTCATACGTTTTCGGCGCCCACAACACATGGTGCAGGACGCACCTTCACGAGTGGGGTCCAAGCTCTCTCATCGCCGCTCGTTGCCTCCGGTTGGATCGGCCACACGCCCCTGCTTGAAGGAGCCTTTTCTATTCTGTGTGGATAATCTGAGAACTTAAGGTCAGGTGACGGACAAAGGTCTGCTCTCGGAATACTCTGTGATTGCTTGGTGACGTCAGGGAAAGGTCGAAGCAACCGTCTCACACTACTAACAGCAACACTCCCAATACTACCCACGTGCCAAGACACATACGGGACTAGTATCTGAGGCGAGTCCCGCCTTAGTTCCTGACCCACATCATCGTATGTCAACCTGGAACTCACTTATATAGTTATACCTCTTGGTACATTTATCTCAAATTCAATTAGTCGCATGAATCTTTCTCTAACGTGGATGTGGGTAAATTTGATAATAAATTATATTTTTGTTGTCTCACCTAGCATTTGTCTTTGTCTCTTTACGCATTGGTATAGCTTATGTCTTATACCTTGGTTTTCCATCGAATTTTGTTATATTACAAACCTAAACGTTTCGTCTTGACATATTCCTCTCTGAAATAGATAATCGGTAATAAGATGTCAATATTAAAATAGATTCAGGGGTTCACAATTTGTAATTGACAGAAAAAATGTTGAAGAGAATGTGACATGAACAATATGATTATCAGGCATGTTTACTATAGGTAAACGAAACTATACTCATGCAAGACTAAATTAAGTCAATTGTATGCTAGTTCGTTTTATGCGTAACCCTTTTTTCATTTTGCACACCTCACTAGGGTTAATTATTCATTATAACGCATTTAATATGAGTAGGTTTTACGATTGAACTATTTTTTAGGGAAGATTAGGTCATGTGGTCACGGTTTAATGGAGGTACATCCGATAATCGCTTCCCGCATTCGGTTTGAAGTATTCTAGGAACGTAAGGTGGGAGGTATATATCTTGTTTTAACCACGACACACATAAGGGTCAGCAAGAATCAAGAAAAAATATGCATGGATACGTGGGCTAATTAAGTAACATATTCAACATTTGTTTTGTCATTGTTACGTAACTCTCCAATCGTAAAATAGTCTAAACATTATGTTCTCATTGTATTACCCAAATGCTTACACTTGAAAGATCAGGTTTTGGGAACATCATCAAATTTGTCGATGGTTCAAGATGTACGGCTTAGGGCACATGGTTCATACACAGAAAACCAATTAACGTTTATCATAATTATACGACCATTTAGTTCAAACTAATTTATCTTTCGGTATGAATAAACTAAAATGATCACGGATTATTTGAAGGATAGGATTGTGTTTGGAATTCAATCATCGCTAGAGCGATAGAACGAGGAGGGACAGAGGTAAATTATTGGTGGGAATCTCAATAAATAAAATAACTTTCTGTATTCCATATCACCACAAATCGAACATTCCCGTGGGATTCACATCTAGGGATTGCTCCTAGAAAAATAAATTCTTGTTATTGATCCCATACATTAAAAAGTAATAAGCTAGGTGTTTAAAATCGAAAAAGAAATAGAACGTAAGATATACTTTAGTACATGGCAATTAAGCTTGGGGTTGCTTACTTTGCAATTGCGGCACTTAAAACAGTGAGCGATTGGGCGGGATTGTCGGCACATAAAACTTCGGGGATTATCTTTACTGCTGTCGACACGTATACAAGAAATTCATCTAATTATTAATGAGAAGCAACTGCAGGGCTCGTTTTAATAAGTTAGCTTCACGTGCGACATGATAACTCAGAAACGTACTTTCAGGAGCTTCCAAAGTGCACAAGGACACACATGTCCCGATATATCATTTTATTTCAGGGCTCGTAACCAAAGATTAACACTCATAGCAGGACACCAGTACACTAACCACATATTCATAAACAAGCATGGGCGTGTAGGTTTTGGGAACAAGGGTCGGGTTGAGAGAAGCACGATAGTGCAGTGATGTATCGTTGCGATATATAGACGGTGTTAAGTGTGAGTATTAGAGTGGAATATGAGTCCCAGCGCGGACGTAAGCAGTTGAAAAGGACACAAAGGGCACCAGCGGCATGCAGAAATAGATTTAGGGGTAAAGATGAAGCAAGCCTTGCGGCTAGACTAGACGCGCATTAGGTTGGCCTCAGCATCGGGTTGGATAGAGAGGGTGGTGCGCTGCACAGCGTCTGGTGCGTATCGGCGGCTTACACATAACAGCAGCGGGAGAAAATAAGTGGCAAACGGTAACCGGGCGGGGAGCAGCGCGGTTGGCCGGTGAGGCCTCTGCTCCAGCCGCTGGGGCACACACAAGATCTTGGGAATCCGTTGGGAACGTGATCGACGCTGTAGGCCGCGCTCGCGCCATCCATTTAATGGGGCGTTGTTGTGCGAGTTGAGACTGGTCCTGCACAAGAACGGACTCATGCTCTAAAGCACAACTCGCTAGTATAAAGAAATAGGAGATCTAAGTGGGCGTGTCGCACTTGTGACGAAGACGGTCACGGGGCGTGGGTTCCTTCGGGGCCGAGAGGATAGGGGCCGACCGCGCCGGCAGAGCGATGTGGCTGCCCTGGATTAGTGTCTTGGGAGCTGGAGTCTTCATGTCGGGCGCCTTGGACGGAAGAGTTCTGTGGCGCGAGGCGGCAGAGTCTGTAGCGAGGGGAATGCAGATAAGGTCGGGAAGGGTCAGAACGCGCAGGGGAGGACGTGGGCGGAAGGGCGAATTGGAGCGATGGCCGCCAGGGAAGAGGAGGCGAAGAAGGTCGATGCACTTGTGGGCGGAAGGTGAGTGGGCGGGCAGGTGCCGAGGGGAGGTGAGGGCGAAAGCGTGCAACTGCGAAGGGGGTGCAGCCCAATCGTGGGAATAACGGGGAAATGGGGGAATGTTCCAAGATATACGAAGAGACAGCTAATATGCGAGACGAAACGTAAAGGGCGGCATTCTGCTAAAGAATTAAAACATAAGATTAGATAAAAAAATGTATGGGGAAATATACTCACACATGTTTTCATACTAGAGGGGTCCGTGTCAGCGGAGTAGGGTTATTGGGCGGGTTGATTCAAGTTGTTGACAACGAGGCACTTTGTACGGAAACAAGTTGTTTATACAAAATAAAATTTATTTATTTGTAAAGAAACACACCCTGTAATAGCATTGCAACGAAATGGAAAGGTTTTCTATACTCGATTGTCATCGCGACAAACGCTCCAACTGCTACACAGAAACAGACGAGCTGTACAGAGCGTGGAAAGCGAACTGGTCACGTTGCGGAGACTAAAGCTGCCAAATATCGGCGAGACAGGCCAAACATTTGAGAACAAGAATCAGGCAGATATAGTGTTTGAAATAACAAAACACCTAATATAAAAATGAAACTATTCTCAGAAAATCATAAAAACTAATTGGGAATGCACGTTCAGTAACTTGTCGGTGGAAATTTGTTTTCTTACATAATACGGTCGCACGAATTCATAAATGAAGTTACAGGGTGATGGTCGAGAAACAGAATATGGTGTTTCGCACTGGAACCCCTCGTCGCGGCTGGGCTCAAGGCTCGGACATCAAGATAACGCCACATGTTCGTTGGGTGAACGAAATGGCCGACGTAGTAGGAGACGGAGGCCAAAGAGATAAAGAAGTAAACCCCTATTCCTGCAGGGCCAGCGCGATGGTGGTGCACAAATAGCAGGGACAGACACCGAAAAGAGGAGCGCCCAGTAGGACGCCTTTGTTAAAAAGTAATTTTCTAGTAACATCGACATTGCTCGCAGATATCTTGAGATATTGAGAGACATTACAAGAAAAAGGTATAACTTGCTAAGATGTTAAAGGGGACATCTTGTTTTCTATTATCGCGGGAAAGGGGGGTTTGCAACCGTGCAACATAAGAACAAAATCGCAATAGACTTTGACACAACCATGCCTGAAGTGTTCCCATAAATCTCAGTGAAATTGAAGATCAATAGATTTTTTCCTCTAAAAGGAATGGCACTGTGGGATAGTATAAGACAGCATTACGCACAGACTTTCTCCGAATCAAACGCAATTAGTAATTATTGTCTAGAAGAATATCAAACGTCGGAGATGCCGAGTTTAGTTAAAGGGAGAGGGAATTGTCGGGAACTCAAGAAAGGACACATTCCTTTATGTGATTTGGATGAGTTCAAGCGTATGATAGTCCAGTGTGTTTTTGAGTTCTGAGTTGCTAGTATTTGGATTGAAACTGATAAATCATGAGTGACTGATTGAGTATAACTTTGCTTAATTTGTCCAAATAGTTGAGAAAATTAGTCTCTACTGCATTTATATTTTCAAAGATATGTAGACGAAACCACGAGACTTCAGAACAGCTGTTCTTAGAACACTGTTTAACAGTCCTACTTGCAGTAGGGGCATGAGTGGGAGACACGCAAATGTTAATGTTTATTTCGTAACAAATTCGTTGATTGTATAATTTTAATTAATGGAAGATTCTTGCCTGTCATATTTTGCAATGTGATATCTTTAATGCCTTTTAAGCTAATATTTAAACAGCATGTGTTACGTCAATTAATAAACCTTTTGGAATAAGAAGAATGAAGGACAGAGGTGTCTACTAAAATGTAGCATGTCTGTCCAATACAGACACATCACTTGGTAGTTACATATATTACGTGCTATTGGGAGGGGTCTACTCGTGTTATGGTTTACGCACGTTACTATCGATGTTATCGTTATTCTACAATATTTTGTACAATGGCTTGTAATAGATTTACAATGTTTGGGAGAGGAACGTAGTATGAATTAATGTAGATTTACTGTATTTGTTATGACGATCGATTGAAAAATTCATAAATCGGTTCTGGGGAGTAACATATATGTGGCGAATTTTCAGGCTGATGGATGTTGAAAGAAATGTAACGATCTATTTCTATCCTGTATCACAATTAGCTTACTATACAATATTGCAGAGCTTCGTCACACAGCCTCACAGTGGGTTCACTTGTCATATGTGCAAAGTCAGGTCCGAGTGGGAGGGAAGGCGTCACATTCAGAGGACGCATTCCCCTTCACTCCTATCTGAACTACATTAGAATTCTGAAGACCGTTTCCCGTTATACATTTTAAAACTTCGCACGCCTTATAATTGCCTTATCCTCAGTCACGGCCTCGGCACCGTGGCAGCCTTGGCAGGAATAAAAGAAAAAGAGGAAAAAAGGGGAAGAGGGGTGGAAGGTGAGTTGAGGAAAAGGAAGGAAAAAAGGAGAGGCGCAGAGGGGAGAAGGAAGCTGCGAGGAGGGGAGGGAACTGATCCGGGGTGCGGTCAGACCACAATTGAGCATTTCCAGGGGGGGCGGGGGCGAAACGGATTTAAAGCACGAATTCAGGGCGATTAAACCGCGGGCGGTGTGCGAAAATGAGGAAGGAGGAAGCTCGGGCGAGGCGCTGTGTCGGCCCGCCCCATCCTTACCTCCTCGATTGGAGCCTGCCAACCGGAACCGCAGCCGGCTGGACACGGGCTCTGGCGGGGCCGAAATCTCGAAAATTTCGAAGATTCAAGATCAATGAATCAATATCCATAGATGGAATAAAAGATTAGTGACTATTCAGCATCGTTTGAGAATATGGTGTATTTACAAATAAGAAGTTATTATATTTGAGGACTTGCGCTAATGAATCTTAGTGCCTAATATAATGATAATATATTAAAATAAGGATGATAATAAAATGTTAATGATGATGAGATGATAATTAATATGATAATAATAATTCTATAATTTTTTTTAAATTAAGGTGGATAGCTAAAGTATTGTTGTAGTCCTTACATTACATCTAATGTCATGATTAATATGTACTGTTGTACACTGTATTATCAGCCACGAAATTTTCTTTCCCTTAAATTTTCTCATACAAATTTACAGAACTGATTCGGACAGATTATCTTTTGTATTCTTATGAAATGCTACTGTTGAAACTCAGCAAAAACCTCACGAATTATTCTAAATCTTTCAAATTTCTGTTTAAATAGTTGCCAAACTTTCTGTGGAATTTTTAAACGACGATATTAATTTTTTTTGTTAATTCTTCAGCTTTAACATTTTAATTTTAAAAGGTTGTGTTGATTTTTTACGTGTCTGTATTATGCCTTAAAGCGGACAAACAAATGGCAAACGTTGGCACTGTAAAATACACTTTTTAATAGCTACCTCACGCTCTGCCACATGATACTAAAAAATAAGTTTATTATTGATTTTATTTCGTTTTAATATTTTTAAATTCAGTAACAACGTTCAACGTTTTGAAATTCTAGATACAAATCTCTGTGTATGTACGATTTCATTGATCTAAAAGAGAGAATTGCAAACTTTTAACGCCAAGATGGAAAATACTCATTTTGACAATTTCGTACATTCCCAACATATATTTATCACCTAAATCGGTATTTAGTGTATCAGTGAGTGGCCTGTCAATGGAGATTGCTCCTGAATTCGCATTGGGTTGCAGTTGTTCAGTTACTTCCTCGTACTCGCGTACAGACAATCGCCCGCAGCGATCGTGCCCTGTCGGGTTTGTAAATTGGTCGACATGTATTGAGTAGGTGTCGAGAAATGAGGATTCATTATTTAGCATTCTACATCCTACTCGATTTCGGTGTAAAAGCTTTGGTAAATGCTGCATCCTTCTCCGTCGAAGATACTGGGTCATTGATTCATTTTGGCCTCAACGTTTGTGACATTCTATACCCGAGGCATTCGTCTTTCGAAGTGTTGAATTGTTAGCACAGCGATAATCATATGTAATTGCCAGAAAGATGGTATGAATCGATGTGTTAATGAAATTCGTGTTTTTTTCTCTGGTGCTATAATAGCATTCGATTGCAGCAATGTGATTTTAGTTTGAGAATACATGCAGATGTTTGTTGGTTCATTCTCTTCTATAATGCAATCTTGTTCTTCATTGAAGTAGAATAATGTATGTAAAAATAATTCACGATATGGAAGAAAGTTAGATATTTTAACAATATTTTTCGTATAAGAAGTATTGTATAAAAGCCCAAAATGTAAACCAAATGGGTTTTAGTAAGATTGTACTTAAACAAATCTTAAAATCTCATTTTTTTGTTTTCTAGAACTAGCTTCTTTTTTTATTTGTAAAAAATTCCGCTCTTGATTAAATAATATACTCTTGTTTAGACGTTTAAAAAAATTGTATTTATTTTTGCATTTACAAAGATTAATTCGAAGCTGAATGAATATATTTCAAAACAAAAATGCTTAAAATACAATTTAAGAAAACTTACGCTTGTATTTGAAAAGTAGCGAAGAATTAATTCAGGAACTGTTTTTGGATGTAACAATCTATTACTGCTGTGTCACGGATAGTTAAAAAAATACTACGAATATTTAAGTTTTTTATATTACCATATATTAAACCAATTCTTACTATAATTCTAATTTCTTCAAGATATAGCTGGCATTCAAGTATTAAAACACTAACGATGAGGGAATACACGGCTTGATAATAAGTACGAGTGGAGGAAGAGGTTTCTTCCTCATGATTATTTTTAGGAATTTTTATTTTCCTATAGAATATAATAGTGTATGGAATTTATATAATGCTGCGACAATAGATTTCGGGTTTCAAGGGAGTTACCTCTTTGGGGGTCGCTGATACAAGAAATGTTTTCTTCTCAAATGACCTTCCCTCTGTCTGCTGTGAAACATCACTCGCGCCGTAAACAATACGTAGGATTTTTTCAAATTGAACGAACCCTGTCTATCTGCTGGAGCAAAGATTTACTGTTTCTTAAGAATTCTTCACAATAATTTCTGCTCTATAATAGGGAACCGAAAATTGAGGATTCTTAAAAAAGATTACTTTAGGGCGTTGATAGATGCCAGCTGGCAGAGAGTTGTGGCTTTACCGAGACCAAAAGAATAGAAACTAGTATGCCAAAAGTCTGTGGTCATTTCTTTAGATCACTTATGTTTAACGATACTCTGCGATTACTGTATGACAGAAGAATGTTTCCATCTGGTGATAAGACGCTATTTTAAAAATTAAATGAATAACTTTTCCTTTACATTTGTTTTTGTTGCAGCTGTCGACGACAGTCATGAACCAGTCTCAGAAATGAGAGATCGACAATATATGATAAAGTTTCTCGATTAACTCAGCAGTTCTGTGAAAACGAAATAAATTCAGGATTTTCAGAATGCTCAATGCATTTTTCTCAAAAACTGCTCCAAATTTTTTCTAACTATTTCGTGCATATTGCATTCTTTCGATTCATTTTGCTTATAATTGTTTTTTCGAAAAATTAACCAAATGTTAATCTTGTTTTAAATGTCTCACACATTAATATGCACATTTCAGCATTTGTAACATTATTATTTGTGAGTGGAAGTGCTTCAAATGATTCCATGAATGTCTTTTACCAAAACTCATAATTTTCTGTGAAAAAGAGCTACAAATTTCATATTTAAAGACGCCCTTTTTCTTAAACGGACCAAATTTGGAATGAAAAATTGCATTTAGAACAAGATTTTCTTTTCTTTAATCTTAATAATTTAATATTTGGTTTACTATTACAAATGTAAAATTGAAGAAATTAGTAAAGCACTTTTGGCGGCAATGTTGGCAACTGGTGAACGTTTTTGGCATGAAGGAAAAATCCCTCGATGTCAGACCAATAATTAAAAACTCAGTAGTAGAGACAATCTGTGCCATTTTTGCACCACTGGTTTTTGATGTTATTTATAGAACGATTTTCAACTGACATGATTGACTATTTCAACATGAAATTTCATCCCAGATCATAACAAGGGCACATACATGATCCTTGACTACATGTGATAAGGAATATATTTTAATATGGGACATAGATATCAATTTTTTTTTAATTACTCACAAGAAGAGAAAATTTGGTAATGTGTGCAGGAAACGGCTATTTTCAGAGAGAACAACTTTATTGCCGTCTGGGGTAAAAAAAAGTGAGTAATTAATTGGTCGACTGAAAATTTTCGTTCGAACATAATTTCTCCATATTAGTATATACGTCGCGCTACGAGAAAACAATCAAAAGAAAGATCGTGAAGGGAGTAGGATAAATCCCGTATGCATTTAACATGCTTGAGCCAATGATGATGTAAAGGAACAGATATACTTCTTTCGAGATTAATTAGAGCGTGGAATATTTGATTCGTTGCATGAAGAATGTGCGCGTGTAAATGATGCAATCTGCGTGATATTGTGCGAATAGTTAGGGACAGAACAAAGTCGGTGAACGGTTATTTCAGGATTACAGCGGCAGGATTTGATACATGGTTCGTGTATCTCAAGTCGTGATTGGGTTGAACCACCGCCATGCTAATCTCGCATCTAATTTCACATGATTGGCTTTTGACGAAACAAATTGTTCATTTGTATATTTGAGAGTAAATCGTTAACGGTATTGTCGATGCGTAAATGGTATTTTTTAAAATTATTGAACTTTCGTATTTTGTGACATAAAGAATAATTATAAAAAGACTTACAATTTCAGCATAATATTTCCAATCTGTGTAGTAATTGTTCATTCTCTTCCAACATTTCCTGCTCAAAAACACAATTTGCTGCTACAAGGAATTAATTTCTCTCATATTGATCATAGACATCCTTTCGCTGTAGGTTGTGTTCGATAGTAATTAAGCCTTGTTTATACTCCGCAAAGAATGACTATTATTTTCTAAAAAATTGATACTTTATATTCTATTTCATTTCAGCATCGCAATAAAAATGTAAAAATTAGACTTCATTATACATTAGAATGTAGATATATTTTTACATACTCATGTATTAAATATAAATTTAGGTATTCTAACGTTTAAAGCTTTTTTGTGTCAAAAATCAGAACCAACATTTGAAGCTTATCCAGGGCTAGAAAAAACAGTTTGTCTGTTGTTGGGACCAGTTGGGGATTTGGGCGAACAAAGTATCCCGGGAGGAAATCAATAAATTAATAGTGGGCTCAATCATGCATTTCTGTTTCAGGTGCGGTGTCGCCTGGAGATAAGGCTGACAGCGTAAGTTTCGGAGAACTGTGATTTTCAAAAAGGAACGGGACTTATCAAGAGAAAGCGAAACGACTTCTTAGGAGTCCGTTAAAGCTTTCAGATTGGGATAATTTTTAAAACGATTTTCCTGATGCTGTTTCTCTAGAGTGGCACGGGTAAAACTTCAAAAAGGCGTGGGTCGAATCATAAGCGGATCCGTGTTAAATTATAAAATTTATTATGTCTTGTCCTGCTATAATTATTTTCTGCTAATAATAATCAGTTTGTGGTCTAATGAAAAACACGTTCTGTCTAATGACGTCTTGAATGCTAATAGTAACTCACGTCTCGAACTGTAATATTAAACACATCTTCGCTGATATATATTAACACATCGTCTCGACTGGATAATTTGTAGGTGGTCTCGAGGAAAATTGCTTTCTTTCGTGATATTTCAAACGGATCTAATATTACGCGAAGCTTTCTATAGTTTCAAAACAAGTTTGATGATATAAATTTAGAAATATAATTTTGAAGAAGGAGATTCTTAAAAAAGTTTAATTATTTTTGTTGTGGCGAAGGACGACAAACAGCATTTTTAATTTTTCCCCAATTTTGGAATTAGAGTTCTACGGAAATGGTATTGAACATTTTTATAAGTGTAATTACTCTCCTGAAATAAATCATCCAAAAATTTGGAGGCATTTTGACAAAATGTTTAAACTTATTGAGGATTCCATCACCATCAACAATATTATTTTTAAAGTCTCTGGTTTGCGTATAACTAACAATTTCATGAACTAGTTTTCTTCAGGTTTGGTGTTGTCACTGTCTGACGGCAGACAGGCAGTCGGACAGAGAGGGCAATTGGGAGTAGAACACTCGGAACAAGGGCGGAACGGAGATAAGGATTCAAGATTCAAAAATGTTTACTATATTGATAAACGTATTTTACTGTTATTTTTAAACTCGCACATAGTGAAGCAAGGAGCTGGTTTAAAAGACCCATCGGAAATCAAATTGTGGTATGTGAGCAGATTAATTACAGCACTGTGGCACAACAATTCGTCGTTGTCGTGTTGTTACAGCAGCTGCATCTGCTACAAGGTAACCGGGCGTTGGTAGCCGGGTACGTGCACCATTGTCTGCGATGTTAATTATGTGTTTGCGTCTGGGGCGATAAATATGAATGAATTTCAGATTGAATTCAGGGATCAGCGAGCGAACGGCGTTGGTTATCAGGTCAATATTTACGCGCTGACACAACAGGCTCGGTTGGGGAGATGTGGATGAGGTTTGGTCTCACTGACTTCGCCTCGCCGAGCCTGAGTTGCATGGTTAAAGCAGTGCCTCAGATATGTCGTATTCTGATCGGAGATTCTAGGATCTAAGTTGATTTCTCTAGGATCTCAATAAGTCGACTTCAGGCGTTTTCTAGAAGATAATTAATAGTGGCCGGCTGATCTTCCCTGCTTGTAAGATTTCGAAATAGTTTGTCTAAGAACTTTTGAAGAGCTCTGATGAAAATTTACTGCTGCTGTGATATAATACGTTTCGTAGCACTTATGAAAGGAAGGAATGACACAATTAGGCAGCCTTTATTTGGTTTCTAGTTTTCTTCTTTTTGTAGGAAAAAATATTAATGAGTATTATGTATATTAGACAGATTATTACATCTAGGGGACTATCTTTGCATATTCACTTTTTTATTTTTGTCTTCCGCTGTTGAGCAGCGTGCAAACTATATTTGTCATCTTTAAATAGGGCAGTTCTTGTCTCATATATTAGACATAATCGGAAGCAATTTGCCGCGAATTTAATTCTTTACCCAGGATTTTTTGTGAATGCTATCGCTCCGGGAGCTATAATACGAAAGGTGGCTAAAGATGGGGGCGAAATAAAAGCTTAAAGTTGCATTCACAGAGCTCTAAACTCAATATCAAAAAGAAGATCAATATAAATTTTTTTGTTTTATAATGTGTGAAATTGGGTTACAGGAAATTCTCTGTAATAACGATTTTTATAGTTGTATCTGTGAGTAGGTATGTCACTGTATCATAAAGAATCGTCAGCTTTCAAAAATATTCAAGGACTCTGAATTGGTTTAGCTATAACTATTATATTATTAATTATTATTATTATTAATTATTATTATTATTAATTATATTATTATTATATTTGATTCAAATAAAGACATACACAGAAAGGTTGTTCCAAAGGAAAATCACAAGTACGTCACAACATCTTTACGCATTTGTATAGAAACACCGTTACACAGTATCCCTGTTTTTACATATAAATGATAAAAGTATTTTTATCACAAATACTCGTAACAGAAAAATAATTAATAAGGAGCAGACTCTTCTTGGAGTTTAATTTACATACGATAGTGTGCCTTGATCATGGAGAATGTACTCAATCCGCACGTTTATATCTTTTGAATTTTTCACGAGTTGCTGGGTTTCTACGAAAAAATCATAGATAAACACAGAGTTCAGAGACGCATAGTTTTTTTTCCATCTCTGATGTATTGCAATAATATAGATATAAGTAAAGCATATTTCTTAACATGAAAAGACAACAAAACAATTAAGAAAACATATTACAAATTGTAAATAATTTGTAAATAATATCACTTTTATTTCTCCTTTCCTGCGAGAAGAAAAACGAATTTTCAGCAGAAAATTTTCGCCTTTTATAAATGTATGTACGCTTCTTATAATTTAATAAGAAAAAGAATTGAGCTGTTTGGGGATTTTGAATAATATCAGAAGACTTTATAAAAAGTACCCTAAAATTTAACCGGCTGTTTTTTTCAAAATCTAAAAGCTTAGATTCGAGCCATATGGACAGGGTTCTTCTATTATCGAAAGATTCATAGCATCCTTTAGGCGATAAGTATGTGTCAGAGACGGATAACAACGCGGTACGGACAAGAGGAAGGAAGACAGGGTTTTTAAAGAACCATCACTTTTTCGGTAACAGGGACCAAATGATTATAAATGATTGTTCATGGATAGTGCACAACGGCGGGTAATATGGTGTACCACACACACACCCGGCAGACTGATATGTTCTACGACCATAGAAGTAGCATAGAAGAATTAAACGTGTTTTACTATTTTATTTAAATATACATTTTTCCAATCATCATCCTGTAAACAATAAAGACGTGGTGAATTCTAGGTTGGAAGCGGAGCAGTTGGACTGGCATTTAACGTACCATCTGTTTAGGTAAAATCAGGAGTTAGGTTTTGCATACTCGTTCAAACAGCAGAATTATTTATTTTCAATTGTTCCGAGTCGAAGAAGAAATTCAAGAACTAAATGCGGACGAGATGGATCGCCATTTTTATCCTTCTAGCTTCCGTACAAAACAATTAAGTAGCAGTATTTTTAGGGCTTCATTGAGGAAGAAGAAAATGAAGTAAGAAGAGAAAGAAGAAGAGGAAGCAGAGGAGAAAATGAAGAGAAGAAGAACGAAAAGAAAAATAAGCAAGAAGAACAGGAGAACTTTTCTCAGTTTATATTGCATGTCTTATTTACATAGCATAAAACTGTAGTGTGGACGTAGTGAAATAAGAAATAAAATTTCAATAACAAAAGAAAAATAATATATTAAAGATAATGTACTAGTTCAATGAAGTTGCTAAATTAAAACACTACCGGCAACTTTTCTTTTCAGAACACTGCTTTACGAGAAAAAATAACAAGCATCGCGGTGATGGCGAGCTGTCGGACATCCCGTCCGTGACAATTACGTCACATGGCTGACGCAAAATTTAACCCGTCGGTAAGGCGACAATGTGCCCTACAGCACGCGAGATGCGGCCTTACTCTCACGGACATTGCCTCACTCTCCACTTGTACATACCACGTACAGCTCCCGATGCACCTGAATGGAGAAGCGGCGCAGATGCGTCGCGTAAATAGTTTGAGGCTGACACCCCACCGTAACTGTTCCATAGAATAGGCTCGCCGGCTGGTGGCCCGCGAGGCTCGCTGGCCGCAAGCTGGTTAGCGCCACACAGGATTTCTCAGGGTTGCTCGCGGATGCTTCGTAAGCGAGGCTCCCGGTAGCATCCTCGGAGTTTTACAGCCTATTTTTTGGCTCTGCGGTCTACCTGAGTCAACCGCCAGAGCGCAAACTCCGGAGGGGTGTCGCGGTGCGGGGGCGACCGCGTGCGCGGCTAGTGGCGCGCCGTCAAAGCGCGAGGAGTTGCTCTCTTCTTCCGGTTGAGGCTTCCCGCGGGGCCTCAATCCACCCCCCCAGTGCATCCCATTCCTCTTCCACTGTATCCATCGCTTCTCCTCCTCCATCGCATCCGCCCCTACCTCCCCTTCGCGTCACCTCGCCTCCCTCCCCTCCCCTCCCTTCACCTCGCCTCCCACCCTTCACTCGGCCCTCCCTTCCCTCGCCCTCCTTCACCTCGCCTCCCTTCACCCCGCCTCCCTTCACTTGCCCTCCTTTCACCCTCGCTCCCTCCTCTTCGCCTGCCTCCCTCTCACTCCTCGACCTTCGCTTCTAACCCGCGTACTTACCTCGCCTCAGCTGCCCTCTACCTTCACTCGCTCATCACCCTTCATTCGATTGCCCCCCCTCCCCACCACACCCACTCCACTCCTTCTCGCACTTCGTCTCACCTCTCTCATTTCGCTCTACCTTCGCTTCAACGCTCGT
>BOPP01000022.1:6053974-6107630 GCA_017312745.1 Gryllus bimaculatus
AACCCCCAAGGAAAGGGAAAGGGAATTTTTTTTCCCCAAAAAAAGAGGGGCCCCGGGTGGGGGTCGAAATCCCATAAAATGGCGGAATCCACGTGGGTTAAAAATTTTAATATATATTAATGTCTTGTCCTTGCTAATTATTTCCTTTTTCTTTGTCTAGTAATAAACACGTTTTGTGGGTTAATGGAATAAAACCACTTTTGTTGTCCTAATGAACGGGTCTTTGACTTGATAATATTAAAACTTACGGCTTTCACTGATAATATTAAAACAACAATCTCGACTGATTTAATATTAACACACGTCCTCGACTGATAATGTTTAACAACACGTCTCGACTGATAATGTTTAACACAACGTTCGACTGATAATGTTAACACCGTCCTCGACTAATAATGTTAACACACGTCTCGACTAATAATGTTAAACACACGTCTCGATGATATTAAACACGTCTTGACTGATTAATATTAACAGACGTCCAACTGATATATTAAACACGTCTTGACTGATAATATTAACACAGAGGTCGTCTCGACTGATAATATTGTAGGCTGGCGTCTTCGAGAGAAATTCTTTCTTTCGTGATATTTCAAACGGTATCTAATATTAGAGCGAGGCTTCTAAGTTTCAAACAAGTTTCGATGATATATTTAGAAATATAATTTTGAAGAGAGGTTCCTTAAAAAGTTCATTATTCGTTGTTGTAGGAAGACGAAAAACCATTTTTAATGTTGTCGCAATTTTGGAATTGGTTCAACGGAAATGGTATCTGAACGATTTTTATAAGTGTACATTACTCCTCCTGAAATAAAATAATCGCATAAAATTTGGAGGCTATTCCTGACAAAATGTTTAACTGTCTTGAGGATTCACATACATCAAATATTATTTTTAAATTCTCATGGTTTTGCGTATAATAACAATTTCATAACTACGTTTTCTTCAGGTTTTGTGTTTGTCATGTCTGTACGGGGCAGAACAGGCAGTCGAAGAAGAAGGGCTAAATTGAATGAGTAGAACACTCGGGACAAGGGCGGACGAGGAAAAGGGCGGACGGAGATACAGGATTAAGATTTCAAAAATGTTTAACTTATTTGCTAAACGTATTTTCAACTGTTATATTTGACATCCCATAGTGAAGCTATCGGAGCTCGGTTTAAAAGACGCATCCGCGAAATTCAAATTGATGGTATCCGTGAGAGATTTAATTGCAGCAACTGTGGACACACAATCTCGTCGTTTTGTTCGTGTTGTTAACAAGGGCAGCTGATCTCTACAAGGTCACGGGTGTGCGCTTGGGTTGCGGTCACGTGCACCATGTCTGCGATGGTTAATTATGTGTTTGCGTCTGGGCGCGATAAATAATGAATGATTCATTGAATTCAGCGCTCAGGCGAGCGACGGTGCGTTGGTTATCTAGCGTCATATTTACGGCTGAACACAAAGGCTCGGGTGGGGAGGAGATATGGAATGAGGATGGGTCTACTGATTCGCCTCGCCCGAGCTTGAGTTTGCACATAGGTTAAACGCCAGTGTCTCAGATATTGGTCGTATCTCTATCGGGAGATTTCTTAGGACTTAATTTCGATTTTCTTAGGATCAATAGGTCGATTTCCAGCGTTTTCTAGAAAGTATAATTTAGTGGCCGGCTGCTCTTCCTGCATGTAGATTTCGATAGTTTTCGTCTAGAACTTTTGGAAGGCTCTGATGAAATTTAATGATGCTGTATTATATAATACGTATTTCGTAGGCACTTCTGACAAGGAAAGACACACAATTAAGGCGCCTTTTATTTGATTTCTAAGTTTTTTCTTCTTTTTCTTGTAAGTAAAAAAAATATTAATGAAGTATTATGTATATTAGACTAAGATTAATTTACAGCTAAGGTGACCTATTACTTGCCATATTTACTTTTTTTTATTTTGTGCCCTTCCGTGTTGGCAGCAGCGTGGGCCTAAACTATTTTGTCATATTTATAATAAGGGCAGTTTCTGTTGTCTCATATATTAAGACATATGGAAGCATAATTTCCGCGAATTGTAATTATTTAACACAGGATTTTTTTGTGATGCTATCGCTCCGGAGCTGTAAATTACGAAAGAGGTGTAAGATGGGGGCGAAATAAAGTTAAAGCTTGCATTCAAAAAGCTACATAAAACTCAACTACCCAAAAATATAGATCATATAAATTTTTTTGTATTATAATGTGTGAAAATTGTTTTAGAAATTCTTGTATGACGATTTTTTTAATAGTTGTATCTGTGAAGTAGGTAATTGTACCTGTATATACAAAAGAAAAAAAAGGTTTTGGGGCCCAAAAAAGCTTTCAAGAAAAATATTAAAGGAATATCATAGAATTGGTTAGCTTATACGGTATTATATTATTATTATTATTATTATTATTATTATTATTATTATTATTCTTTATTATTAATTATTTTTGATCAATAAAGACATACCACAGAACGGTTTTCCAAAAAGGAAATTCACAAACGTAACGTACAAGCATCTTACGGCATTGTATAGAATACACGTTACACAGTAATCACTGTTTTTAATTTGAATGGATAAAAAAGCTGTTTTTTATCACAAACTCGTAACAGAAAATAATTATGGAGAGCAGACTCTATCTTGAATCTTAATGTTACAATGACGACAGCTGTGCCTTGATCACGAGAATGTCTCACATCAGAAACAGTTTAAATCTTTTTGAATTTTTCAGCGAGTTTGCTGGGTTTTCTAACGAAAATCATAGATAACTCACACGAAGTTCTGCATGATCTCTGCATGTATTGCAATAATATTAATAATTACGTGAAAGCATCTTTTTAACATCTAAGAAAATACAAACACAAACATTAGAAACCAACTTTGCAATTGGTAAATATTTGTAATAATATCACTTTTAATTTTCGCTTTCTACAAGAAAAAACACGAATTCTTCAACAGAAAATCTCTTACGGCCTTTTTATAAGTGTAATGTTAACCATTCTTAAAATAAATTAAACAAAAAGAATTGAGGCTGTTTTGGAGAAAGATTTTGAAAATATCAAAAGATTTATAAAAAGTATCCTAAATTTTAACCGAATGTTTTTTCAAAATCTAAAAGCTGTAGATTCGAGCCAAATGGGAAGGGCTTTTCTATTTTCGAAAACATTCATAGGCATGGTTTAGGCGATAGTAGTGGCTCAGAGAGGATAAACAACCGGTCGGACAAGAGGAGGTAGCAGACGAGGGTTTTTAAGAACCACTTTTTTTTGTAACAGGGAACCTAATATCGATTATATATCGATTGTTAATGGTGTGGCCCAACGGCGGGGTAATATTGGTGTACCACACACACACCGCGGCCGAACTGGATTGTCGCTCTCTACATAGGATAGGCTAGCATAGAGAATTAAACGTGATTTCACTGCTTTTTATTTAAATATACAATCGTTTCCTCCCAATCCGTCACCGTGTAAACAATAAAGACGTGGTGAATTATAGGGTTGGAACGGGAGCAGTTGACGGCATCTTACCGTACCATATGTTAGGTAACTTCGAAAGTTACAGTTTTGCCACTACTCGTTTAAAACACGAATTATTTTATTTTCAATTGTCTGCAGTACGAAGCAGAAATTCAAAACTAAATGCGGAGAGATCGGATCCATTATTCTATCCTTCTAGCTTTCCGTACAAAACAATTAAGTAGAGTATTTTAGGGCTTTTCATGAGGAAAGAAGAAAATGAAAGAAGAAAGGAAGAAAATGAGAAGAGAAGAAAAAGAAGAAGAGGAAGAAATGAAGAAGAAGAAGAGAGGAAGAGGAAGAAAATGAAGAAGAAAGAGAAGAAGAAGAAGAGAAAGAAGAGGATGAGAAATGAAAGAAGAAGAAGATAGAGAAAGAAGAGGAAGAAAATGAAGAAAATGAAGAGAGGAAGAGATGAAAAAATGAAGAGAACAAAATTGAGAAGAACAGAAAGAAGAAAAAAATGAAGAAGAACAGGAAGAAACTTTTCTTCAGTTTATATTGAATGTTCTATTTCATCGCATACAACTGTAGTGTTTAGAACAACGTTTATGCATGGTTAAATTCCGCCACTAAATTTATTGCGTGATCATTTGTCACTAAATTTTTGTCCATCTGTAACACGGCGTTCGGCGGGTTTCTCGGAGCCCAAGCCGTTTCAGACTTCGTACTTCTTTGCCAGAAGAGCGTAGGTGGGTGTTGCGGGCGCGGGGCGACGGGCGGCGCCTAGTGGCGCGCGTCAAGCGCGAGGAGTTTGCTCTCTTTTCCGGTTGAGGCTTCCCGCCGGCGGCCTCATCCCCCGCCCGCGCTGCACGCCCTTCTTTCCACTGTCATCCATCGCTTCTCCTTCCCTCCCATCGCATTGCCATCGCATCCGCGCTCCCCTTCCGATTCGGCGTCATCTCGCTTCCTCCCCCTCCCTCCCTCCTCCTCCCCTCCCGTCCCTCTTCCCCCTCCTCCCTCCCCTCCCTCCCTCCCTCCTCCTGCCTCCCTCCTCCCTGCCCTCCCCTCCTCCCCTACCTCCCTCCCTCCCTCCCCTCGCCTCCCTCACTCGCCCTCCCTCCCCTCCTCCCTCCCGTCCTCCTCCCCTCCCCTTCGCCTCCTCCTCCCCTCCCTCCCCTCCCGCTCCCCTCCCTCCTCCCTCCTCCCCTCCCCTCACTCCTCTCCCTCCACTCCATCCCCTCCCCTCCCTCACGTCCCTTCCCTCGCTCCCACCCTTCACCTCGCCCTCCCGCACCTTCACCTCGCTCACCCACCTTTTTCCATTCGCTTCCCTTCACCCTCGCCCTCCCCTTCACTCTGCTCCCTTCAACCTGCCTCCCTTCAGCGCTCGACTCCTTACGCTCGCCTGCCGGCCTTCACTGCTCGCGCCTCCCTTCCAACTCGCCTCCTTTCACGCCTCGCGCCTCCTTCCTTACTCGCTCCTCCCTCCACCCTCGCACCTTCGCTTGCACCCTGCCGTACCTTTCAACCCCTCGCCTCAGCT
Source organism: Gryllus bimaculatus (assembly GCA_017312745.1). Classification (NCBI taxonomy): domain Eukaryota; kingdom Metazoa; phylum Arthropoda; class Insecta; order Orthoptera; family Gryllidae; genus Gryllus; species Gryllus bimaculatus. Next base: position 6,058,973 of record BOPP01000022.1, read on the forward strand.
CGGCATCCCCTTCACCCTGCGCCCTCATCACCTAATTTCACCTTGCTTGTCCCTCGCCGCTCAACAGACCCTCCACTGCTTCTTCTCACCTTCGCTCTCACTTCGCCCTCCTTCCGCCCTCACTTCGCCTCACTTCGCTCACTTGCGCTCACCTTCGCCTCACCTTCGCCTACCTTGCCTCACTTCGCCTCACCTTCGCCCCTCAGTTCGCCTCACCTTCGCCCTCACCTTGCCTACATTCGCCCTCTTCGCCTCGACCTTCGCCTCGCTCCTGGCACTCGCACGTCTCGCCCTCGCGTCGCCTTCTCCTTCGCCATCGCTTCTCGCTTCCTCGCAACCTCTCCGCAAAGCCACCGCCATCCATCGCCAGGGCCCCTCCTGCTCCGGAGCGGGGCACCGCTCGAGGGTCGCTATGCCGCTTCGCAGTGGCGGGGTCTCCTCTTTTACGAGTTTGGCTGCAGGGCGCTGCAGGGTGCGCGAAGGCGGCTTCGGCCTCCCGGAGTTTTGTCCGGTCTTTGTCGGCGCTCCGTCTCCCACGCTCCCCAGCCTCCGTCACGCGCGCTTGTGAACGCCACGCCACGCACGCCCGCCAGCTTTCCTGATGGAGGCCAATTGCGCGTCAGCTGGGCAAGCTTTTCTTCACTTACCTTAATTCACGGGGGCCTTGTGGTTTTGTGCTCGTGTGGCCTTTACTTTCTTTTCACAGTTATTTGCAGTCATCTTATCGTGGCTTTCTTCAAGAGTTGTTTTCATGCAGCTTGTTTTTAGTTGTTGTGTTTATAATTATGTTTGGGAGACTGTAATTCGGACATGTTTTGCACTTACTTGATTAGTTTTACTTGCATATTTTAGGAGCTCAGTTTCTTCTGATTAATAATTAGAATTGATTTTCTTTGGTGATACTTCGAAGGTAATAAGTGGTTACAATCGTAATTACTCACTGTTTACTCGCATGCAAATTATTGCCATATAAGTATATCTTACGTCATTTTTTTTAAATCTTTGTTATATCATTTTATGAATAACAAATTTATTTTTTCTAGAATTATTACGAAAGTTGTTATTTGTATAGTTTTAATGAATATATTTTTCTACTCAGCAATAAACTGGCAGCCATTCCGTATTATTCTGAAAGATAAATTGTTTGAACTAAAGCGATAAATTATTGCATATTTTGGTGCTGTATGTGCTGCGGATGCAACCATTCTGTAAGCATGAGATACAGAATGACTTTTAGGAGAGCCAATGAAAAAAATTGGAAATGTTTAATTAACACAAGTATGCAGTTTGATTCTTTTGTTTGTGTGTTTAAACGGAAATCACTATATATATTCAAAGTGGATATTCAGTTGGACATATAAAATATTAAAGAAACGCTCTATTTAGGCTGAATTTTAGATTTCATAAGATACATACGAGAAAGTGGAATATGCGTATGGAATTGTTACTATAGTAAATCCGATATCATCCATTCATCTTTGGGGTTCATATATTGGAGCAATGAGAAAATGTTGACTTTTGTCTCTTATTCATACCCTTCTAAAATTGTTGCCCGTTCGGAGCGTTTCTGATTCTTTAAAAATTCAGAAATCAATTTTACATCTCTGTTGAATCATTTATTCATTTGTTCATTTCATTTTCTTCACTTTTTCATTACATTTAAGTTTATAAAAAATCTATTAAGAAATCTATTTACAGAGATTGTACGAACGTTTGTTGATATTCGGAGGAATGCTACCAACTAACACATCTGACAAATGATTTTTTTAAATTTATATACGAAATTCTAGAAGGAATAAAACGAAGGAATTTTATATTCGTTGTTGCGGTGCGTCAATGCAGTGGCGTTAGTCTTATATGTCTGGAACTGCTCTATTTCTGAAGGTTAGCGGTTGCTCCTTTCTGCTGGTATAAGAAATACGGAGCAGAACCTTACCCGTCGGCCTGATAGTTTCATTCCAGGTAACTCCTTCAGCGGGGGTTGTCCAGCCGAAGAGATGGAGTGCGCACTGCGTCTGACATGTGTTGTGCCGCGACTTCGTGGCATAAGATGGTGGCACTAAGTGCACCGTATTTGGAGGGGATTGGAACGGATAAGGAAGAGGAAGGCAAGATCGCGCGTTCGAGGCTCATTTCATTTGGTTACTGGCTCAGATATTTGCCTGGGTATTGATCGGGGAGGACCAGTTGAATACTACTTGGTCAGAAACAGGCGGTGCAAGAGTTCTCCTTCAGCCTGGCTGATTTCAATCCAGCTTATTTGGCGGTTGGCAACATGACGGGGTATTGACGTTGGCGGTGTCAACTGGTCCTCGCCTCAGGGGAGAAGGGGGCGGTGGAGTCGCGGGGGCGCCTCGCGGGGAAGGTGGGTTCAGAGCAGGGCTGTCCCCTCCCAACGGGAGCATCGGGCCCTGCGGGAGGGCGCGTGATAGCTTTGCCGCCTCCCCTGGCTGCAAGACGGCGGCCGACATTCATTGAGAATGTCTCACGTTCATAATATTGTGGGCGCGGTTGCAAACGCACACGATCATTGTTAGATTGTGTGGAATTTCATTATAGCGAGTGAGAGGAAACATCAGTTACGTTGGTCATCGTTTGTTTTGTACGCTGCCATTTGGATATAATGAAAGAATAAGAAGAGAATCATATGTCTGTCGATAATTATTATAATCTTAACATTATAGAATATATAATATGTAATTATTATAGGACGGATGTTAATTTATTAGGATCAATTACTTATACTAGAGTATAAATCATTTAATACGGAAATTCTAGTGGAGGTTTAGGTGAATCGGTTAGCTACAGATCCATGGAGTCCGTAATCTCACATATATAGACGAACTGCATTTGTGTGGTTGTCGTCCAAAGTTGAGTCTTTACGTAAAGTAGGAGGAGGGAAGTTTAGATGCTTAGAATAGGCTCAGTTTGTAGGTATCTAGTCGATTAACACAGAGGGATAATATGTCAGACTTTTAAGCCTTTTAAAGCTCACGTAGAGAGTTTGGATCACCTTTGTCATGTTTACAGAGGTTCTCGGCTGGGACGAAGGCGCTCTCGATTCTTGGTTCACCGTACTGTCCGCTCAGCCACGGTAACATTGGGTGCTCAGGAGGTTGTCCCGCTTCTCACGCTGGACTCACGCGCGTGTCGAGTTCCGATGGCTGGTTTGCTCTTGGCATAGATGGCTCGTCCCTTTCCACACCGCTCTGTCTTACCTCCACTCCTATGTCTTCCCTCCCTTAGTTCGCGGGGACAGTGCGGCCGCGGGTGTGTGACGATGCCACGCGCACCCTCAGCGGCGCTAGGTATGGCATTCGTCGAGATGGGTGTGTGGGTAGGTCTAGACCGGCACGCATGTAATGTAGCAGGGTGTCGTGGCGAGGGTTCAGGTGATAACATGTAAGCATTGTGGTTCGAGCCTGATAAGGGTGCCTGAGGCTGCCACATATAGCACCGTGGTGCAACTGATGCTGCCCCCTCGCCGTGGTGGCGTGGTTGCTGGGGTGGTATGTTGCCCGCAAGGACGCCACGTGGGATCCGTGAGCCTGAGAGAGAAGGGTGCCACTGCTTTGTGTGCGTGCCGTGTGGAAGCCAAAGACGCACCTACGTCCGCTTGGGTTTAGCATGTAGTCTGTGGTGTCGTCGATATATTGCCAGCACTGGACGGCGGATATTTGCCGAGGACATGTTTGTCGCAGGGAGTGCGCTCTCGCATCTGTGACGAGAGCAGGGGTGACAGCTGCACACGCAGACGGGTCAGGGAGCGCAGTCCGAAACGAAGAGCCACACTTTGAATGCAGACGAGGACACGAAGGGGACGACACACAGGGCGTCAGCGGAACGCGACGGTACGGCCGGCGGCGCGCAGGGCGGTGGGCCGTTCGGAGGCGGCAGCGGGCTTCGCGGACGTTGGTGCGCACGGGCGCGTGAGCGGCGGGTGGGATTAGGCGACAGCGCGCGGCGCGGAGGTTCATGGCGGGAGGCGGCGAGAGACGGTGGCGGCGGAGAGCGCGCGACAGCGCGGAGTCGCGCGGGGAGCGGAGGGTCGGGGCTGGGGCTGGGTATTGTCTGGGGATTGGGAGCCATGGGCGGGAGCGTGGGTTGGCCGGGAGCGGCGGATGCGGGCGGGTACGGTGGGACGGCGTGTGACGAAGCAGAGTGTGGGTGATACTGTGTGAGGTGTGCAGTGTGAGCTGCGGGAAGCTGGAGGTCGGATTTCGTGAGACGGCTGTGCTGCGTGGCTGGTACTAGCAACGAGATGAGAGCCCTGTGGAGCCGTTAGGATAGTTCACCGTGCGTGACAGGTGCGTACGCTGCAGTGGGGCGGAAGCAGGAACACGGGGCGAGGCGCGCGAGAGCAGGTGTGGTGTTGCGTGGTGGTCGTGAGCAGGTGAACGGGTGGGCTGGAGTAGATGTCGCAGACTGTGCACGTGTGGTACGCTGGCACCTGGTCCTTTGCAAGCCAAGCCCAGGACGAGCCGATGCGGAGAGCTGCGTGCTAGACAACAGGGAGATAAGGGGGGTGGTTTAGGGGGGAAGGGTAGTATAAGAGGGCGGTGAGGTTTTTGCTTTCACAATCCGTGACAAATCAAGCGCAAGTCTATACGACGTCCTGGCGGCGTGGTCGCGTGCGGCTCTCTGCTCATATCGCGGCGTGACGAGACTCTCCAACTACCGTCGGTGCGCGTCGTTCTCTTTTCTCCGCTTAGTTGCCGCTCGCACGCATGTACATCTCTTCGTAGACCACAAAACAAGCTGCTTCACTCTCGGCGACATCTAACGCTTCCGTGCGGTGCTGAAAATTACCAGTTTTTTTGACGCGACACGGGCCGAGCATTCTCCGAAGGCAAATACATCTCATTAATATTCCGAACATCGTTGATGTGTGCTCGTAAGACCACATTTGCAATATTCCGTCACGGTAGGGTCTTATAAGTTTCTGATTGTCGCAATTTCAGTAATGTATAATTAGATTACTCATTAAACTTGTTTTGGGCTAAATTTCGTGTCCATCCTCTATCTATCCTGCCTTTTGTCCGCGTGCGAATCTTTCACCTTAACGTACTCTGTCGCTCTTAGCGTATTTGTTTTTGTGTGTTCACATATTCAGACCGTAATATCAAGACTATTGCCAAGAGAGACGGGATATTCTCAGTGATCATTTCTGAGAATGAAGAATCTCGCGAGCCCTCCGTTTCATAATGTTTCATTAGAGAAGTAAAGAATAAATTGAGGACTTCAGTCATACAACTAGGTGGGTAATTACGTATTGACCAGTGTTTATTATAGAGTAATGTTGGCAACCGACCTTAACAGAAGAACGCCAGGTGAATGACCGCGTAATAGTTATTTATATAATTTTATCTTGTCAACGGAGAAGACTCCATTGGCACATTCTTTATCTATATTATCACTTGCTCTCTAATAGTATGATAAGGTTACCCAAAGAAACTACTGAATATATTGTATAAGTACTATTGCACGAATTGTCCTGACTAGTACATGTAATGATAGACCATCGGGCGTACCACATCACTATTGGTTCTCAGCACGCTCGGAGTACGACTGACCACAGGACAGTAGTTGTTGTTATATATTGATTCAATTGGAACAGTTCGCACTACCAGGGTTAACAACTTGTGCAACACATGTCTATCACAATTTTCTGTGCCAGTAATATAGTTGGAGAGGGAAAAGTTGTCATATGCACCAAACCCGGCTCAACTACGCACGACATCGCTCATATTTCTTTCCCGGCGGGTTTGTAAGATATGCAACGGAACACTAATGTAAATCAATTTCTCGCTCCTCACGGGTGTAGAATATAATTGTGATTTATATGTCGCGGTGTCTCGCTCGGACGTTCCGAGAAAGAGCGTAGGCATTGCCTGGAAAGCCATCCGGTGTTGCTTATGGAGCACTATTCTACTTAGAAAGCACATCTCTTTGTTGCGCGCCTCTCTAGCTTCTACTAGCCCACTGTTATCTGATCTTCACAACAGGCTGCGACACTGGTTCTCCTCATGACAACTGGGTTTACGGCCTCCAAACTATCTCTTATGCCTATAATGGTACTAGCTTAAGATATTGGACCGCCCGCGTCTCTCTGTCGTTCCACTTAGTCCGTCAATATAGGTGATCCTTGTAGGTTATGAAGTGCGCAGTCCCGTCAAGCGGTTCCGTTATCCCGGCTCTTCAAATCTCACTTATTCTGATGCGGAATTTGTTATGATCCAGACTTTCTTTTTCGTGACACGAGAAATACATAACATCCTTCACCGAAAGACGCATTTGCACTTGGTGAGCCTGGAGAGGAACCTAGCCCCGTTATCTGAAATTACAAAGACTGTTTGGTATAGACAGTTCATACAATTGCTGATTGTCGGGCAACGATGGCTTCCCCCGATATTTCCTCTCTCATTCATTTGCGGTCGGTTCTGGTTGCTGGTGTGCTAGGTTTATCATATGTGAAAGTTATGGACCAGTAGAAAATGTTTACATAGTCCTATTGGCAACTTTCCTATTCATTGTTCAACTGTTCCAATTACTATCTCTCATAACTCTTCTCAAGAGTATATATTACGGCCTAGATACTGTAATCGGGTTCCGGAATTCCAATTAGAGTTGATGAAGTGCATATGTGTGCTCTGAGACATTATAGATGGCATCTTACACATTCTCAGTGTATCTAGTATGCCTCTGCGGTGTTTACTACCGAGTTTCATATTCATAGCCCAGTAATATAATTCTTTTTTATTTGGGCTGAGCTGCGGACTGTACTCTTGTTCATCGTCGGGTGTGACGCCAGAGATTCGATCGCATTAGATTAAAGACGAAGCATATACTCGCACATCGGTCGGTCTGAATTGAGCAACTCTGAATTCGAACTCATGTGATGAGTATTGTGTCTTACCTCTTGGTAACAGTCTCGGAGTTATCGCGAATAACATACTTCGTAATCTTTTAGATTGTACATTTACCAGACTCTCACCTCCCGTGTGTCCTTACTATTCGCTGGATCCGAGTCGATTAACTTAAACTCCGTCATAGTTATGAATCAGTATACAAGATATTTCTGCTTTTGTTTCGGCTTGGGACATGGAGTTGCCTACCATCACAGTATACATTCATATGAATAGTTGCTTCGGAGCGTCGCGCTGAGAGTTGGCACTTCGAGCTGTGTGCAGGTTAACGTGGGCGCTTGCACTATTCTGGCTATCGGCGCGCATTGCGTTCTCTGTTCTCTCGCCCATCTCCGTGGGCGTTGGTCGGCGCTCCGCCAGTCTTGCCCCGCAGCTCGTCTTCGTGTCGGCACGGCTCTCGCATGGTCTGGGGGTACCGTGTCGGTCTCGCCGCGGCTCACGTCCCGGCACTGGCCTGTACTGCACTCTGCTTTCGTTGCCGGGCGCATCCGAGCGTTCCGTCTCGTGCCGTAGCCTCGTGGCGCCAGCTGAAGCCACGTGGAGTGCCTGGAGCGAGCACCTTTGGCCACCTGTGGCGTCGGGCTCATTCGCTTATGGCCTGACCTTCCTCGCTCCGGACGCACCTGACCCGACCGGTTGTATTGTTGCAGAGATCCACTTACTTTTCACGATATGACCACCGATTCCGTCGACGTATCCAATCTACCTCTTCCCTATCATACTCTCAGATCGCGTCGATTTCCGAGTATGCTCGCGAGGATACTCTACCGTGCTGGACCTCGATCTCGCGCCCTTTAATTCGCTCTATCAGAAGCCTGGGAATGCCCCGCGATGGGCATATATATCTTCTTTTAATGTGTGATAGCCGGACCACCCCTTCGCCGCCTCCTCGCCGCCCTCCTCGCGCCCTCCTCAGCGCCGCTCCTCGCCGCTCTCGCCTCCTCGCCGCCCCGTACTCGTCCTCCCTCGCCGCTCTGCACCTATATTCCATCGCTCACCCTTCCTTGCCACGTTAGTTATTTTGGAATTTGGAGTTAATCAATAAAGGAAATTCAAAGGACAGGGCTTGTACATCAGATTATCTTAAAATGGAATACATTCACATTTAACTTATCAATTAAAACGTCCCTTGTTATGCACCCAGACTTGCTATTTTGCTCCTCAGTCATCCTTCTGAAATGGGGCTTGCGTAGGAACACTTCTCACCCTCCCCGATCGCTACTGATACATTTCTGATCGGAGATATTCGACTGAGCGCTCACTCTATTTCGCTTCATATGTCACTCTGGTACTCTCGCGTGTCCCGATTTATATGCACGTGCGTGGACTTACACTTACACTCGTCGGATTTCGACATTATTACTTATGCTTAACTATTTCTCACATTATCTACTATTTATCTCATTACGATCATTATTATCTATTTATCTGTCTCGTAGTATCACCTCAGTTATTATTAATCAGGGTCAATTGACTCCTATATTATTGTCTTTAGAGGTAGCCTTGGAGACTCTGTGTGATTCTTTGTCATGTTAGCAGATTCATTACCAGGTGAGCCCGGTTGACTCGCTGGAGACTAGAATGCTTCGGTGATTAATAGAATATATTCGCCTTCCTTACGATGGCACGCTGGTGTGACATTCTACTCTCTCGTAGGAAGTACGCCCATCTGTGGTGCGGAGTGGGATAGTTGGACATTGTGAATGAGTCAGATAAATGGATGGCGGTTGTCGCTGGTGCTGATGGAGTTCGTTTCTTCTGTTTCGTACTTATAGCTCGTGATAGGTGACAGTGTTTCTAGATGCAGCTGCGCACCGATCTATTGCCCTACCTGCACGACTTCATATTATTTTCGCGGATAGCTGTCTTTTGCATGCTGTTCGTTGTTGTCTCAATCTCAGCAACTTATAACCGTTCAGGGACAACTCTCAATTCGCTAACCACACTCTGTTTACCACAATCAATAAAGAGAATTGTCCTAACCTCCATAGCTCATACTCCTTTTCTTTTATCCTGGGCTAGCTTGGATTTGGTCGCACTCACGCTCCTCGAGTTGTTTGTAGCGTCTCGCTATCTCATCAGTCATGTCAGATGACCATCTATACGCTTGTGGCCTCGACCTCAGGCACAACGTCGCCACCGAGCACACTTGCTCGCCTCTAACCTATACTTTTTTTTTTCCTGTGCCTCGGCTTCATTATGGGCCCGTGGCTATTCACAATTAGTCACTGAGCGCATCTTGCCTCTCACACTTACTCCGCACTCCTTATCCGACTACTTGCACTCCTCTACGTTCTTCTCTTGGCTGACGTGTGCCTTTCACTGGGTAGCGCACATCTGCTCCCCATTTCTCCTTTAAGGTTCTTTTGTCTCTTTCAGAATTACCATCATGTCTCGCCGGCTGCGGTTATTGCCTCGGTGCACGTCTCGGCGATGCTATTGTCATGCGTTGCTCTCTGGCGGGGTGAGTAGATAGGGCCATAGTGTCTTTCTGCGGTTCGGTGTTGTGAGTGTGATGATGAGGTTTATTTGCATCCGCCTGCGGTTTAAGCGGGCGCTGCACTTTTCAGGACCACTGTATGTTTGTGATGGGGGTTGCTGGTTCGTGGCACGCCGGTCTTAAGTGATCTCGCGAGCGAGGACCCTCAACCTTCTCTCACCTTTTATCTGTGGTGATGATTTCGCGAAAGTACTCTCCGAGACTTGTGGTTCTCTGTTTGCCTTTCACAGGTCTTATTCAGGAAGATATTATAGTTCGTTGGGTTTGGCGTATGAGATACGTTTTGGCCTGTTACTCCACATGTTACTAAAGCTTTATTACAGAAGGTGGCTAGAGTACTTCCGGCCGCGCACAGTCCCACATTTCATCATCACCCATTTTAACTTTCTTCTTTCTCTTCGCTCATACGGAGGAGAGGTACGCGTCACACGCAGCAGAGTTGTAATTGTTATAATCAAAGTGTTGTTAAGATAGACAGGTTGTATAGCTATGCAGACATTGTTTCACTAATGGGTCAGGCCACCCGTGCTCTCCAGCATCAAACGGCATTTTAACAGGAAGAAAAATTCATGACGTGTCTTCGCCCTTATGTTATACCGGCACCGCCACATATTTGCCTTCACCTCTCTCTCCTCATTCCCACTTTCTTTTTTTTGACTTTTGTCCTTCGTTTATTTTAGCACCCGCCTCCCCTTTTTGCGATAATTCCCACAGGCTCTTTCAGCTTACACGCCTCCCTTCAGGCTGTGTTACGTCGCTGGCGGCATCATATTTATCCGCTAGGACTCAATTTACAGTAGCATCGACCTGTTATTCCACCGGTCGCGCACCATGTTTTAATCTACACAGTATCTCTAAAACGCATTTAGAGGCCAATTTGTCCACAAGTTTCAGTCAATTTCAAAAGATTTTTTTAATTTCAAATATTCCTTTTGCGAAATTTTAATCTTTAAATGGTCGAGACATTAAAAAAAAAATAGAAAGCAAGTTGTTGTCATTTCCTGATTCGCTAGCGCGTCTTGTGCTCATAGTCTGATTGTAGACACAATACTTTTTGTATCTGCGTAACAATCTGCGTAGAAAATAAAAGGAGAGTTAGTGGTAACAATATCGAAAGTGTTGACTGAGAGTAAAGCGATGAAAGCCCTAAAGAGGCAGAAGGGCGATTCTGCGAAGGGTGGGTCGAAAGTTTGCCACTCTCAAAATACTCTACTTAATATATATAAACAAAATACTCTAGCACCGACTACCACACAAAGAGCGAACCCACTAAGGTAATGCCGGCTAACTGTAATTTCACCGCTCGGCAACGTTTGCACATTCATAATTAATCACTTGCCAGCATTTCATTGCGTCCGTTAATTACTCAGCTCGAGAAACATTAAATTACGAAGCGTATTTGCATTACCGCATGCGTGGTTGCTACGCGAATGATTAGAGTGGGGAGAATAGCGGTGGGGAGGGAAGAGTATAAGCACGTAAATCGGATGGGGATAGATGAAGTAAGCAAAAGAGGAGCAGTTCGGAAGTTCTACAGGGAATTGGCATTCAGATATTTTGATTTGGAGGGAGACTGAGGAGGCAAGAAGATGCCTAAGGTCTGGTTGGCATAAGACAAGGGGAGGAGGGCGGCGAGGAAGGTGCGAGGAAGGTGGCGAGGAGGGCGGCGAGGGAAGGAGCGAGGGGGCGCGAGGGAGGGGCGAGGAGGGCGGCGAGGAGGGCGGAGGCGGGCGGCGAGGAGACGGGCGGCCGAGGAGGGGGCGAGGAGTGGGGCAAGGAGGGCGGTTGGAGGCCACGGCATCCCCGCGGATGGCGGAGTCCCAACGGGAGCCACCTTCCTCGCCACCTTCCTCGCCGCCCTCCTCCCCTTGTCTTATGCCAACAGACCTTAGGCATCTTCTTGCTCCTCAGTCTCCCTCCAAATCAAAATATCTGAATGCCAATTCCCTGTAGAACTTTCGAACTGCTCTCTTTTGCTTACTTCTCTATCCCCATCCGATTTACGTGCTATACTCTTCCCTCCCCACCGCTATTCTCCCCACTCTAAGTCATTCTGCGTAGCCAACACGCATGGGTAATGCAATACGCTTCGGGTAATTTAATGTTTCTCGAGCTGAGTAATTTAACGGACGCAATTGAATGCTGGCAAGTGATTAATGATGAATTGCAAACGTTCCGAGCGGTGAAATACAGTTAGCCCGCATACCTGTAGGTGGGTGTTCGTCTTTGTGTGGTAGTGCGGTGGTAGAGTATTTTGTTTAGTATATATTAAGTAGAGTATTTTGAGAGTGCAAACTTTCGACCACCCTTCGCAGAATCGCCCTTCTGCCTCTGTAGGGTCTTTCATCGCATTTACTCTCAGTCAACACTTTCGATATTGTTACACTACTCTCCTTTTATTTTCTCGCAGATTGTTTACGCAGAATACAAAAAGTATTGTGTCTAGCAATCAGACATGAGGCAACAAGACGGCTAGCAATCAGGAATGAGACAACTTGCTTCTATTTTTTTTTAATGTCTCCGACCATTAAAGGGATAAAATTCGCAAAAGAATATTTGAAATTAAAAAAATTCTTGAAATTGACTGTTAAACTTTTGGGACAATGGCCTATAATGGGTAGAGATACTTTTGTTTTAGATAAAACATTGTCGTACCTTTTTGTGAATACAGTCGATTCTAATGTGGTATTAATGTATGATGTGTCTTTATGTGTAATGTCTCTGAGATTTATCTTGAATACAAGCCTGGGTTAATTATCCAAAATGGTAGGGTTTCTAAAATTAAACGAAGGAACAAAATCAAAAAAAATTAAATGAATGATTAGAGATATTGAATTTAATTTTGTCTGCCTTTCAAAGTCTTACACGTTATTTTATTCTTTGAGAGCACGTTTTGCCTACCCTATATAATATAGCAATCACGACAACTAAAACAATAAACTACATTTTCTTTACCTGTCAAAGAGATTTCATCCACGACTTTTCTAACTATATTTGTGCACAGAGAATTTATTCTTATTTTTTATGCTAAATTTTAAATTAGAAAACGTTTTCCGACGGAAAATATTTATTCTAGAAACACGTGGTTAGGTGATAGTGCGACATTGAGTAGGAGTTTTGCGTGACAAATCTACGTCCTTGTTTGTTTATTATAGATTTTAATAATGGCTGAAAGTTTTGTGAGGTAAAATTAAATGGGTATAAAACAGTTGTTTTCAGTGAGGATATGACGTACATTAAAATTGGTTCATCCTTAGCGTCATGAATTCGTTAATCTCATTTTCCAAATTGTTGAAATAGTATTTGGGATGGAAAAGATTCATTTCTGTATCAACAAAATTACAGATCACACATTTTATGATAAAACGTGAAGCGTGCGACCAGGACACATTCTTTTTGAAATCAATTTGTTTCTCTGAGAGCATTACTAAGCACGATAGAAATTTGTAAATAATTTAACAGTCCATTAGTTAGCGCCTCTAATGTAAACTGAATAGTTGTGTAATAGGAGATCAATGTCTCTAGAAATTTTGGTATTTCTTTGACTTGTAGTAAGACCAAATAGTCATCGACACATCTAAAAGACTGGCTTAATGGTGGATGAAAGCGATTTTTCCAATCTTCCCAAGGCAATTTCAAGTCTGGCGTCATCACGCTTTCACTCCATAGAGCCAAGGCCGATTGCTCCCTGCTCTCTTTTTTTATATTCTAGCCGTATTCGGAAACAAATTACCAGTTCTCCATCAGGAAACCGAGATGAGTCGAATGACATCTCGTACGTCTCGAGTGATGCACGGGAAGTGGTCTAGACACGACTGACGGATTCGCACACATCCGCACATACGCACACTTGAAGAGTTTTACTCGAATACTGATTAAGGATATGTAAATGTAAAAGTGAATTTTGCAAGGCATCACTATTTCTTTTAAGATGATTTGGTGTCGGGTGGAGTGCATTTGCGTTTTTTCAATGAAATATTTAGTTGGTCTCCACATTTAAAGTATTAGCTTCAAAAATATAAAAGTGGGCATTTTATTGATTTAAACATATAAATAAATTTATTTCTATCGGTTAAGTGACCTTAAGATACATATTTTTAATAGTAATACAAAAATTTAATAGGAGCATTTTGGTCACGGATCACCCGTACCAATGAACAAAGAAGCGTTCTCATTACATACTCTCAGAATGTTTTATTACTGATGGTCATCATGTTCACTGACGTGCTTTGAAACCTGATTGCTTGAAATGGCCAGTTTGCACAACGATAGTAAGTCTGGAAAGTAGTTATCACGTAGTAACGTGAACACTTCGTGTGAACTATTCGGTCGTTACCTGCAAACCGGTTGTAAAGTACATCTTAAATAACGCACACAGCTTGCTATTACCTTCGTGCGAGCATTATCACGAATATTTATCACAATAAACCATTGCTTGTTTTATTATACCTTTGAAACTTTTAGTTCCAATAATTTCCATACTTAATATTATTTTCCAGGAAGCGGGAATTACAAATGATCTCTATTCTTTTTACATTATATCCTGGTCTGACTATTTCTTTTATGTTCCTACGTTTGCATTTCAGCCAGAAAGTAGACAATTTACGTTTTTATAAGTACTGAGTCAAAGATAAAAATTTAAAGAACTTCTCGAAATTATTGAACTGAGTAATAAAGATTCTAGTCAAGATCCTAAAAATACGAGGCCTACCTAAGATTAAAATGCAGATTGGCTATGGTTCAGATACTATGGAGACGGTGAAGGTACAACGCAGAACAAAAATCAACAACCAGAAGAGATCTAAACGACTCGGAGTACAAACGAAAGTTTGACGTCTTGAAGTATAGATGGGAGGAATATGAAGTCTTGAAGTTCACACGGAATGTGATCTTGTTGACAAGACTTTTGGTATTGTATTCTTTAATTACAAATTGTTGTGTTAATTTTCTGTTTTTATTATTGTTGTAAATTAATGTTTTTATTTTGATATTAGACGCGTTTAAATTTTAAAAAAATCAGTTGCCAAAATGAAATCTACGGTGTAATCCGTAGAATCATCAGCCCCTAAATATAAAATAAACAGATAATTATATTTTCCTCCCCATGAATTTAATTCATTAAATGGAAAAATAAAAACCATCCCAATAACTAGTTTTCTTAACTTCACAGACTAAATGTTTCTAAATGCAAAGATTAGAGATGTAACACCTAAATGTCCTGCAACCGATTGAAGCATGTGTCTCTTTACAAAAAAATATTACGTTATTACAAGAGTGTGATGTATTACATTCCAAACGTAACGTTGATAGGAAGATTTCCTGCTGTAGTTTACTCAAACATAAGTAGTACATGTACAGGTCTTGGTAAATATAAAACATTTCAATTACATTTTCAGAAACATGTTGAAATGTTGACAGTGAAAGGCGATTATCGTCTTCCGGAACATGTAAACCTCTCTCATTATAGAATAAGTACTGAAAGACATGACGCAATATTCTGGATAGGTCTCTATTTTCCTTACAGTGCATGTTGACCTTTCCTCTTGTAACTTTTCCACAGTTCTTCATTTTACTTTCCCGCATACTCACGTATACATGTATTATAGGGAAATATATGTAATGCTGCAGAAAATCAATTTTGATATTTCAACGGTAATAAACGTTTTGGTGTCCCTTGATACCGAAAAGGTGCTACAAACAACAGAAAATAAAGTTACAAAATTAGCCGTTGATTAATTAATTACTAGTAACTATGATCGGTTCAACGGCTAAGGTCGTTAGAGCTGTAAGTGTAGTGCATGTGTTTTTCTGGGGAAGTGGCTATGATCTTGCCCCGCTTGAATGCGAGATCCGGCGCCGACCAAACCTCGGCTCGCGTGGTCCTGTCCAATCAGGTATCTCCCACCAGCGTAGCACAGCCCCAGTCGGGCCAGACTCTAAGCTCTCGACCAGTCCCTGGCATGTGTGGTGGTGTAAATGTAAGCGTGTATAAGCAAGGGGCAGGATAGAAAAAAGTATTGGAAGGAAACATCGTGTGAGGTCTTTGGCCCGTTTGTTAGATTACTGCTCCGGCATTCGCCTGGTATTGATTGGAGAAACCACGGAAAACTATCGAACACAGCAGCCGTCTGGTATAATAATCCTCCAGGCAGTGACAGAACTTGACATTGCTACCTGACAAGTGTCGAAAATCTTGCCACCGTCGGGGCACGAACCTAGGACCTCCCGGTCAGAGGCATTGCAGTTACATCAGTTGATGCCCTGAACTCACTCTCCCGGTCAACAAAGTTAGCCGAAACGCTAGCTCTAACCAAAGTGGGTTTCTTGGAAACCGTTCACTCAGTGTCTACGATTATTCATCGATTCATCGATCTAAACCCTATCAATCCCCGATTTCGCGCTACGCGAATCAATGTGCGTTGACAAAGAAACAAGCGCTTCATAGTCACGCGCTCGGGCACGCGTGGCCCCGCACGTGGCATGCACGTTATTCGCTGCTTGAAATGGCTCGCGATGCATAAATAACTCGATTTCTTCGAAATGCTGGCCCATTGTAACGATGTGCAAAGCGGGCGCTAGTTGCAGTGAAACATTCAGAGCAGCTAAGTGCGGAATTAAATCCAATTACAAAGCATGGTAGCGATTGGAAGGTATGAATATTGAAATGCTTCAGTTGCATTCATTGGGGGCGTCGGGGCTACATTACGAAACTGGTTGCGCCCACTCCACCCAGCGGAAGGTAGTTGGATGTGACGGTATGGTGTTTGGGTGTGCTGGGATTTTGACGAATAGTTGTTGTATGTTCTGTCGGTCCCTGATATAGAAAAAAATTGCTCCTAAATGAAAATGAGTAAAAAATTACATACTATCGTCAGATTTCACATTTGTTTGGGACCTGGATGCTGGGCCTGTGAAAACTGTTTAAGGCAAAATGTCTTACCGCCCTTCTGTTAACAAAAGTAGAGCCGAAACCGTGCACACGATTTTCCCCAAAATAATTGATCCCCGATCGATGGCGCCAGGGAATTTGAAACGTATATTTTTATTTTGGGAGTTACTTTTCATGAAGTTACATCGACACTTTCAAAACTGTGCGCAAGAGGAGAGTGCAGGACAAGGGAAAGGACGGAAAGATCGCGCGCGCTAAATGTTCATTTGTTACGTACTTCTTCGGCAATCACCTAGTAATGATCGGAGAGAAAAAACAGAAAACTATCGATAAAAGCAGCCGGCCTGAATTTCCCTCCAAACAGCGGCTGAATTCTATCTAGCTTTGGTCGAAAACCCTCTAGCAACGGGTCACAAACCATAGGATCTCCAGGAGTGTTCACCGTTGAGTCAGCGATGATGTTGGCTCAGCTGGTATTTTCATTAAATTTCTGAATTTTCGAAACTTGAAAACGTTTAGTATTTTTTTTGCCTCTTCATGAATGTTATATTAATGATGTTAGAGATTTGTTGTTTCTCCGCTCGACATTATTAACACATCTCAGTACAGCAAAATACAAGATGCTATCCTTATAAACTCATTCACTTGTAAGAGAGTGCTTACAAAATCACCTGCTTTCCAAAGTTTTTTGAATGATCATCTTGCAGTGATCTCAATCTTTTCCGTACAAATTACCTGAAAAAAATAACGATATATGAGCATGCACGTTTCCATGGTGAAGCAATCAATGTTTGCTTTTGCATTTCTTTTTAGCAATCTTATTGAACTCTTGCCTTTGACTGTCCTACTGTCAATGTCTTTATTGTGCCTCCAGTCTGAGATAAAAGTAATACAAAATTTTGCTGTGATTTCGAGTGTTGTACTTGATGGTGATTCAGTACCGTTATCGACGTCGATTGTAATTTGTTTGTCCTTGAAGCGTCTATGTCAATGATTTTCAACAAACGCATTAATCTTTTAAAAGTTTCCTGAAATATACAGGGATTTTTTACAGATGCTTTTAAAGTTTTAAGCAAAGTATTATGCAGAAACGTTGCTCTATATTCTCTTTCATATCGGGTAAAGTCGAGTGACGAAAAACATAACCTTATATGTTCTTACAGAACAAAACAATGCGACCACTCAGATGCAGAGCCATTAGCATACGAGTACTCATTCATAAATCATGCTCCTAGAATACTTCATATTCCTAAATACCATACTACGTCCGATATACTCAATCATTTCAAATTCTCCATCATTGGGATAGCACCTCGTAATAATTCATTTAATTTTCAATTCCCCCTCACTCAGCTCGAGGAGACTTTTTGTTATTTAAACTTTCACACTATGACAACAATAGCCACTTGTTCTGAATATTAATATATCCTAACTTCTACAGAAATATTACTTCCAATACAATAGAAAATATGGGAATTCTAGCGCCGACTTGGTTACGAACGGAGTGCGATATCCATTTGTTTGCTGACGTCCTCCTCACCATTAGTTTTAATCATACTTCCAAATTACGCGTACGAAATATGTAACAGGAATTGATATAAATATTGGAATGGAATTGGAATAAATATTCGACACAATAATATTAAATATTGAATTTAAATATTTATTCATGTCCAGGGTACAACTTTCTTATATCTTCTATCTTGTCCAATAATGACAGCTATTTAGTCTTTTAGTCTTCAAAAATATTCGGTATGATTCCAATTCCTACGACTCAAACTCCCTTTGAAAGGAAAGAGATTTGATGATATTCCTGATATCTAACGAAACTTGACGAGGCTTTCAAACCCCGTCCGAAAAGAAGTCTTTTTGCAAAATTTCCAGGATACGTATAGCAGATGTCAGCGATGCATAGTAATAGGAGGTGACCATTTCGAAGGAAAGTAAGGTAACTTTCGTTAATGTTTCATCAACGTTAATGTTACAGGACTATTCAACGAACTTTATTATCCGAGATTGTGTATTATTTCTCTATTACAGAGTCCACAAAATACGGGGAATGGTTCACAGCCTCGTGTATAAAATTGTTCTGCTGTAGCTGAATGTAGCCCCTCCAAAAGTCAGAGTAAATGTGGTACCTTGTTTCACGAGCTGAGCACTCAGTTGTAAGAAAGTCCCTGCGTCGCTTCTATTATCAGCACACACTTCTAGCCGAATTTCCAGTGTTTCCCGATCAATCAGGTCTAGTATCTACATTCCTTCCACAAAACGACGGTGATGCAGTTTCCTGCGACTGATTTTGCGCTCGTCTATTTCTACAATATGTCCTTCGCCACCTATCTTGATTTCTTCTTTGTACCGTTTGTATAAGTTGGCCAGACACACACACACACACACACATCTAAAATCCTGAAACCATTCTGCAAGAGTCGAATCAGCAATTGGAACTTCATTGTCCTGCTCATACTTCCATTGCGTTTTCTCTTGCCTGCCATAACAAAGCAGTAGTGAGACCATAACAATGATGATAGTCCTCATTGATACCTTTATGAACCTGCACCTCCTGTTATTTAGGTGGCCTTCAGTAGTCTTTTGGCAAGAAAATTAACCAAATACATTGTTAATATTAATTAACCAAATACGCTTGCCTCTGTGTAATCAGCCACGAGTATAAGAGACACTGCTTCTGAGCAGGAACAAGTCCCTGGTCTCTCACCCACCGAACTGCAGCTTCTTCGGTGGTCACAACGAGCACTGACTTCATAAAGTTGAATTGCGGCATTGTGAAATCAATACACACACAAACTACGAAAACGACGAACATAATTAAAACAGAGAAAACACGATCTGGACACGAAAATAGCAAGATAGTGAGAGAGCTTGGGTACCCTGAATTACATCACTACGATGACAGTCAAATGAACATTGCACAGCGCCTAACCCAATTTCCGCTAGGACACCTCAGAATGTTTATAAAACCATGAAAGATTAGGAGGAGATATTGTAATTTCTTTTGAAACGTTGTGATAAATATTTATTTACACGTTTCAGAAAGTCGGTCATGTATGTTGATAACGAAAATCGTAAATCCGACGCTGGATAGACAGAAGCAGTGGAGGCAGGTGTAGTGTGTTGAGGTGTGACATGTGTGACGGTGGAGCAGGATTTAGGGGTGTAAACCCCTACGTGCCGCACGTGTCGCCTCAAGCGAGAATTCTCCCTCCTGCCCATCCCCTCCCCTCACCCTCCACTCCCCCCTTCCAATGCGATTGCAGTCACGTAGAAATGCTCTGCATACCAGGAGTGTGTGCATAATAATACATCATGCGCTGGGAAATGGTAAATGTGAACTGTACAATTTAAATATTATTGTAAATTTGATTTATCTGTACGAGTGTTATATCGATTACCAGTAAATACTAGCCCGAGATCATTGACCGATAATTAGTAAACTTTAGAATTATTAAGACAATTCAGTATTATTTTTCTCGCTTTTGTTTAGTACTGCTTAATTATGATAAATAAAACAATTTTATGCTATTTTCGATGTGGTTTAAGTTAAATTATTGTCGAATCTCTTTTTTTAATATAAGAGAGAAAACAGATTGCCATGTCAACAGATTCCTGGTTACTAAAGCTAGGAAAGTGAAGATTTGAGAAGCAGGTTCCTATTACGATGCTATATGTACTTCTTGAAAAATAATGTTTCAAAATTAACCCCCTTGAAAAATTGGAATATCGGTTAGTTACTGTATGTTTGCTAGGAGCATGCAACTGTATTTCATGTGTACAGGTAGCCCAAGGCATGAAATGTTGCCTCTGACCACGAGGTCCTCGGTTCGAGCACCAATAAAGGCAGGATTTTTTCGACATTAGCTGGGTAGCCATTATATTGAATTCAGTCGCTGTCTGGAGAAGAATTCTAGCAAGCGGCTGCTCAGATCGGTAATTTTTCATGGTTTGACCGATCAATACCAGTCGAATGCTGGAGCAGTACACTAACAAATAAACCACGCATTGCGCGCGATTATTTTCTCTCTTTTCCAAACCCTGTCCTCACATTTTACTTATACACACTTACACTCCCATTCATGACACTACCACATGTGCCGGGAGACTGGTCGGGAGCTTAGAGCTTGTCCCGGCTGGGGCGGTGCCCCGCTGGTGGGAGGCACCTGGTTGAGGGGGAAACCCCGTTAGCCGACAGTAGCTCGGCGCCGGATCTCACCATCAAGCGGCGGAAGCAGCATTAAGTGGCAATCTCTCAAGAAAGGCGCATGCACTACACTTTCGTTACTAATGACCTTGGCAATTGACACGCCCGGAATCATCAATCAGTCAATCAATCAATCATGTGATCAGTTGTCCATAGTAGCGTTGGTGTTTGCAACGATAATTCCTCAGTCCGAAACTCATTACTACAAAGAACACTTCATAATAAATACATGATCAAATTTGACCGATAATATCGTACCAAAATTTGAAACTGCAGAATATTTGTACTATGAACATGTTTTTCACGAAACAAGTTTAACTTTTTTGTATGTATAATGATAATTACATAGTGTGTATTTTCGAAGATTTATTTACTTTGACAGCCTCACACTTCAACATATTGCACATCAATAACGTTCCTAGTTCTTTACGTCTGTACTTTATTTTTTATTTCGTGTTTCGTTCATGATTTTAAATATATGAAGGGGGATTCTAGTGTGGTCATCGTCAACAGATGGATATTGCACTCATAGAACGTTCCTCTTAAAAGCTATTACATTGTAAAACTAATATGATTTATGACTTCATACGTAGCGTGTCATTTATGTATTATTATCTTTATATTTATTGCGTTTACATCCAATTCCATAGTAATTTTACGAGCGAGCTTCACATTTCAATTACTTTAGGCTTTGTTTTGCAATTTTAATGTTCGCGAGCTGCCTAGTACTATCATTTACTTGAATTAACTCCCGCAAATTGGATTGCAGCCATATCATTGGATACCATTTAACGGCGCAGTCACAGCAGCGTCAGGAATTCATGAAAGTTTGAACTGCTACCAAAGAGAAGTGAAGTGAAGTGAAGCGAGGCGGAGCATTAGTGTCCCGTTACACAGCGCGTTCCTGCCCATATTGACGCCCTCGCACAGAAATCGTCGCGAGCGAGGGGCTTTTGGAGGTGGCGGGGTGAGGGGGGGGGTAATGGTGCGAATCGCAACTGGGCGCAAGGCCTCCCCATCCACAACCAATTAGCTCTTCCCTCCCACACACACACACACACACACACACTTCACAGTCTACATCATTAAAGCGAGAGGGGGCGTTTGTCTTTTGTCTTTACTCAAGCGCTCGTTGTCATTTGTGCTGTTCATTGGCCTTTGAATTTCTGGTTGTGTAAGTTTCAGCAATCGTGAACACAGGACACACTGCGGGACGCAGATTAGTTCATTACCTTGCATTCTGGAGGTTGCCACCGCTGTGGAGGCGCCAGGGGTCGGAATTGGGTTCCATTATCCGGTCCAAAGAAGATGTAATAGGAGCTGAGCCAGGAATTATTAGCGCGAGTTGATTGGTTTATGAAATGGAGAAATTATAAACACGTGCTTGATTTCTTGACCGTCTTGATTTTTATAATAGTCTGTTGTTGAGTTTCGGTCATTACAAAAACATCATTTAAATTGCCAACGTTTCGGGTTTTATTAAGCCTTAATTTTTCCTCCGACTCTCTCGGACCAATCCACCATTCTACCAACTATTCCTTGTGAGGGAAAATGCCCTGATGAAGGCATAATAAAATCCGAAACGTTGGCAATTTAAATGATGTTTTTGTAATGACTGAAATTCGAGAACATTCTATTACAGAAAATGTACATTGCATTGCAATTAATAGACATGGTTCATGGACAGGTTTCATTATATATCGGATTTGCAATCTCTTTGATTGGTGTTAACTGTAAAATCGGGATTCACATGTATACATAGAGATCCCGAACATTTTGATTTTCTGACATTCTCTGAAGGAAGGCCGCAGAAAATGAAGTAAAACACTGGAAAAAGAAATCAATTTATCATTTTATGAACGATTAGAGAATTGGTTTATATGTTTCTTTCCTCAACCTTGGCCTCAACCTCAAGCCTGGTTCTTTTAAAAGTGTCGCACCGATATCAATCTACCGATATCTATCAAAGCTACCTAAAGCATAAAGTAATGTAGAGCAAGCAATGCCTTCAATTTTCTTGGCTCCCTTGTTCTGATCATACATGCAAACGTTTGTGACCCTTCATAGACTCCAAGACTTCTTAAATTGCATCTTTGCCTGAAGACAAAGGGACTTAGGTTGACTTGGCTCAGAATCCGCATTACCGCAGTGTCTGCAGCGACTCTGGCTGGGAGGTCCTAGAGTCCCGATGTTGGAGTATTTTTTGGCACGAGCTAGGTACCCAGGTCGAATTCAGCGAGTATCTGGAGGAAAATGCATGCGGCCGGTTACTCTGATCGATAGTTTCCCGTGGTTTCTTTCATCATTACCAGGCGATTGTCCGAGAAATATCCTATCCGCGGACCGTGCCTGACCGACCTTGATCCGTCTTCCTTGCCCTGTCCTTTTCTCTTACACATACAAACACTTACATGCACGTCCCTACCACACATGTCGGAGGTCTAGTCGGGAGCTTAGAGCTTGCCTCGCCAGGGGCGGTGCCCCGCTGGGGATGATTCCTGGAGGGGGAAATCGCTCGACGTGTGGGTCGGCGCCGGATCTCACCATCCTGTGGGGGAGAATCAACGTCGCTTGTCCGTATAAAATTCATTACTCTGATGGAACTAATGACCCATAGCACGTGCCCGAAATCAGCTATTAATCACCTGAAGACAAATACAAAGAAATAGAAGAACATTTTTGGTATTACTTAGGGTAAATGCGCGTTTACGTGGAGAGAATTTGCTCTCCAACTTTCCGGAACTACTTAAGAGTACTTAATAGACTTAGTCGGAGGTCAAAAATGAACTAATTGCGGATGGCTCTCCCGGAATTTTTTTAGGTTTATGCACGTGTGGATATTATTAAGGTCTTTAGTAATAATGATTCCAGTGCAGTTGTAAAAATAATGACCAAAATAAGTCATTTCCTGATGTTAGGAAGTATATTTTGTGGAGTGATAGCTGTATTCTTCAAAACCGGCACTCAAGTATTTATGCTATTGCCTCTTTTTTATTCAAAAACAAAAATGACGTAATAATGAAATTTTCTGCACCTGGACATTCATACATAAGGTAGATGGATAACATACTTTCTAACATTAAGAAGACTTTAAAATTAATTGAAATTTGGTCACCAGTTTTCCTCTTCAGAGTTTTTCTACCATCCAATAAATAACCTTATAATGTGCTCCAGATATCATCAAATTACTTTAATGACTTTCAAACCAAATTTGCTGATATCGTAGTACGTGGTTGCACATGTACAACACATCACGATCGAACTGGATTGATAGTTAATTACTCGATATAAACAGTTTACAGAAAGTGTATATGAATTTCACCATTGAGAGTAAATCACTACATAACACTCACGTATTGAGGCGGTCAACAGGGAGTTGACTAGCAATTAATAGAAATCATGTCGAGAATGCGGAACGCGGAGACACAATCTGACCCACGTGAGACTTCAGAAGCAACTGGATTTGGAGCGTCGCTCCCAATGGCTGTGACATTGGCAATAACTGTGGCACTGCCAATGGCTGACACTGGCAATGACATTTGCTGAGGCACTATCAATGGCAATTACTCTGATAATGACAATGAAAATTGCTGTAGCTCTAGTAATGGTAGTGGCGGTGGCACTGGTTATAACAATGACTTTGGCACTGGCAATGACAAAGGATATGACCTAGACAAGAACAGGTGTTGGTTGGCAAGAGGGAAGCAACGAAACGGACGGGTAGCCGTGGCGAGAGAGTGCAACAGCGTCGGGTCGCGCGTGCAGTGAGGAGGAGGAATGGGTTGGAGTGGCGGGGGTTGGGGCGGGGCGGGGCGGGGAGGGCGTTGGACTCCGACCGTGGCTGATTGGAGCGCGGCCGCTAAGCCGGCACCGCCGCGCTGCAGATTACGCCGTCGCCACCAGAGGGTGCTGCGAGCGGCGCGTCCGCCCCCGCGACCACACGTGACCTCCCCTTCCTCTCCGATGACTCTCTCGCTCGCGGGTTTCGCACGATGGACTCAGCGCACCCCTCAGCCTCGTTCGGTTTCCAATGGCTTCTCACGAGATACGAAATATATTTAAGGCTTTGAAATTGCAAGAGTAGTTTTAAATTTGAACATGCTTGGTACATTTTTTCTCACGTAATTGTAAATCTATGTTGTTGGCACGTTGCTTTTCACTACGCAATTTTACTGCTGCTTCCTCATAAAACTCCATTGTATTAGTGCATTTCAATCCCGTTTTTTGTTTATATTTACATCGTTTAGTCCGTTGCTTTCCAAATCTCTGTAATTACCAGTATTGTATTATTGTCCACAGATGCAATTTAAGTAAAAGACCCACTTTAAAGTTTACTCTTATTCAGTCTTCCCTTTGATTGTGCGATATCGGAATATCTTGATGTAATTGTTTATTAGATCGAGGAAAATTTTCATAACTCATTCAGAAAATAAGCCAGTTGTAAAATTATTGATTTAAGAAAACTATTGATTTGAGTTTGATTATATAAGATTTGTTAATTATATACTTTACATATTCGTTAAAATTTGGAACATTCGTGACATTTAAAAAAATAAAAACTACAATTTACAGGGATTTTCTTAATTTACTAGCTCAATCCCCCAACCATCTTCTTAAAAGCCACATTCATTCATCATTTATCATTATCTAATCTCTATTGTAATAGTTTTTATTCATTTTTGAACTCTTAACACGTGATTCAATTACGATTAAAAATATTTGTGCTTCGTCTTCATTTCAGTTCCCTCCCACATTTCAAATTTTGTTTGTGTTCTCCATTTCTACTCTGGCCTTTCATAGTTTCACACATCACACTCACAATTCTTTTCAATAAAATCTTTATAAATTCATAGGTCTATACCCCTAGCCACAGATAATCACTCAAACGTTCCTCCTGCATACTTAATTGCCTCCCTAACTGCTGGGTACGTTGTTCGCTCTTCTATCCTCTCTGATCCCGCCACACCATTCTCTCCTGGGCGTTATTGCGGTGGTCTTGCCATTCCCGGGTGATCAGAATCCCACCTTCCCCTCGAGCCTCTCGCTGATGGGCGAAACACACTCTACGTGGTTTGCTCTGCCCCTAAGCGGTGCAGCTTAGCTGACTTACCCCTCTCTCTCTCTCTCCCTCCCTGCTCGCCCTCTCCTCCCTCGCAACGCACTTCCAAGTCCCAGACGAATACCGCAATATCCTCTCCACGCTGCGTCCTCTGAGGATCTGTCAGGATAATGGGAAATCGAGTTCGTATACAGCCATATAACAAATTTTATTGGCCCTTTATTGTACGAATATTAGTTTATTGAAGGGGAAACGCTTTCGCTTCCTAAAGATATATGTACTCTTCTTCTTTGGACTTTCTTAGTCGGCGTGTTGGACTTCTTTTGCTGAAACGGCGAAACTTCGATTCATTCTTTTTACGCTTCTTTTGTTGTTTTCCCGCAAAGGATGCAGCGTCGAGAAAAAGACGATCAACTTATCTTCTTTTGTGCTGTTGCTCATATGAGGAAACTCTGTCTGCAAATCTACTTGAAATTCTAGAACTTTGTGTGTGTAACTGACTCTGATTTTGTGTGAAGTTTATTAAAGTGTTCGTAAAGTTTAAAATTGGCATTCTTTGAGAATATGGAACAAAATATGTACCTAACTTCTCCTGTGTTATGTACCTTACTTCTTTATTCTTTAAGAAAAATATTGACACATTTTTGCGTATTGTTTTCCAATTTTATGGAATATATATTTATTACAAAATATTATATATTACAAAAATTACATGAAGATGTCAATACCATAAAAATTGCATTGCGTTTCAGGAGCGAAGTCAGGAATGTTTTGCTGAGAGTAAATGAAAATCATGCCGAAATATCGATTGATTATAATTAATTTTGTTCCATACTGCATTGTGTCTCAATGCAAACTGAGTAATCAATCGCACGTGCAGGAAACGTAATTTAAAGAAAATTAGAAAGAGAGATCATTAATAAATAGTTACACTAAATTGATCTTAAAAAGACTATATACATGCTAAATGCATTGTTTTTGGTCGCGGGGCGTCCTTCAGGCCAACACGTAATTATTTAGCTTCCTCCATTGACAAGGCGAGTCTGAATGCGTATTGTTGAACATCTTCGCATGACTTATCTCTTGACAATCTTCTCTTCATGTCTGCGCATATTCGACGTTCCTTGACCTATCAGATAACATTACTTTAATGGACGTGTGATGCTGCACGCATAAACAAGTTACGGCTGACAAGCATCAAATTATGCTCATGAATGTAGTGCCCGAGCTACACAAATACCCGATACTCTGTTGCTGTGTTGAGGTTTTATTTTCTCGCATCCTACATCCATAATATAAAAAAGATAAGCAAATTTACAGCGAAAACTTTCTAGTAATCGCAAGATAAAATTAAATTATATGTAGATTCCCCATATTCAAATGGATAATTCTTGTTCCTATTTGTAATCAATTACTTCATTGAATTCTATATATAGTACGGAGTTGCTCTACAGCTGTCGGCGTTTCTCCGCTCTCAGTGTCCATGTCTCCCTATTGGACCATAGATAATCTGGCATTTCTCTTGCCGTCATAACCTCTTGCTCTCCCTGCTGCCATGCAAGCCTGGGTCTTCCTCTCTTCTGTCTTTCTGTTGGCACTTCAGAAATCGTTTTGGCCATCTTTGTCTGTTATTCGCATAACATGACCGTACAAGACGATTTGTTTTTTCTCTATTTCGTCAAGGATAGATTTCTCTACATCTATTTTCTTTCTTATGTCATCGTTCCTGATTCTTCCACGCCTGCTAAAACAGCAACTTTTACGTCAGAAGTCCATTTTGAGGGCCAGCAGGTTCCCTTTTGTTCTTTTATCAATCTCCCAAACTTCTGAACCGTATGTTGTAACACTCTTAACTAGGGAGGAGTAAAGACGTCTTTTAGTAGTGTTAGTGATGGTTTTGTTCCATAAGACAGAGTTTATACTTCGTGTCACGTTTCTCCCCAAGCTTATTCGTCTTTCAATTTCTTTTAGGCTATTTCCCTTATTGTTAAAAAGTACACCAAGGTATTTATATTTCTTTACCCCTTACATTTTCCCTCCATTTTCCAGAAGAAGATCTATTTCATTTTTACCAACTGCGAGGTATACAGATTTGTCCATATTAATATAAAGTCCTGCTTTTAAAAAGTGTTCATTGAGTTTACGGATCATGAAACTGAAGTCGTCCGCATAAGCTGCAATTACTACCAGGGCATCGGCAAAATATAATGTATGTATACAATTTATCCTCTCCGATCGTCATTCCCATTACTCTGCATTCTTTGTCCCACTGCTGTAAAATTTGATGCAGATATTTTAAACAGTGTTGGGGAAAGACAGCAAACCTGACGAAGACCTTTACTGGGAATGGATCTCAGAGCCTTCTGTAGATCTTAATCGGAGAGGTGTTGTTCTTATATAGATTCTGTGTGGCTCCAATTAAGTTTTCACTGATTTTTAGTCCATCCATTTCTTTCCATACTCGCCGCAGCTGCCCTCCTATACCACTACCATCGCCATACCACCATCGCCATATCACCATCGCCAGACCACCTTCGCCATATCACCATCACCATACCACCATCGCAATATCACCATCGCCAGACCACGTTCGCCATATCACCATCACCATACCACCATCGCCAGACCACCATCGCCAGACTACCATCGCCAGACCACCATCGCCAGATCACCATCGCCAGACCACCATCGCCAGACCACCATCGCCAGACCACCATCGCCAGACCACCATCGCCAGACCACCATTACCGCCACCGTCTCTACCAGCGCTAGAAATCACCATCATCCTCACCGCCGTACCTGCCACCTTCCTGGCCCATGACGCCTCGCCGCGCCTCGCCGCGTTGTCATTTCATCGCCTGCTTTTCGGCTCCCCTCCGCAGCGAGCGCCTGGCGCGCCGCAACCCGCAATGCTCGGCTGCTCTGCGGGCGTGCAGTGGTCACGATCCCAGGGGCGACGAGCGAGTAGCGCGTGCGTGGCCGCCTGCGAATGCTTTGTGCCGCTAGCGGCGCGTGGGACCCTAGGGGCGATGCGCGTTGACCACTTGACCGACCGACCGCACGTACGTTCGCCCCTCCCGGTGGCACATTCGGCCCTCTGCTCGGCCAATTTCGCGTGACGTTCGCTCCCTCTCCCATCGGTCCCACCTTATGCGCTGTATCCAGTTGAATCTTCCAATGTGTACCTACAGAAAATAGTAATATACTGTATTTATATTTGTGCACTCGTTACTTATTTTCATTTTGAATTTTGCGTTACGTGTTTTTTTTATTTAATACACGTTCCTCCTTTTATTAATACATGTATTACATTGAATTCACCATCATCCCTTGGTTTCGTTGCAATCGTCCACGAAGACTCCATAAGTTAGATTTATAATTTAAATTTAAAAATGAGATTTTATTTGTATCCAGCAAACCTCATTTAAAAATTATATATTTTGGAAATAATAATTTTAATCAAATAATTTTTTCAGGATAGCCATGCTTCAAATATTGATGATTTCATCAGAAAATAAAGCTGAGATATTAACATCTATAAGATTTTTACATAAAATATATTTGTTTTACTAGATAATGCATATATTAGGTCTACAACGCGTATAATTTTGATCATTCACATGATGCTTTTCTTATTCACACATTCCATAATTCCATTATTTATTCTTATAATTACATAGTTCTTATTGTAGAGTGTATTTTCTTGAAAAGAACATTTTAACAAACTCTATAAGTAAATGTTTGCTTCCTAATGATTGAAACATATTAACGAAAAGCTGCACTATTAGGAAGGAAGGGTTTCTTCTACTAATTTATCCCTATGTTGTATTTCCTGAAGTAGATAACATTTGATTCTGAGTATTCTGACCAAACATTATGTTTAGTCTCAGTGGTAGCGATAAAAACACATATATTCGAAATTACAATAGAAATTAGTAGTAGAGCATTTGAAGTGACATACTATATGCACCGAAGGCTTACTTGTTATCTCTACACATTTTTAACATATAATGTAGGGTAAAAGCACGAGATGTGGCTTTAGTTAAGAACATTTTCGTAGATTTCTTAAACTTCTTGAGGTACAGGGTACTTTGTGAAGTATTCGTTATGTGCAAGTCAATGAGAAATTAACATACCTTTCTGAATACATACTTTGCCTAGAAATTGATAATTCTTAATGTGTCCTATTTCTTGTTTATTTATTCCCGACTCCTCCGAGACTCCTTTCTACCTCCAAAAAATGAAACTAAATAAGATCATGAAAACACCGGTATATGTAACAGAAATTGCAATTTCAGTTTCCAGCTTATTCCTAAAATACTTAATAGGAGAAAATAAATAAATAATTATTTTTAAATTCCTCATTAGAAGAGATGAACTCCATGTTCTGCGAGTTTAAAGCAAGTGGGAAGACTCCAAATATTGAGAGGTTATTCATTTAACAGAAACGGTCTAAATGGTTGCCAATTAGTTTACCAGATGTTACAGTATTGTCGGTTAAACGTTCAGAATGAATTGACGGGTCCTACTAGTATAGATATTTAACGTATAAATCTTGGGTATCAAAATGTGTAATCGATATTTTGGGATACCAATATATCGTTATCTGGGGAAGAAACTGCTTCGAGTTGGGAGCGCGGAGTGGAGTGGGTTGGTGACGGATCGGGGAACGGGAACGGGAACTGGAACTGGAGCGGGTGCGGGGTCGGTCGAGGCGGAGGCCGGTGACCTCGTAGAGACTGCGCGGCCCCGATGAGCGATCTCCGCCATTGGGATTCATGGGCCGACGCGGGATGAGACTCCAGCGCCACAGACGAAGACGAAGACGGAGGCGTAGGCGATGGCTGAGGCAGTAGCAGTGGCTGGAGCCTCGGGAGCGCTCGCCCGCGATAAATCAAAAATAAAATTTGTGCCCGGCCTCGCGCGCGGACGTGCCTAGTACGCCGACCCCCCCCCCTGCACTTCCACCCACAACCACCCCCCACCCCACGCCAACTCCCCACCCCCACCGCCCCGCCCCGCTCAACCCCCTCCGTCCCGCCCCGCACCACACCCGCCCGCCCCGTTCACCCCCCATCCGCCCCGTCTGTCGCTTCCTGCCTCTCCCGCTTCCGACGTCGCTATCGTCGTCGTCAATTGCCCTCTTATTCGTCCCACTTTGCAGCTTCTTCCGTTTTCATGCATTCTTTTTTTGCACACACTTTTAATTGAGTTTTTAATTATATCTTAGACGTCAGACTTACAGTGTAAGCTCTGGTAAACATTCTTGCACCTAATTCCTGATGAATGGCTATTTCATATTACAGAATGGCGGCTTATAAGTATATTTAGACATGAAAAATGTAAGTAATGAAGCAACTAAGAGCCGGCGAACTAAATTTTCACTAGAAACAGTATGTTAAAAAAATATCAAATGTAGTAGCACGATGTATTGTGACGAATCCCAATTTTTCATATCCTCTTTACGATTTGAATGAAAATATGTGATGAGTTCATTTTCAGTATTCTCATATAATATAGAATTTCTTTTATGATTCTTATCATCACGGAATAGAGAATAAATTATATAAACTTCGTAAGCAATGTAGGGGAGTCAAAGGTGGAGGTTTTTAGTCATTGAATCTGAGAAGGAAATATCACGCATTTGCCTTTAGATGGTAGGTAGCCTGTCATGCTCTATTGTTTGCAGACCACATTCTGATGCGAAGGTGATTTCATGTACCTGCCGAACAGCAATCCACGATGAGCGTCTTATTAATCAAGTGCCAATTTCACTTGAATAACTTCGCTTTATGAAATGTCTCAGCCAACTCGGCAGAAGTTTGGAAGGCTGTGATTTTACCATCGATCTGTAGTAACATTGGATTGACTCCCTATCGTTTAAATTTCGCAATTTTTGCAACGACGACAATTAACTTGTTTCCGACAGATTGAAAATGTTTCTATTTTGCTCTTAAGATACACAGGTTGTTTATAACGTATTACGCCTTTTCCACCTTTCTTATACATGCATTGTGAGTTTCTTGTACATGCATTGTGAGTTTGCATTATTAAACGCAAAGTGAGTTTGTACATTATTAAATGCATTGTGAGTTTATATTTGTTTATGCTAGAAGTGAATGAAACTTGAACTGAAATATGAATTACGCAATGTAATTTATTTAAAATTAACTTCATAGTAGAATTAAATGTGTTTATAGAATTTCTCTTATTATAACTAGTGGATTAATTTATTTACAAGAAAAATAAATTTCTGCCATTAATTATATATTTACTTACTTTTTAGTTATTTGTCGTGAAAAATTAATAAATGTCATATTACATGAATTACCTTTACAAATACAATCCTACAGAATTCAGAAACGTTTTCTAATTCCATATTTTTTCTGATCTTTCGTTTGCATAAGTTTCATTGGCGGAGACAAATATCATAAAATTTTAGACTAATTCCGTCTGAAATCGTGATATGTTCACTTCAAATACAAAGATCTTCATGACGAAAAATCTGCATTTCTTCTAAACAACGTACTATGTAGCGTAAACGAATTACTGGCTTCATTGGACGGAAATATTTATTACCTTTGAGAACATACAACAAAAACAACAAATTAGATGATTATGTAACAAATTAGATGATTCAACTTAAAACGTGCCAAGCCCTCCGTTGGTGCGTTGTCCTTCATTTTATGTATTTTTAATTTATGTGTTCTGCGCAACTTTAGTCTCTCCATTAAGAAGGATAATATTGCAGATGAAATAAATGATAAATTTTATTACAGATCTTGTTTTACGAGACTCTTCGTAAAAGCGACTAAACCTTGTAGATAACTATCCATAACTTGCAGGCTTCCACTCCGCGCACCAAAAGGTGTTAAATGAGCGAAACGGCGATACGAGTACAAAGAGCTGGCCTGCAAACGCAGTGTCTGGCATTATTCCGTTTGATTGCGAGAAAGATGACATTTGCTTAATCCTGAAAGAGAAGTAAAGAAAGAAAGAACATTTTTGCTTTTACTCTCGATAAACGTACTATTTAAAATAAACTTTGTCGCTTATTTGATATTTTTAAAGTTATAATTCTTTTAGAGTAAATATTGTAACTATGAAGCCAATGTTCTGTAAATGAAATTATAGGATGATATATTAAAACACGAATAGATACATCAGTTAACATGTAATTATTCGCGAACCAGAAATCGTTTTGGATTTCCATTCTCGACGTACAGAAAAGAATCGGCTACACACGCGTTAAAGCCTATATAGAGTCGTGTAAACATTCAGTTCGGACAGAAATAAAGTCGTCTCTCAACGGTTAGTTTGGGTCGTGCGAACAACGCTGGCGCAGTCACGCGGAAAACAGCCGAAAACTGACGGGCAATGTTGCCGCTCACCCCCCCATCCACCCGATCCGGGTCCCTCCCTGCGTCTGCCCGCCCCCCCCCCCCAGCTCCCAGCTTCAAACTCACGTTTCTCCGCATTCACTGCACGCCTTTCCGCCTGGCCGCCGCTCCGCGCGCCCCGCACACATATCCATCTCGGCCCTCGTGGTCCCCGCCGCCCCCGCCCCCGCCCGCGCCCGCGCCCCGCCCCGCTCCCGCCCGCCCGCCCTCCCCGCCCCGCTCCGCCCCACCCCGCCCGCCCGCCCGCCCCCCCGCCCGCTCCCGCCGCCCCGCCCCGCCCCGCCGCCCGCCCCGCTCTCAGCCCTGCCATCGCCCGAGGGGGCCGCGCTCTGGCAGAAGCAGCAGGCGCGGAGGCGGGGCGGGAACGGAGGCGGGGGCGATGTGAGCCCCTAGACCGCCATCCATCCCCGACGGCCCAACAGCGGCGGCGGCGGCGGTTCGAACCGTGAGCTGCGGGCGTCCACCCCCGCCACACCCTCTCTGCCTCCACCTTCTCCCGCCCTCCTAGACCTCTGTGAAGGTGAGGCCCTCCAATATCATTCCCGCGCAAGCCCTGCAGGTGTCTGGGAACGGACCTTCTGAAGGAAGTTTACAAAAGATACGTTTGTGATGAAGTAGATATTTCACATATTGTATTATATTTGAATCGTTTTAATCATTTCATTTTCGAGGTACCAGTATAGTAGTCTTAGGTTTCACTAGTTGAATTAAATTTATTTCATAATTATTTTAGTTTCCAATACGCTCTCTTAGGTGGTTAATCGTGCGACTAAATAACTTCCAAAGAAGATAAAAATGATATGAGGTAATTTTACTGTTTGTAGTATTGGTTATACAAACAGAATTTCGTCTTGAATGCCCGTTATTTACTACATGTTTATTTAAGAATATTGGAAATTAGCACACACTGATAATTTTGTTTTTCCTCATACTACAATGATTTGCGTACTTTGTTTGAATTAACATTTTCTTGTGTAATATTACTTATAGTATAAGCCATCTTTGCTTTTCATTGTTTCCATGATCACTTTTCATTATTATGTGTAATATAGTTACTGGCAATCCACTAAGAACTAGTTAATTATCAATGGAATTTGTGAGGGCCAAATTACGAAATAATTAGAAATAAAATGTTCGTCAAGAATGTAAAACTGTATGTAGTCCTTTCCAAATATGTATTGCATAGAATAATCACTAAAGCATTTCAGAGAAATCAAAACACGAAATCATTTGAATCAGCTTTTTGTAAATTGTTTACTGAAATAGATATTTCTTAATTTTATACAACAGCTTAAAAATTATTAAAAGGTAAAAGGTAAAGTTATTGATATTAACACTAAAAAAAGAAAATGTAAAGTGGCATTAAGACGCATTACTGTCACTTGCATTAATTTCTAATTGCTCTATTAATTTGTTTAGTAATTAACTCAAATAAAACTCCGTCACTCTGCTTCAGGATCTCCAATAACGGAAATCAATCCGGTGTTTCCATGCATGATACAGGTGGTTCCCCGCAACAAAGTCGTTCCTAAATATTTGTCTATCGAAGATAATATTTTTATGAGCTGTTTCCAATCCGCATTCTACTACATTTATATGCTCCCGTAATACACGTACGGTTGTCATTATTATTATTATTATTATTATTATTACAATTATTATTACTATTATTATTATCACTATTATTATTATTATCCAACTAAAATCCCATTAAGAGCGAGGGCCACCTGCCTTCAGCAGGAAATGTGAATGAAGCGATAGAGTCATGATGAGAGATGGCAAGTGGAGGATGGGATGTGATTGTGACATTTTCGAACCATCCCAGCCTTATGACGCCTTATGACAGAACCCCGGACAGGATGGCTGAGCCGGCCATCATAACCGGATCTCACGACTGCAAATCCAGCGCGCTGCGCACTGAGCCATTTCGCTGGCTTAGATACGATTGCGTACGTTCAAATGCAAGCTACAACAATGGCGATGTAATGTGTCTTTTGTACATAAGAATTAGTTCCTCTCTCTTAGTCCTAGCTGACGATATTAAACGTCCCATACAGGCATATAATTCGTGCGTTTAAACTCCACCTTCATATTACAATATTACATCTTCATTTTACAAACCTTCACATTAAACGAAATCATTCATTTGATAAGGAGTATTTGATAAGGAATATCCATGACAAAAAAATACAAGCTACTGTGTACTAATATATAAATACTGGTATTTTCGAACACGAAAAAATTTCCCGGAAATGGGAAACAAATGAACCTGGAGGTAAAACTTAAAAAATATGAAGAGGTATAATGGTTGTTCAAGCTGGAATTTTCAGACACCACGCTCTGCTCTCCCTTTGACTTCACTGCCGCGCCCTACGTCCACTAGTACCTGTTTTCAAGCCTTCAGGCTGCATCCCCGTTCCACTTGCTTCACATGCAAGTGGCTTACGGCGATTCACAATAACTAAGACATCGTGAGAAAATGATCTTCGAATAATATTCTTATATAGAGATGAATCTGTCTAGAATTAATTTTAGGACCCAAAATGGTCTTTCATTACGCGTCTATATCACATTTCTTATTCTTAACATCTCCATGTTCAATATGGAAAATTTTCGTTTTTATTAGCATTAATATGAATTAGTACATTGGCTTTATTTAGTATTAGTAGCAATAAAATACTTTTCAAAACCATTTTCTCTCTATTGACACCTGAATCACACAGTCCCTTGTATCATAAGATGGTGGAAGAGATTTCGCCAGAGTCTCCATCAGAAGATCAAGGCAAGACCGACTGGAAAGTAATAATATATCTACCCTACGTCTACTCGCATTGGTAGGTGCAAGGTCAGGTCTCATTTACTTTCATATTCTGTTTCTTTCATATTATATTATCTTTCCTTGCGTTGAAGTCGGGCGTAGGGTTAAGACGAGCTAGAATATACTAAGATATGTGAAGGTAATATGGCCACATTAAGCATAAACCATCACGAAGTTTAACGCTTTTTCTTTAAGTTGAAATAGCTATATCCCAAAAAGTGATTAATTAATATTTTATTTGTGTTTTACAAAATCATTGTAATGTGAAGGTCATCTGTCCACATGCAGGTTTTATGGTCATTGCCAGATTAACAGGTTTCTTGAGTCATGACCATGAAACTAGGGCTAGCTATGCTAAAATACGAAATAATACTAACGGTCTCATTTTTCCAAAAGTACTGCCTGATATTTCTAAAACGTGAGTATTGCTGGATTAATCATAACAAATTCAGAATTTTCTACAATGATACTTTATTACACAAAATTTGAAACATCAGTAATTGCTTGAAAACTTACAAAAAGGAAAAAAAATAGTTTAATCAGTTTGACATTGAGGACAAATAGAATTTCTTTGTCTTCAATATTTAGATTTACACTTTCTTCGTGAACGTATTTCACACACACACACACACACACACACACACACACACGCATGTAATGAACTGCCTCCTCACAGCAAACATGACCATACCATTTCCCCATTTATCTCTTCAGGTTTTGTTTCCTCCAGTTTTAACATATTTTGTTTGGTTTTCTTTATGAAAACGTGTTTCTTCTTGACAGCATTCTCTTTTTTCTTCTTTTCCAGCGTCTGATGTTTGAGTTCAAAATAAATACTTTTTTGAAACAATACCGCGAGCGTTCATTGTTGGAGAATGAAGTTAGTATGGTCGTAAGTGCTGGAAATATTACCTGCACTGGCCATATTTGCATCACATACCTTACTTAGAGTGGCTGGTCCATCTTTGCAGCAAATTAAAGCAATGTTTTTTGCAGTCAAAGCATCGCCCTCTGCAGAAACAGAATATTCCGTTTGGCGCTGGTTAAAGCCAGGTGGGCGCGGGTCGCGCGTAATATAAATCCTCTAACTCTGTGTTTCACGAATAAAAACTAATCATTTAAAAACGATATCACGATATGCAAGGAGAACGAAATGAGACACATGAAAAGCACATTGCTTTCTGCATCGGTTATTGCCATAAGAATGGGAGCTGTTGAAATGTTAATGTAATTAGCATAAAGCCAGAATGTGAATGTTTTTGCAATAAGAAGCAAATAAAATATCACAATTAAATCGGCAAACTTCAAAAATATTTTTTTGATTTGATGACTTCTGTTTTTAGTTATATGCGGAGCATACTAAAGGCATTGTGAATATTATTATTCTCACCACTAATGTAGTTTAAATACAAAGGAAAATATGACAATATAGAAATAAGATCTGGTACAAACAGCACATCGATTCAGAACAACAGTTGTACCCGCCAACATCAGGCACCTCTCATGTTTTGACTGGAAAAAATATGGCGGTTCCTAATTCAACGAGCGCTCACCAATCGCTCAAAGTATAGCTATGCTGATGCGTATGGACCTTATTCTTGACACATAATCACATTAAACAGGGTTTTTTACTTTGTGTTTCACCCGACATATGGCAATAAAAAATTGAATGTAGTACAGTATTCTTCTGTAGGACTCTGAGGAGGTATATTTTGCGAGGTCACAACCGATCATTTTGAGCAAAAATGCATTTTCTATGTATCTCTTTTGTGACACTTCTCTTAGAAAGAAATAACTGTTGTATAACACTTAGAATAATTCAAATGTTTCTCAGCACATTCGAATTGATTCAAGTCCCGAGATAAATGAAGAAACGTTGATAAATGAAGAAACACGGCTTTATTCTAATTGTTGAAATTTTAAGAATTTCAGATACATTTGTGGCATGTGAGTCGATTGCGAAACACAGTTTTCCATATAAGCCTATCCGTTGACTTTCCGTGAGGTGAGATATCTTTAAAGGTCTCAAAAGGCGGACTTAAGAGACTAGCACTATGTCCGAACCTCAAGAGTCCACGGCCATCCATATCGGCCCCTGGTCTCCCCAAAACAGTGGTAGTGGTGCTAGTAAAGCGTGAGGATAAGACAAGGAAGAGGAAGGAAAGATCGCGCGCGGTCCGTGGCCCAGATGTGTTAGGGTACTGCTCGGACATTTGCGTTGTGTTGAGTGGAGAACCCATGGAAAACCACCAATCAGCAGCTATCAATCTGCCGCTGGAAGTCTCCTCCTGTCAGCGGCAAAACTCGACCTAACGATACAAGGGCGAAACGAGGGCGGGGACGTGACTTCCTCGTATGTTTATCACAGCGACCAAAGGTCGGGGTGGGCGGGCGAGCTCGAGCCGGAGCCTTGCAAGTTGGCGGGCAGCCACTCGCCCGCCTTTTGAACGCGTATTGATCGCCCGCGTGGCTCCAGTTTTCGAAACTGATAGCTCTCGCGGCCACTGACTTCTCGTCGCATCGCCCGCGAGTTCGTTCTGGTTGAGGTGTGTTTACGCTTTGAGATGAAACTATGTGAAAGGGCGGACTTGGCAGGTTGGGAAATTGCCTCGCCTGGCCTTTGTCAGAGCTTCGGAGCTTTGCCAATATACAGCGTTCTCGAGCCTAGACGAAAATACTCTTCCTAGGGTTTGATGCACGAAGAAACGTGTTAATTGTTTGTAATATTATGTCGTCATAAAAGACAAAATAGATATTGAGATTCTATTCTCAAGATTTAAAAATATAAATAAGTTTACAATCAACTGTTGTCCGTAATGTGTTAACATTATCAAATAATGTTTTGCAGTAATCGAAGAGATTATAGTATAATATATATCATTTTAAAATCAAATGTTCGTTTGTGTGAAATGTCTAGTTTAAATTGAAGGCTAAAAATTGAATTGTGTAACATTATAAACAAGCATGGTAATTGTTATATAGTTACAATGAGCTACAATATATAAGATTGGTATTTTACATTTTTGTAAATTGATAATACCTTAAAAAATACATGGGCTGCTCTCCTTTTCAATCGTAACCATTCTAACACCAAACAAGAAACTACATAATGACGTATCTACTTAGATTTTAATATAAATTGCTCCGAAATGTTTGCTTATGCCGTGAGAATTACATTTTCTCATACGTTTGAATATTGCCGTAATTTAACACGTTTTATCTTGGTTTCGCATTCAACAGAATTAATTTGGATATTCTTGGATTGAGTAAAAAATTAAAAATTCTTAAAACAATTGAATTTTTCTGCTTAATTATACACTTACAATTTTTCCGTCAGATTTGTGCGTAATTATTTCTATCTCTAAAATATAAACAATATTGATGTCTTGCATCATACTTTCGAATTTGGAGTATTTTTTCTCAAGAATATCTTTCTGCAACTATACATTTCCTTCATAAAAGACACTTGATAGAAGATTTTGTGACAGCTATAAAAAAGTATTCTGCATAAAAAAGTTTTGATATCCTTTAGGAAAAGACCTCATTTCCTTACTTTTAACACGATGAGGCATGGCTACGGATATTCGTTTCTCACAAGAAAAGATAATAAATAAGCGATGTTTTAAAGATAAAACTGGCACAAAATGGTGAGAGTACGTTTATTATATTCCAATTTTGACACTGCTTAATCTGCATTAACAATATTTTATCTCAAATTACATCATTTTTCTTAAATATTGTGCTACAACTGTGATACAACAATTCTTCATCACGTGGTACTAGGCACAAGGAGATTATTTTGACACATCTTTGGATCGGTC
This sequence comes from Gryllus bimaculatus, assembly GCA_017312745.1. Classification (NCBI taxonomy): domain Eukaryota; kingdom Metazoa; phylum Arthropoda; class Insecta; order Orthoptera; family Gryllidae; genus Gryllus; species Gryllus bimaculatus. Next base: position 6,098,602 of record BOPP01000022.1, read on the forward strand.
TCTACCATTTCTCTCACGGACATCATTTCCGTGGTGACCCACCCTCTACTTGCGATAGTTGCGAGACGGTTCTTCTCGTGTAGCACGCTCTCCTGCACTTCGCTAAGGTAAGAGATAGCCAGCGAAGGCATCACCTTGCTAGCTGTCTAGCAGAGGTACTTGGAAATGACGAATGTATTTAGCTGAAGGTTCAGGTTCAGACTATTTGGACATACCTTATATAGGCCCGAATTTGAGATTTGATCGGAGAAATCAGGTTTAGTACCTACTTGTTTTGTTAATAAATTTAAATGCCCAGAAGGCTTTACATGCTTGGGTTATTCCTCTCTTAGGGTCATTATTCATTTTATTGCTTAGGGTGACGAGCTGGCCAAGATACACATAATATTCTTCGTGCTCTTACTCGGGTCCACCGGTGATAATTTTTTCAGCTAGTCTGTTGTAACATTAATGTGGGTTTGGTGTAGTTTATCGTTAGTTCTGCAATTTTACTGGTCCTGCAATTTCAACTCTACAAGCATCTATAAAGGTGTTTTGAAAGAATTGGCAACCAATACAATGTGGTTCGCAAATCTTATATGAGACAGCTTCTTTCTATTTATTTTTGTCCCATACTTGTTTTTACAGTTTAATTTTCTGAATATGTCTTCGAGAACACAAGTAAACAGTTTTGGAAAGATAGGATGACCCTGTCTTACTTCTCGTTTTAGTTGTAAAGTTTGCACTACTAATTCAGTTCGTACTTTGGCGATGCTTTCTCTGTATAGTTTGTCCAGGAGTTGCACTTCCTTTCTTTGTATTCCCTTGTTTTGTAGTACTTGAAGGACACTTGGATGTTCGACGGAGTCGAATGACTTGCTGTAATCCACAAAAGCCATGTGTAATGGTAAATTAAATTCTTCTGTCTTTTCTATGACTTGATTGATAGTTTGGGTGTGGTCTACTGAGCTGAATTCTGAGCGGAAACTTGCTTGTTCACATCACTGATTATCGTCTAGTCTCTTTGTTAGCTTTCTTGTTAATATCTTTGAAAACAATTTGTACATATTTGATAAGATACATATGGAGGTGTAATTATTTATGTCGTCTTTGGGTCCTTACTTGTGTAATAGGCTGATGGTGCTTGATTTCTGTTGTTCTGGTATAATTTCTGTGGACATGGTTTTGTTGAAAATTATTGTGATGGGTTGCACTAGAAGTTCCATGCCATGTTTAAGGTATTTGTTTAACACATCGTCTTCTCTCGGAGTTCTGCAATTGCGCTTTTTACTTCGCTCGGCAAAATAGGAATGTGTTCCTCGAGGCCTAGTTTGAAGAGAACTCGTGTACTGTTTTTCAGAGAATTTCGTTGCTTCGCCTAGAAAGTCTGTCCTCGTCGTCGGGTAATCGCCTGCAGATTTCTTTTCTCCTAGCAGCCATTGTTTCCCTCTGTTATGATACCTCTTCGCGTTCTTTGTTGAATTGGTCTCTTCTAATATTTGCTTGGTTATTGTGCTGCGATGTTCTCGTTTAATCTTGCAAATTTCACGTTTTGTTCGTTTATCAATATTGCAAGTTCACTCGTTAATTTGCGTTGTGTTTGCGTTCGTGCGTTTGAGTGTTGCTCTCTGTTTTATAAGTTCGATGATCGGTTGTGTCAATTTGTATTTGGTTTTCGATGATCTCAAGCTTGTGGGGTTTTAGCTACAATAGAAAGTTAGTAACACGTGTACCAACTTTAGAAAGTAACCCATTCGGCCCGTGACAAGGGCAACCAACTTAAATAGCAATAACTGGGGCGGGAGACTAAGACGAAAAGACAACTAGCGACCCCTACTGACAGCAATCAGTATCCGTCATAGCGAGGGTGAACTATACTGCCATCTTGCGGAGCCAGGCGGAAGACAGGCAACTAGCGACACCTGTGGACATCAATCTGAAACCGTCATAGAGAGGGCAAACCAAACTGCCATATTTCGGAGTAGGCGGAAACGTTACAAGTTAGTATATGCTATCAGGCGGCAAGTTCGAAGTATAATCCGACGGTATGACAGAACGACAAAAATTCCCAAAATACACCTACAAGAGGTTCTAAAAATTAATCGAAGCTCCACAAAATTTGATGACAACAGCACAAACTCGCCTATTACGGTGGACATAAAAACGACACTCTCTGATATCGTTTCCGAACTTAAAGAATTGAGAAGGCAGAACAAGGATTTTAGGAAAGAAACGAAAAGAGACATTGCTGACCTTATGAAAGAAATCTAAACCATTGACAAAAAACTGGAAGATAAGTGTGGAATTGTAAAACAAAATAACCAGTTACCAACACAACAAATAAAAAAGAAACAACTTGAAGACATTAAAAGCCTGCAAGTTGCAGTGGAGAAAAGGCAAAGAAGATAAAAGATAATAGCATAAAAAGCAAGGAATTCGACGAACACTTGCCAAACGCAATGAATACGGAAGTTAAAAGAATGCTGATGAAAATAAACTACAATGACGATTTCAACAGAGCGAGCTGTATAGGCAAAGATAGGACAGAGAAGGGTGGAACTTAATCGATTTGAAGATAAAATTGCCACCATGAAGAATAAAAGCAAACTAAGATTCAGAACTGCTTCATTGACGATATTTTGACAAAAACGGAACGAGAAATACAGGCATCCATCAGACAACGCGCAAAGAAAGAAAGAGCGAAGGGGAACACAGTTAAATTTGGTTACCAAAAAATAATGATCAACAACCAATGGGTAAACTGACTAACAACCTCCAGACAAACAAACTCGTAACCACTGTCAGGAGCCCATCACCCCCAGAGCAAATACAAACAAAGAAATTTGTTATGCTCCTTAAACATAAGAACACTCAGAACATTACGAAGGGAGAAGTATAATTGGATCAAGCTCTAAAAGAAATCAAAGTTGCCATTTAGGCCTTAGAGAAGTAAGACAAACAGGGGAAGCTATAATAGAACAGAAAGAAAGGTAATCTATTCTGCTACAAAGGGACAACACCCGGACAGAAGGAGTAGGCTTCATTATTAAAATAAACTAAGAAGTCGGTACGGGATATAGAAGGTATGTGTTTAGTGAGGATAATGGCAGTAGTCATACATCAAAACGGCTCCAGACTAACAATCATCCAAGTATATGCGCTCCAGCAGCAGACAGCAGCAAAACAGAGACACAGGTTTTTATGAGCAGTTGGAGACGGCCTTAGAGAAGTTCAATCACACAACCAACCTGGTTATAGTCGATTTTTAACAGAAGTCTAAATATACAGTATTAATTTCTAAAAAAACGTCCAAACATGTATTATGCATGAATTTCTCCAACAACTACATGCATTTTTTAAACGAGTTTTCACGAAACACATACCCACAAAGTTTGAAGTCTTTACTAATATTAAATGAAAATATGAATTTTCATGGAAATCCTTTATCGTGGCAATATAGTCCCGCAGAATTACATAAATAACTGAAATTTTTCTAGTTTTATATGTCGCATTACTGCTTTCATGCTCGTAAGTAATGTTTCAATTCCTTCACTGGTCACTATGTACTTTCTCGAGTACTTAATACAGAAACGAACAATCGGCAATTAATTCCATGGACGGTTTTCGCAAAATTATCCCAAGCTCCTTATATCAATATGTAGGCATCTCCGTGTAGCGCTTGCGAGCAAACGCTCAGCACTGAAACATGCCAAAGTTCCGTAAAAGGCCCAAAGCGGGATCGTAACAGATTTTGAAATACGCCCTGAATCATCTGCTAATTTCACACTTTTATTCCGTCATTATGAACCTTTCCTCGTACCATACTTCATCCCATTATTTTTTAACTTTTGCACAAATCAACTCTTACCAAGATTCTAGAAAAAATCAGACATATTATATTCCCGTGTATATTAGCAATAATTAATTCTTACGTTAGTGTCAGTACACTGTCAAAAACTTAGTACTTCTGAAATACATCACATACGTGTTTTTTATTTTGTTTGTCAGAAACTTCACGTGAAAAACTGTACAGTATGTCATGACATATGATTTAGAATGTACACAAGGTTTCTTATTTCTTATGTCAAAACGTTCATATTTTTATGTCAATTATTTTTATTACAAAACATGGTTTATTATGATTTTTAGCAAGAATGAAATATATATATTTTGCTAAAAAGCAAACAAACTAGTAATTTCCAACTTAATGAAGATCATTCAACGTATGTGGGATCGAGGAATTGAAACTGTTACAATATTTGTATTCTGAAAACGTCCATTTCAATAAAATTCATTTTTTCTTTTTATTCCCACGTGAGGTTACTTTTGTATCATTTTCCAAATAATTTTTCAAACCCCTCCCTTCGGCCGAAGAGATAACCATGCGCCCTTTACTCTTCTCGTGAATCCTCAACCGCAACACGACCTTCTGCTGCCTGATGCCGAGCGCCAACGCTCGCCTGGGAGCCACTGACCGGTGGCACCGCGCTCACAACCGTCGGTTTGTCCACCCGCCCCTCTCCTCCACCCCCGCGGACGCTGCAGGCGTCGGCCGTGTGTAAAATCTAAATCCGGGCAGCCGTGTACTCTCTTTTTCACCGGCAGGAAAATAATTTAGGAGATTATGTGGGATTTGGGGAAGTTAAAAATAAAGGACGAGTGCGCCGCTCCAGGGAAGAGATAAAACCGTTCGTTTCAGTTTATTCCCGTGACTCACCCGACGAGGATGCCGCTGGTGCTGCCGGGGGAGGGGGAGAGCCTGGGACGTCGCCGGTGCAACTGGGGATTTGCGCGAGATTTGGGGTCGAGTGGGCGTGGTCCGGGATGCGCGGGGTGTGTGGTGTCAGAGAGAGGCAATATGGGAGGTGCAACACCTGCCGCGTGAGAAGCCGCGTCGTGCGGGGTAGCGGCCGTCGCCCGTGAAAGGTGTCATCCTTTTTCTCCGCCAGTTTCGGCCAGAGCGGTCGCCGCCTGTATCTGGGTGCAGAGGGCCAACATGCGTTCCGAAACAAAGAGGGTTGCTGCAGCTAAACGAGCTCGTCAGCATTTTATTGCCTCGTCGGTATTAAGAGATATAAATGCACGATGCTCTATTTTATTTAGGTAGCGCGCTGCGTTTGTCCTGATTCCAACTCGTACAGAGAGCTTCTTGCCTGTTTTATTGATGCCAGAGGCTGCCGAATTACTGCTTGAACATATGCAATTCAAACTCTGGGATCATGGAGGGTGTACGTTGTTCTCGTAACAGTAATGAACTATCGAGAAGCGTTTCTTATATGAGTCGATAGCAGCTAGTACAGTCTGAGATTTGAGCTAGTACAGTCTACAGATTTGAGTCTGTAGCAGGTTGTTTCGGTATCCTTCTATCTTCACTTCATGGAAACAGCGGCAGAATTTAAACAAAAGATCACAGACTATCAAACGCTTCGAATATTCTTATCTATTGATAGGATAAGGCAAAACGAGCGACGATTTATTTTAGTGGGTTTGATGTGGTAGGTCTTGTATTCACACTACAAAGTATAAGGTGTGGGATTCAGAAATATCTGCTGTAAAAGTTCAGAGAAACTATAAAAAAGTAACAACCAAAACGTACTAAATATACATGGAAAATTGAATATTCATAAAAACATTGAATACATGTACAATGGAAAATTGAAATATATAAACTTTTTTTTCTATAGAAATGCATCATTAACGAGATATTGCTTGAGCTATACACTTCACGATTATCAAAACAAAGTACTTACCAACTTAGCTCGCCATCTTCGTGAGAAAAAGTCTCCTTTCACGTTTTTCGAAAGTCTTAAGAAAAGACTCGTCTCTTCATGGTCACGGAAAGGAAAATCCTTTTTTTATACGATCGTAGAAAAAAATACTTCTTTCCTTGAATGTTCCTTTTCCTCATATGTTATTCAAACGTTTGTTTGATCGTTCTCTTAATTTCTGCACCAGTTTTCCATAGTTCTTTATTAAATAAATGTTGATGTCACTCAAAGTGAAAATGCGGCAAGAATGTGTGATCTCTTTCATTTCTTGAAAATCATGTATCTGAAAATCATGAAAATCATTAAAAATAGTAATTTAAATGTCGGTAACCAGCCATTACATTCTATACATACAGTTTTATTTTTCAGTATTTGGTATGTTTTGAAAACTATTTGTTTCTCATCCTCTGGCTGTACCTGGTGAACCAGTGTGATTTAAAGTATTGAATATATGACATATACGTTGTTAGTAATCATAGAGCATTTTGATATTTATGTTAGTAATACTGGAAAACTGATCCAAGAGCGCCATCTTTGGCGAGTGTCTTTTTGTTCCGAGTTCAGATTGAGCCCAGTCGTCAAGTACATTTCAATGTAAAAACATCTAGCAATAAAGATCAAAATATTAAGCAAAAGGCAGTTTTGAATTTCATTTCAAGACATCATCATTAACATACATATATAAATATGTTTGTAAAAAAGTATAAAATTAAAGCTCGCCTATCTTATAGCATTATAATTTGATAATGTATAGTTTTTTCAATAGAACGTTTTCAATGTTATCATGACAATTTGGAAAGGAATGGAGTAGAAAACAATGAAGGAAACTGCTCGATTTTAGTAAAAGATAGCCCTAAATATTTGTAACATAGTAGTTTCAACTTATGAATTCGTACATTAATTTAATTTTTTGTTTAATATATCTGATACTAGGCTAGAACATTTTGTATTTAAATGATCTAATATTTGTATGTTTATGAAATCAATATTATGATCATAATGAACGATATTTTGGCTTATCGCGATATGTTGCCTGTTGGTATGATCAAAGATGTTTTTTGCATTTTCATTCGTAAGTAATTTTAATTTGCTTTTAGTTTGTGAAATATTAGAGAAAGGGAAATCTGGACATTTAATTGCGTATATTACATTTCCTATTTCAGATAATTTCATTTTCCTTTTTTTTGTTTCTTCTTAAATACTTTCTTTTACCTCCATATCTTATACTGATATTTATGTTAGGTGGTTCACTATTTACTAGAATAATTGGTGATACTAGGAATGTAATAACTTATTTTCTATTTAATTTATTGTAATATTATGTTCTGTTAATAAATTTTACACGGCGCCAAATATACTTTTTAATAATTTTATCAGGATAATTGTTTTGTAATAACTGTTTTCTACAATATTTTTATTTTTACCTGGAATTTTGATTTAGATAATTTCAAAGCAAGATTAAGCAGGTTATACTTGTATACAATACTTCTGCCTTTTTGTATGTTTAAACAAATAATTTCATCGATTTATTGTAAAAATTAGTGATTATTGTTCCTCTTAGAATTAGTTTTTCTAAATTCATGATTGACAAGTATGAACGGGGTGATATACTAAAACGTGATCGTAATACTGCAATCAAAATAACAAGAAACACGAAAGAGGTGGTTGATATTCTTTTCATTTTCCTATTATCGCTTCGATATATTATCCACTCAACAAATTTTAAGTTAATATATGTATACTCTCAAATGTCTACATTAAATTGTGCATTACCACTATGTAAATTAAAATTATAAACTCAATGCTAGTAATACTGAATGTTATTTAAACGAAACACACACCTCATTGATAATATCAGTGGTATTATTGTCAAGAAGATCTAAACAAACCGATACAATTCTAAGTATTTAAATCGTATTAACAATGAAGTGTTTTATTTTATTTTTCTAGAGGGTAAAAACGCTAATAATTATTATACTGTTAATAATAGTATAATAAATTATAAAAGGATAATTATTGCAATAACTTTACATGTTATGATTATTGTTTTGTAAGTATTACAGTACGTGTGAATTCCACCTCCAGTTCTACTGTTACAGTATTGGTTTATTTGTTTTCTAAATCGTTACCCTAGAAACTCTTGTCTTCTTTTAGAAGACGCTATTCCAGGACCGCACTAAAGGTTTGCCAACATCAATCGGTTCCTTTACAGTGTGGAATCCAGTCGTAAAGTGACCTTTGCTTTCTTAATCGAGTGCATCTCGCTCCTTCCGATGTCCATCCGCGAACGGAGTACTGTGTATAAAATGGGGCCAGCGCACTTGCGTGTTAGATGGGGGGCCGTTTCGCAGAAATGCGCGGTTCAGATGAAGCTCTTGTGTATTTGAGCTATATGCAACTCCGGAGGGAGAGACCTCTATCCAACACGCGACCCTCCACTTCTGCACCCCATTTGCCGTTCCGCAATCTAGAGGGTCGTTTCATTGCTTGCCGTAGATCCAACGTGCCATAAAACTGAGCACCTTCATACCTCTCGAAAGTAGGTTATGATGGAAATTAAGACCGTCGTTTCAATTCACTCTTTTGTTTCTTTGTTTATGCATTTTATGTTGGAAATTCTAGAAGTGCTCGAGTCCATTTTATTTGCTGCGCTTTCTGCCTGCTGCGTTAAAGGGACGCACCTACTGAAAAGTCGGAAGGGCAGATTTTATGCAAATACCGCGGCAGAGAATAATCCCAATTCAAATATCTTACTCGGGACCACACATGAAATGTCAAAAATTGGAATTGTATAATTAATGTTATTTTTATTGTCCAGTTTATTTTTCCTCAGCTGTTGTTCATGTAATACTTATCGGATTTTTTGCCATTGAATTGAAAAAAATATTAATTTCTGAAAGTATAATCAGAATTCTATAATATATCTGTACAATTATATAAAACTTTCTTTGAACCCATTGTTTCCTTTACACATACGCTCGTTACACTAGTTTGCTTCCAAAATCCATATATTTGCATAACCTGTCAGAACATTGAACGAAATTAAATTATTAGTACTGTAGAACACCTTCGAATTCTGTTGAGGATATCAATTTGCATAATGTCTAATTCATTTCAATCGCGTGAATGTTAGCACTATTGTGCGGGAATAAGCAACACAAACTCCTGATCTCCCCCTTCAGAAAAGCTGCAAGCACGCACTCTCACGCAGGGTTCCCGTAAATTCCTCTCTCTTTCCATTGGAGGTGTGTTCGGGTCTGTCTGAATCATCCCGCCGCCCGC
>BOPP01000022.1:6117376-6144237 GCA_017312745.1 Gryllus bimaculatus
CATTTTAAGAGGGGAGGACAAGCTGTACATTTACGTCTGGGAGAACAAACCTAGGGACCATCCCGGCCTACGCCTTAAGAGATTGAGTAAACCCAGAAAAACCTCAACCAGGATGTCGGCTTAGGGCCGAACATTCATAGAACTGAGTATGTTATACTGAGTAGGGAAAGGGAAACAATGTACATGAAGGGAAAAATACAAAACAGAATTTTCGAATTGTCATGTTTGTCATTAAATTGACATCAAATTATCACTTTTTTTTCTACTCCCATTGTATAATTCTGTCATTTGATGGCTGCAACTTGTTGCATAATGATGCTTATTACGATATCTCATTATGTTACAAGCTCTTGACCAACCAGAGACACGTTTACACACCATGTGATGGTGATGATGGGGAAAGTCCACTAACTCCCCAAAAGAGTAAGGACTTCTTATCAGAACACAGGGGTGGTTCTCCTTATCTCTTTAGGTGAACGAGAGATTTAGTGTTATCGCTATAGTACTACTAATTAGTACCAGCCTGCCTGTACATTACACTGTATGCTACGAGCTGCACTCAGTTTTCAGATACGTTTTAGTGTCACTTTATTGTGTCACTTTGTATTTAACTTTGTATATACATTTACTCTTATTTTAGTTTTTACACTTACATTTACTTTAGTATTTGCATTTGCACTTATTCAAATTTAGCACTTATTTTCAGTAATGCTTTGTGTGATTTGTTTCTCTTGAGCTATCCATGTTTCCCTGTCCCTTGCTATTCTTGGCCATATGTGGCTATATACATTCTTAAAGACATCGGGATATCTTTGTTTAGAACGTTCTCTTCCTCCTTTTCCTTGTTTTGGGTTTCTAATTGTTTACACACATGTCCATCTGTTATCATTTAATCTTGCCACGTAACCACCCCATTGCCATTTTAGTTGTTGGGCCCTGGCTGTGAAATCCTTTAAACCGCTCTATTTATCAATTTCTTCATTCTTTATCCTTCAGTCTCATATGTAGAATTTTCCTCTCCGTGTTTCTTTGGCATACTCTAAGAGATTTCATATCTTGTTGTGTTAAACTCCTTGTTTGTACTCCATACATTAGCACCGGAAATACACAGTTCTCTAAAAGATGAAATTTTAGTTTTCTGTTTATATTTTGATCCTCAAAAATAAATTTCAAGAACCAAACTTTTTCCCAAGCTAGTTCTATTCTTCCCTTTATTTTATGATTATTATTATTATTCATTGTTATAGTTTGGCCAAAATAAGTACATTCATTCACATACACTCTGGTTTTGTTTTCTATTGAAATTGTATGTTCTACCCAATTCGACGTTGATTTTGTTTTTGTATGGTTCATCGTTAGCCCTACTTCATTTCTTTTTTGTTATATTTCATTAATCATTTTTGAAGTTCTGCTCCCGTGTTTGCAAACAGCACTATATCGTCTGCGAAACGTAAATGGGTTTACATTTTGATTTAAACCGTAATTTTGTCGGTAAAGATGTATTCCAGCACAAAGAAAATAATTTTGGTCAAATTCGGTCCTCTTGTCGTATACTTCTTTGTAATTTAAATTTTGGGACAATCGTTTCAGTTTTAACTTTCGAATAGCTATCTACATAATTTTTTTGTTGAATTCTGATATACTTGTGAACTATCCCTTACTCTTTTAATGCACGGATCACACTCGCATGCTCTACAGAATCGAAATCTATGAAAACCATGTGTATTCGTATTTTAAATTCTTCCGCTTTTCCCATAATTTGATTAAGAGATTGAAGGTGATCAACTGTATTTAATTTTGATCTGAAGCCTGCCTGATCTGGTGATTGACATTCATCAAAGGTTTTCCCAATTTGTTTGGTCAGAATTTTTGTAAAACCTTTGTATAAGTTTGATAACAAATTGATGGACATATATTTACTCAATTTACTACGACTTCCTTTCTTATGTAATAATATTATTGTGCTAATTTTCCATTCTACGGAAATTTTCTCATTATTTAGGATATGATTGAACAAGAAAGTTATTGTTTCTAATAAGAGATATCCCATTTTTAAAATCCATTTTTTTATCCCATCTTCTCCTGGTGTTTTCCCTTTCTATCTTTCTTGTATGGCTTGTTTCACTTCACTACATAGTATAGTTGGAACATCATTCTCTTCAAGTGGTATCCGTCTCTTTGTGTCTGGTTGTGCGGACGAGTTTGTATATGATGATTTATAGTAATAAGTGGCTTTAAAAGTATTCTTCTTCGTGCAGTTTTTCTTCTGCCTAAGCTATCTTTAATTCCTTTCATGCAGTGTGTATCTGTATTCAATTCTTTATTCTTTCCCCAATACTTTCGTTTATACGGAGTATTATACATAGAATAGAAAAAGTTATGCAATGCTTCGGAAAATCGATTTCAAGATTTCAACGGAAATACACATTTTGAGTTCCACTGATACCGCAAAAGTAGTGTTTTTTGTTGTTGTTTTTTCTTTTCAAAACGCCTGTCCGTCCGTCCGTCCGTCCGTCTGTGAACACTACTAGCGCCTAAACCATGCTGTTCCAATTCTGCTGCCTGTGGGCGGGCACCCGAGCGCCCGCGAGCCACCGCGGGCATTGGCGAAGTCTGACGGACACTGACTGCTATCAACATAGGCCACCGGCGCGTAGCGAAATATATGCCCTCGAAGCGCGAGCTGGCCTTGGCCTTTGGCGACAATGCGTCGCTGATAGCCGAAGGGAGCGGTTAGGTTGGGGAGCGGAGGGCACACCGAGGCTCGTACTCAGAAAGAAACTTTCAAGTTTAAGGCTACATGTACCGAAAAATACTTGCAAGAAAGTTCAGTACATCGCAGCACTATCACAGGAAATTTACTTTACCGATCACGTCTGAACCAATTGTCTTATATTTGGTCTGTAAAGGGCATTTGACTCCTTTTTTAAAATACAATTTACTCTACGAAGCCCTTTTACGAAAAAATATTTCCCAAAAATTGCTTTCATACTTCTGGAATGAAATTAAAAACTGTGCGCTTACAGCGCGATGTCAACGGGCTTCCCGAATCCAAAGCCATGTCAGTCATCCAAATAAAAGGAATAGGAGTGTCGTGAAGTGAAATTTGGAAAACGCAGCTCAAACCACTCCCCCTTCCACTCCGGTGAGTCACCCGCCCGCTGCGAGTCCTCCACGCCGCCGGCCGCCTGCGGCGCGGAAGGAAGCCGGTTTCGGGCAGGCAAGCCAAACAGGCGGCATACACCAGCCGTTTGTTAAAATAGATATGAAAAAATGATCTACTGCACGTGCGGATAGCAATGCACAGAATTAGATACTTTTATACAATTGTAGAAAACATATTACACGAGATCTCTCACGCCGTTAATATGCACATTTCTAGCGATTTGGAAATACCATTGTATTTGCGAGTTAAAGTGTTTTAAATGACTTCTAATGAAGGTTCTTCAGAGTTCTTATAATAATATTTCGGCTCTACTTCTAGAATACCGAAAAATTGAGAAAAATTTTAAAAAATGCACTTTACTAAAATTAACCTCGCTAAAGTTCAGGAGTTGAGCCAGCTTAACAAAGCAGCGCGTAACAAAAATTATTGGTGAAACCAGCCCTTAGTCTAACCATCCTCTGATACACTATCTGGATCTGCTCTCGACATTCTCCTCCGACGGAGCACCACCATGCTGACGTCAGAGGCGTTGATGGGCGCTCGTACCTGCATAGCGGGGCGCAGGTGGCTCGGCGCCTGCTCGCCCATGCTAAACGTCGGCGTTCGGCGGGGGCTGTTTCTCTAAACGAAGCGTTTTGAGATCTGTAATTTGGCGATGGCCGTAATGACACGGTGCTGCTCTGAGGGTCCGCTCTCACGGCCACGCTCTGCCTGACGGCCGTTGGTAGCAGCGCTGACCAGAGGGGCAGGAGATGGTGGTGGAGGAGGAGGAAGACGCGGAATCGGAGATGGAGGGAAGAGATGAGGTAGAAAATGGGCATGAAGAGGGCATGTGAGACACTAAGATCTTCTATATCGTCGACATTTTCAGCATTTGTGTGCTATCCTGACTTTTACTTTCTATCGCTTAAGTAGGAACTTCTTAAAAAGTAAAACTTCTATAATGCGGCGCGAAAAAACTGTGAATTTTCGGCGGGAAACTCTTATTACAGGGCTCTAGTACCGAAGATGATAATAAATCCAGTTGCTAAATTCAGAGAAAAATCCTCTAACTGGTATAACTAGAATCCATGTTTCGAGGATTTTTGATAACGAAAACTCGACTGACTTGTTGGCAACACGTCTATCTGTCCTTTCTGTCTATTCTAGCGGCTAAACCGTTCGGCCGATTTTCTCCAAATTTGATATTCCTCAATCGATCTGGCCGGTGCCGCGTCTCCTTGAAACCGATATTTTACTTTTTAGTTGTTTTACATGAAGCTTCAGGAGCATTTTCAAAATTTTCAAAAAAATGTCGCCATTGATTTTGATTAAGTTTTGCTGTTGGATAGTCTGAAAGGCGTTTAAGAGAATTGTGCAGGTCTCATGTTAGTTGAAAATCCTGATTTTTCCAAAATTGAAAATTGTTTCGTCACCTTTCTACAACTAGTTATGAAGCTATACCTTTTAATAATGAAGTGTGTTTATCAAAAGCAGATTATTCAATAAGGTCAGACACTACGCTGGGGGACACCACCCCAGTCGGGACAAGCTCTTAGCTCATAACGGGTCTCCCGGATGTGTGGTAGTGTAATTCGTGTTCGTGTTATTATATGTGTGTATATATATATATATATATATATATATATATATATATATATATATATACTGTGTGTGTGTGTCTGTCTGTGCGTGTGTGTGTGTGTGAGAGAGAGAGAGAGAGAAAGAAAGAAAGAAAGAAAGAAAGAAAGAAAGAAAGAAAGAAGGGTGAGGATAGGAGAAGGAAGAGAAAGGTGAGATCGCGCTGGGTCCGTGGCACGTTTGTTAGGGAACTGCTCCGAATCAATACCAGACGAACTACCTCCTGTTCGTCTAGTATTGATTAGAGAAACCTCGGAAAAGTACAATCAGAGCAGCCGGTCGTTACAATTCTCCTCCAGACAGCGACTGAATTCAACCCATTTGACACGCCAGTGTCTAAAATCATGTGACCGTCGGTACTCGAACCTAGAACCTCCCCGTCAGAGGGACTGCAGTGAAATTAGTCGATGCCCTAAGCCATCTCTCACGGTCCGAATGACCAAGAAGTACCTAATAAATAGAGCACGAATCTCATATTCATATCTTCTCATATTCATGAATGTCATTTACACCCACAGACGTGTTTACTAGCACTATCCCACTACACTGATCGGGAGACCGATGGGGAACTGTGAGCTTATCCCGGAGCTTATAACACGCTCTACACGCACGGGAATAACGAGAAAAGTACTTCACACAACTCATTCACTCACTGACTCACGAAAAAGGATAAATAATTGTTCAGTGGTATTACTGATGTCATCTTGAGAGACAAATCCGGTTAAATGGTGGTGATTAAGTCCGATAGACAAACGGGCAGTGATGCTGATGACCAGTGAACACAGTAGCCTCTTCTTTCGGACACGGCGGAATAAACATTCGCTGTTCTGGCAGCTTCTGTCGGCAGCGGCCGCTGTAGTCATCACGAACCCTGTTTTTTATCCCGAAACGCATGATTGTGGGCTTCTGGAATTCGTTTGGCCTCCGCGCTCCGATGGAGCCTTCAGTTTACACACACCCTTTCTTAAGTGCAGCAATCGGCATATAATGGTCGTCGAATTGTTCGTTCCCCATTTTACGGCCGGCCGGCATTTAGACCCGCCAACTCCTGCTAATCTGTGCGGCCAGAGACAACAGCGAAACACCGTAGTAGGTTAGGAGTATAGATTGCGGCGCCCGCTGGCGGTAGGAATGGTTTATGGAATGCAGCCGCGGGATCTGTGCGGTTTTCCTTAACCACCCGTTGCTCTTGCGTGTGCCAGAGACTTTCCCTTTTAGGCATTCCTTACCACGTTTCTGTTGAAAGTGATTATGCATTTCAGTAATGACTATGTGCAATTATGGCCATTCAAATGTTATGCTTTCTATTACGAGGTGGTTATGCTAAAGTAATAAACGTTTTTGAGCTCAAATAATTATGTACGCACACGCGAAGAAAATTTAAAGTGTGCACAATAGAGGCTTAGAAGATGCGATTTTGACTATAACTCATAATAATGTTAAAAACATGACAAGGTGAACTTTTGTTCAATTAAATAATTAGTATATCCTCATAAAACAAAATAGACTACTTCCAAATCTTCTTCACGAAAGTATTAGGAAAAATATATTGCGTGAACATGTAATGACGAAAATATTTTTGGTAAGTATTTTTTGTATGTTAGAACCTTGTACTAAACCAATATGTTTATTGTGATTTGGAAATTAAAAGGTTTTCTAAAGAAGTTTTCTATTTACTTAATTTCAACTGTAAAAATATTTTTACTTATATTATTAATTTTCATTGCCCGAAGAATGTGAAAAAAAAACTACAGTGTTCAGTCTTGTGAAAAATGTAAATGTTTTTGACGAATTTTCAAAAACTTGAAAAAGAAACTTTTTATTTTGACTAAAAAGTGCAAATGTATGATTATGTTACATATGGCTTATTTTCCTACTCCATGTACCTACTGAAATCTCATATTCACTGCGCCACTGCTTGCGGTTTCGTTGGGCGAGCGTTTAGCGTACAAATCTGAACCACCAGTGAGCAGGTTTGATCTCGAAGATGTCTGAAATTTTAAAGGACAAAAGTATCCTCGTATTTTTGTTAGCCATATAAAAATACTATGCCTGGTAAAATTAATGTCCAGTCCTGACGAGATCTCACGTTCTCCCTACCAGACATCATATACCCCTGATTGGGCTACTAATCAGCACTTTCTCGGTCAAGCAGGGGAATTGCTCCCAACCAGGCGATTTTTACTTTGTCGCGCTTATTAACGTAGAAAGAGAAATTATTGTAATCGTGCGCCGGAAAATGGAAAATTTTTGACACAAAAAACTCTTGTTGCCGGGCCCTGGTAAGGAAAAGGTGGATAAATCCTGTTGCTAAATATAGAAGAAACCACATGTAGTAGTATATGAACCAGAGCTCCTGGACCAGAGATTTTGGACCCATAATTTTTAGATATTTAAATATTTCCACTTTTTCATTAAAACATTAAAATATTTATAATTATTAAACAAAATTATATTTTCCTTTTATCCGTTTATCCCAAAATATTCTCATTTTGTACAATTTTACGCGTTGAGGTCTATTTGAAAACGCTAGACCGTATATTTCAAAATACATAATTTTTAAAATGTCATACATAATTTTTAATATTTCAAACAACATCTTATATTCAATAAGCCACATTTTGATTCAACCTAAGACCTGGTTTTGAAATATTCTCATTTTTTGTAATAAAATTCCTATTTTAGCTGCAGATTCTCCACATTTTCGTATTTTCAGTCCAAAATATCAATAATTTTACGTGTTTTGAGGTGTTGAGGTATATTGCGATACTTACGTATCAATTATTTCAACGTATGAGATAACAGTGCAAGTGTGAATATTGCACAAGAGATAAAAGAACCCACTAAGAGATAAGGAATTAGAGATAAAAGAACACGTTTATGTAAAGATTATACAATTCATATATCTTCATTAGAGTCTTCAACATAAATATTCTGATGTATGCCCCCTATACGTTGACGTTTTTCCTTTAGGGGTTTCCTATGTATTACTTCCACAAGTTTTCTTGATACATGAGCTCCCTAGTCCTCATCCAGCGCTGAATAGCAGGCATGACGTACATAAATGACATACTTAAGTTTGACTCAGAACGGGTCGTACCAATTTACAATGCTGGCAAAAGCATCTCGTACTTTCAAAACAATCGTAGCATTTCTCGACGGACTCTTTGGCGGGTTTAGCTCATGCACAGAGTTGGTACGCGCTTTTCAGCCGTGACTTAGCCAAAGCTCTCCTCTCCCCGCACTCCCCGCTCCGGAATATCAAGAAAACTTGCGCGTATAGTAATTAGTGCAGAGATAGTACAACTATGTTATTGGTTATTGGTACAATTTTATGATTTCTACGAATGTGTGAGTTATTTTTTTCTTTTCTATTAAAATACTGCTATCTTTAACATATTACGTAGTATTTATTAGAAAAAAAGGGAGGTTGATTTTTTAGTATTAAAATGGGACTTTGGGGGGCGATTGCCTCAGTATAGAAGTTCAAATATAATGTGTTTGTGAAATATAATTTATTTTAAATTATAGTTATTTCCGTTTACATCATGAACTTTACAAACTTTTACAAAAATGTTTTTATTAAATTTAGAATATATTTACACTATTTCCTTTTGCACTTATGAATAACGTCAGGGTCTGTTTTCAGATGTCAAGGAAATAATCGCTAACTTAAAGCTTATACCAGTAGGAGTGGAGCCCGGTCAATGGAAGATACCTGAATGGAGAATTCTCACAAGTCGAAGTGGAGATCGGATCTTGCGCTCGAGCGCGGGAAGATCACCGCCAATTTCAACAATATAAACATGCATTATATTTACGTGACTAATGTTCTGAACAGTTGCAGCCCCTGGAATCCCTAAACAATCGTTTAATCAAGTTGTTACGTTTTTACTTTTTTGTAAAATTTTCACTCCACTCACAGATCACGAGAATGAATTTGAAAATTCTGTTTTTTCGATAATCAAACATTTTACATGTTTTTGCGGTAAACAGTCATTTTTCAACTTCTTAAAATTGTGATTGTAACATCTTCGACGTATATTTCTTCTATTATTATAGGTTGAGATATTATATTAATACAGTGTAACTAACAATAGTTTTGATACTTTCGTAATTCTACGCGTAGCTACTAACTATACAAAACCATGCATGTTTCTTGGATACCTCTATTTACACAAGTGACATCCTTCCTACTAGCAGTAACAGTTGTTTGTTATTATACGAATATTACACATTAAACATGTTTAGTGACTCGAATTAATTTTAAAATGGACAAGGCTCTTTTTCAACCTATGTTACCCTGGGCACCATATCTTAGGTCAATACAATATTTTCATTTTAAACTGTGAATCCATCTGTGTCTGCCCATATGAACGTTGTTTCACTGTAACGGGTGATGGTCGTAATATAATTCAGCAAACTGTTTTTTCTAATAATGCTGCTCTTCATCCGCACCTCGATTCTACAGTTCCTTACTCCTTTTGTTAGTGAGATGGTAAAGTGAAGTTCAACAAATGCATCATTCTCCAATGCAATGGAGTGATTTGTGCTCCTCAATCTGCAACTTCGGACACAAATTTAACTTCGGAGTCAGCTTCCACATTGGGTCCTCAGCTAAAGAACGACTGCAAAAAAAGATAGGGATATTCTTAAAATCATTTCAGAGGTAAAAGACCAAGAGAGATACTAATAAAAATTTCTGTTGTTATTAATTCATTCTAATAAATTAATCTGATGAAGTGATCAACGACATAAATTTCCAGTGTGTATCGTCTGCTAATCTAATGTCGTGAAGCAATTGAAATTTTCTCAGTTGAACTAATTAAAATCAATGAACTTAAAATACATTTATACTAGAAAAAATATTTTATAGCATAGTTAAAATTCTAGCTAAATTTCAAAATAAATTACCTGTTCAATATAAAAGATGTCATCGGTTCAACCATACACAAGCTAATTGTCATTTAATACCTCGTCGTGTCTGATGCAGTGGGATCCATCTTTATTCACTGTTTTTATCCCAAAAACACTCCTCTAATTTGTGTAACTTGCAACAGGCAACATATAACATATTACAAGTGATGCCCTGTCTTTAAAAAAATATTCAAATCAAATCAGTTTTGTTTCTTGATCTACTCGTAGATATACCTGCTATATTTAATACTACTTCTCTTTCTCAAAGTTATCAATCAGTATTTTATCCCACTAACTAGAGGAATTTTTGTCACAACAAAATCCAAATACTTACAGAACAAATTAATCGTCCACCAAAAACTATACAATGATTCTACTACTTACATCTTTCATAATGACTATTTATTGAAACACTATTCCATACTTAACTGGAATTCGAATGAAATTAAACGACAGAAAAATTCTAACACTTATTATGTACGATATGTACGACATTAATACAGCGCGCATTAGTAAAACTTAATTCCGGAGGGATTTTTTTTTGAATTTCTGCTTTCAAAATCTATTGTACAGATTTATTTCAAATCGTGAAATGAATATTTTATAACACTATTATTAAATGTTTATTTCTATTTCTTAAAAAACAAAATGAATTAATTTGTGGGATCCAATTCATAAATTTGTTACTATTTAGATGTATTTTGATTTTTCAGTGTCTATGTCCATAGAATATTTTTAGTGGTTGTCTCTTATTATTATATAATCTGCATACATTAATTACTGAGGAATTGGTACCTTTACATTCTTCGCATATTTCACGTTCATTAAGATATTTTGGTATTTCCTTAAGTGTAAATATATTTGCTGTGGATTGTTGCAGCTGTGGTATGATTATGCGCTGTTCATAAATCTGTTGAAACTGTTTTTGTTGGTGTTGTACCATTTTCCATTGTTGCTGTCTGAAGTTGGAGGGTTTGTAGTTTTTGAAGTTCTAATTGTCGCTGGACGGTTAGAGTGTATTCTTCCATTTCTATGCTTGTTTAGTAACATCTTCAATAGGATTGTTTAACGCTTCTAGAGCATCTTTACTTGCTTCCACTGTTAAGTCTAAACTTTATTCCATGAACACTGTGATAGCTTGGAGGTTAGTAGGTTAAGTGCGTCAATAAATTTATTGTCCTCAGGATAATGCTCTGTCCGAACCAATAGCATAAACTTTAAATCACTAACTGATCGCACTTACTGTATGTTGTATTTAGCACTTCGTAAAGAAATTAATGAGTATTTGTCAGTCGTTTAACTGCACTCGGCACTTATAGCACTAGGAAAGTAACCACCACGATATGAGCTGCGAGGAGCGATTTGAACGCTACCGCTTCTCTCGCCGAACTGTGGCCGTTTCTGCCGCAGCTTTCTCTATAGTAGTTAAGCGATAATGCAAAATTTGTTGATATATTTCAAAATAATTTAAAAACTGACATTACATGTAGATAAATTACTGGAAAATTTCACATTTAAAAAAATGTAAGTGAATTTTATTAAAGATTCAATTTTCAAAACATATTTTATAATACACCTCTCTACCATCTATATTGATATTTTTAATTTTTTTAAAACTTCCAAACCTTCAAGGATTTTACAGAAAATGCGATCTGTGCCATTTTTATAAGCATGCTTTACTCATTGAAAAAAAATTCGGGACTTTTTAAAAAAACTTTTGAGGTGAATTATGCAAAAATATATTTCCCAAGAATCGTGCATAATACTATTTAAAAACCTACTTTAGAAGATAAGATTTTATTAAGCAAAAATCTCACTATTCCGAGTGCTGATGAAGTAAGACGGTGAAAAAGATAATTAATTATGCAATTTTTTAAAATTCAGAGTGAGACTTGCGCCATTTTTATCGTTCTTAGCTCTTTTCGAGAAAAACAATAATCCTACAATCTCAATCCTCTTTAAAAAGGGTTTGAAAATGTTGAGGATCTATGTAATGTATTTTTCAAACAAATGTCCGTTTCAAATTTTCAAGATCTCATAACCCTTTGTTCAGTTCGGTCCAGAAATGCCAATTTACGAAAGAATAGAATGAATGCTTTAGGCGAATTTTTAGACATTCTAATTTTTCATTATGAAGAGCCCCCTAAAGGTAGATTCGTAACTAAACATACGAGTATTACAGGAAGTAATTTACTACATATATCCACTTTTCTGTGAACAGAAGAACACAATACAAGTTTTTTCTGTGAAAAAACGCCACTTTCCGCTGCAGCACAAAACTATATTTTTGAAGCGTTAGTTCGTAATAGGTGAGAAACTAGAAATGAAATAAGAAATATACTTACGATTATGATGAACCATAGTAACTGTGTACAAATGATTATAGTTGGTGGGAACACTGTCACCACCAGTATATATATTTATCTCGATGGGTACGTTCATTACCATACTAAACTCTGTTCCGTCGTTTTTATATCTTCCCAAGTTTTGAATTATATATCGATTCATTCCCGCATAGATGCACTTAAATTTACGTGAATATGTCCATAGATCTCCTCTTCGACGGTTTATAATACTAAAATACTGAAAAAAGAAAATTTTGAATAACATTCATGTATAAAGAATAATCAAAAATAGTCTTCAAAACCTTAACATTCGTGTAAATACCAACACAAAAAATAATTGCTATTATAGCACACAATTTTCATGTCATTTGAAACTTTTGCTATTTTGAAAATTCGATCCCTAAGTTAAATTCGGATCGTAGCTCAAAGCACAATTTAAATTCGGATCGTAGCTCGACAGAAATCCTCAAACGATCTGTTGCTAATTAATAGACACAATCTGTAATTGCCTCGTATATTCATCTCAAAAACGAGTGTGAAGTGGCTAGAGGCCTCCAGGCAGCAATAAGTAAAATTCCGATCGCATGTCGACGGAAATCTTCACATGATTTATTGCTAATTAAATGTCTCAATTTCGAATTAATTGCCACGTATTTTAGTGTCGAAAACGGGTGTGACCTGGCTTGATGCAATCCCAGCATTGTAGGTACATATGTTAAAATCAGATCGTAGCTCAACTGAAGCCTAGGGTGACCTGGCTTGACATGAAACCAGCATACACATTCGTTAAATTCACAGCCGTTAAGTCAGAAAAATCATTCCACAGACATTTTGTATGTGCTTTTCAAATATCCAAACTTTTTGTCTTTAACGGGTTTTCCAAAAATTGTTAACATTGCGGGCTTAATGTTAACATAGCAAAGCATATTCAGCACAAAATAATTTCTTCATATATAATTATGAGCTTAATTTGTGCTTCTCAAATATATACATCATTTTTTGTTAATAAGATTAAGTTTTAAATTTGTTGTCACATATTCTATTTAAATGTTGTTCAGTCCCTCTTTATCATTTCTGGACAACCATAATAAAATTAGCTGTCATTTATTTGGGTACAGTATAGATTTAGCTATTATTTTTTGTAACTTTTATGTTCTTTTTTCTTTTAGCAATAATACGAAAATAATTTTCGCTTCATAATTTTGAACTATTTTTATAATTAAACTAGCGGAACCCAGCAGACGTTGTTGCATTTGTGAGTTATGGTGCTTTAAATTACTTCGAATGAAGGTTTTCGAAATTTTAAAAACTTCAAATTTACTGTAGCGCGTAACCGCCGTTTTCTTAAAAACAGCTTCACGTTTTTTTGAAAAATTGCCATTTAGGACGACGTTTTAATGTTTATTAATACTCTTTAAAAATAATATTTCGGTTTTACTCTTAGGAAACGGAAAAATTAATAATTTTTAAAAAAATGTACTTTGGGCGGCAATATATGGCAAATGGCAAGAATGTGTGGCAAGTCCGAATAGCTAGCAGAGAAACGGAAATAAAAAATTAATATGAGAAGGTCTACGCCATTCTACGCCTGTCTTTATCAGATTCGTGCTTCTGGCGAATGGGTAGTACTTGCAACGTTCGAGCAGTTTTGGAAGAATCAGAAGTCATTCAACGGCTGGGAGTCGTGTTGTGTGCGGTGTCTGGCCTAGTGTGGCCCGACCCTCATGACATTCAAGTGTTCAACATAGTTGCGTTTTTAACACTAGATGGCGCTACCTCTTTTTTATATCTTCATAACAATATCCCAGGTAATTTATTTGCTTTAGAAGCAGTACAGATTTTGGGCGTGAAATTTGCGTTGGATTTTTTGAATCTATGTAGTTAAGTAACTTCTACATGAAACGTTCTACGACATTAAAAAGTAAACTGTTGATGCCAATGTTCTAAAAACGTTTGTCACACTGTTATCTATAGGATGAATTTTTTTAAACATTATATTACATTTTTGCTGGGCGACGAAGAGAGAGGGTGGAGATGATGAGAGATAAAGGGAGATCAATGGCAAACGTCTGCTTGGGTCCCCTAGTTTTTGAATAAACAAAATAATACAGAAAAATTAACTTTTTGTTATATTAAACAGTATAATCAGCAAAATCTTTTGGAAAAGTTTGAAGAAAAAATTTGGAGCCATTTTTGAGAAAGTGGCGTTTGACCATTTTTGAAAATGCGAAATTTTGAGCTCGTTTTTACAGACAACTGTTGTGTTTTCGAGAAACTTGATCTAACATTATATATAGCACAAATACTCATAATTACAGCAATGAGAACCAATTGCCGATAATGTAAATATTAACGAGAGAGACAAGTAAAAATATTACAATTTTGTATTTTTTGAGAAAACAAAAGGATAAAGTAATATGGTGTTTACGTCATCTTATGGAGTGAATTTAGCACTATCTCTACCAAAAGTTCGAAAAAAATTGGAGCCGTTGGTGAAAAAATCTTGCATTTTTAATTTATTACTATTGCAAATATTTCACTCAATATTACACGCACCTTATTGAAAGAACTGATTAGGAGCAAAAAACCTTTATTGGAAAGAAAAATCTTTTATCTTTAATATTGTAGTTATTAGAAGACGCCGGAAATAACTCTTGAAATTTTCGAAACTGCAGAGCTAACCGTGAAAATCTGTCCTAGGCCACCTTTGTAAGTCTATTTTGCTCTACTCGCACTAGAAATGTAAAGAAAAAAATTGGAGGCAATTTTGAGAATTTTGTAAATGTTCACTCAGATTTAGGTAAAATACCCCCAAATTTTGAAGAAAGTTTCACAAAATCCCAAAGCTTCGACTTGAGCAAGATGGACAGGCGTGTCTTCAATTTGGATAAAATCCTACGTATGGTGTAGGCGCTAGTAGTGTTCACAGACGGACGTTAAAAAAAACGCTATGTCGGTATCAATGGACTCCCAAACTTATATTTCCGTTGAAATCTCTAAATCGATTTTTCGTAGCATTACATAACCTTCCTATACTACGTATATTACTCCGTATGTACGCCAGGATATGGGAAATTAAAAAAATAACAGTTTTTGAGAAAATCTTTTTTTGTTGTTATTTTTGAAAATTGCACATATTGCACGCAATATTGCATTGCAATGTAACGACTCTTAAGATTAAAAAAAAGTACATCATCTTAATGACGAAAATCCACCAATCGGAAGAAATTATTGAAAACAATGGAGCCCCTTTCAACGAACAGAGACATGTGCCTAGCCACCGCGAATTTCTTCCACTCGACCGAGGCAAGCCTGTTAAGAGGGCCTTATCACAGATCACAAGCACTCCCAGCAACAATTCACGTAAACTCCCGGAAGGACAATTCAACCGACTCCAAGGAAGAATTAGCGGTGCAGTAAAACAAAAACGAAAATGAAGGTATCCAGAAAGAACACCATTAGTAGCGGCAGCAATAAGAAAAGCATAGTGGAGCAACAAGCTTCAGTGAAAGAAAAGTTAGAGGGATTCAACAATGTACTTACGTACGAGCAACTAAAATACTTTTTGGAAAACATTTATAGCTCAAGTAACACCCTTCAAATATCTGTTACACCAACGAGACAAATTAGTTGAAATGCTAAAAGAAAGATATCTATCACTGTCTGACTGAGGAATAAAATCAAGATTTACCAGAATTATGAAGAAACTGAAGGACCCAATATACTCAATTTCTTCAAAAGAATCGTCAGACAACGATGAATTAACAAGCGAAGGTCTTCAAACATGAAGATGAGAATTCTACAGTGAAATGTGAACGGTTTCCACACGAGAGATGAATTTCTTCAGAGGATTCTAAAAGACGAAAACTATGACGTACTGTGCACCCATAATACTACAGGACTATCACACCAGCATAAAGAGTAAACTAAAAAAATTGGACAGACTGGAATGGAACAATAACGCTCGCTGCAAATTAAGAAGTATATGCGAATACGATGAGAATAATCCAGCCACATCCTTCTGTAGAGCTTACCAGGTTGTGTTAACTAGATGCAGAATGGGTCACACCACGCTCACATATGCCCATTTGATCACCTGGAAAGCGGCTGTTGCATGTAATGATTCTATGTATATTAAATATTTATTTATGTGCCCCAGATTTGAAGCCGACCGAACGAGACATGGTGTCAATAACGTCATGGAAAAAGAACCAAAGGACAAAGAACAATGCAGTCGGTTTCTCAATTTTTGAAGGGGATAAACGTGGACATATATGAGTGCATAAACTTGTCAATATTGTGATATAAACGTTCCCTCCCAACGTGTCATAGTACACCATGTATAAAAATAATGTTATTGTGTAGATGTTGCTAATAACCTTTGTAGTTGATGCAAAATAAAAGGAAGAAATAAAAAAAATTAAGGAAATCACTATTGAGAACAAATTGTGTTTGAAGGGAAAATCTCTATCTTCAATTTTGTAGTTGTAGGAAGAGGCTTAAAAATTCAATTTTTGAAATTTTCGAGAACAAGAGTTAAACCTGAAAATTGGATGAATGCCAACTTAAGGGGCCGTTAATAAATTATGTATATTGGGAGTATTTTGAATACCCCCTCCCTCTGTAATGCACCCGTAGAAACTATTTGACCCAAATAATTGATAAATAATAATAATGATAAATAATTTGATAATAATAATAATAATAATAATAATAATAATAATAATAATAATAATAATAATGAATAACGTAACGCTTGCAATAACGTGTCACCCCTATGTCAATAGCTAAAAAGTGAAATTAAATTATACTTCAAGTAAAAAAGTACCATTTAATTCGTTCAGTTACAACTTCTAATAACTTTAAATAATTTTGTTTTAAAATAATTTAATTAGATAAAATGTTCATGATTTAGTGTGACAAAAAAGGAAATGTCAACAAATGTAAAAATATCAATGTTACATAACACTAAAGAAATACCACCCAATCCCTATGTAACGCAGCGTAACGCTCCCCTCCTATCTCCATTTTCGTTACGAAATTTATGAACGGCCCCTAAGTGTATTGTACAGTATTTTTACAAACAAAGAAAACATTTGGAGCCATCTTTGGGAAATTTTGAAAAAATTCGGGATCCTCGTGTAAATTACCCCAAAATTTCGAAGAAAGGTTTTCAAAATGGAAGCGTCTCATGTTGAGTCTGATGTGCCGGAGAATATCCATTTTGGAATAAATACTACTTTTAACTCTTTTTTCCACAAAGTTTAGGCGGTACTGGTGTTCAGTGGTGGGCAGTGGCCTTTTTGAAAAAAAACAACAACCAATTTGTTGATTGAAAATGTTCTTTGAAATTTAAAAAAAAACGAACAATGCCCTAAAATAAGACTAGCGGCATATTGCTGACCGTTCCTTATTAAATATGTGGAGAAAATGTGAAGAAAAATTTTGGGCGATTTTTGAGTGAAGGAATTGTGAATTTCAATTGCAAAATGACGCAGAAACTAAGTTTTTTCAAAATGTGTACATCATCTTTTATGAAGACCTAATTTTATATAATATATTTTGTCTGCAAAATATATATCTTTGGTTTTGTGGTTTTAAAAGTTTAAAAAAACAAGCCATACCCGAAAATGAGACCAAAACCATATTTTATTATATAAGTAAAAAAATTAAAGAAAAAATTTGGAGCGGTTTTTTAAAAGAAATTCATAGATTTGAATAGCAAATAACGCAAAAACTACTCGTTTTTCAAAAACAATGTACGTGATCTTTTTTAAAGAGCTAATTTTGTACAAATGACTTTGATACAAAAATTTGTAATAAAAAAAAATATAAGTATTTTTTGAAAATTTGAAATTATTCCAAGGGCTTCATGTAAAGACCCACCCTCAATTAAAATATTGGTTCAAATTCTAGTGGCCGCGACAGCAGCTAGAACCATTCGTGAATATCAATTTTGGAGAAAATTGGCTGAACGGTTTATGCGCTAGAGTTGCGTGCACAGACAGACCGACAGACAGAAGTTTTGCCCTCAATCGATTTATCAGTATCTAGGACCCAAAAATCTTGAATTCTGGCTACAACAGGTGTTAGAAATTTTTTTTCTATATTTAGCAACTGGATTTATATGGGTTTTCCTTGCCAGGTCCCGGCAATAAAGAGTTTTTGTGTCGAAAATTCGGTTTTCCAGCTCACGATTACAGTACTTTCTCTTATGTTAGTAAGAACGAGAAAGTAAAAAATAAAGTACTGATGGATTATTAGGTCTGTTATTATCAAATAAATCATTCTCAGATATTAAATGTATCTATAAATCTATATCATATTAAATATATCTATAAATCTATAACATTTAAGTTTTCACAAGATGATGTTAAGATTCACAAAAAATATTAATTTTCATTGTAATTTAACATCCAACAAAAGAAAGATAGAAGTTAAGTATTCAAAAAGGTTCTGGTATGTCTCTAAATGTGTGATGTCCACAGATAGAAAAAATAAAATCTAAGAAATTGTCTATTTGTTGGTGCACTAAAACCGTTATTACAATGTGCTGATCAGGCTAATAATGATCATGGAATAACACACATGAAACAAAGCCTAATTAGAAGAAATGAAAAGTGTAAAATGAATAGTAATAATTTGGAAAAGGAAAAAAGTGAAGAGGACTTACAAAGAAATCGAATCCCAATTGGGTGATTTCATGTCCAATCGCTCAAATTTAAGGAAACTTTGACCATTATGTCTGAGATTTTTAATTTTTTTTGCGAAGACTAAGAATAAATATGAAGCATGTGTTTTTCATTTTTTTTCGGAAATTATATTAATTTTCGAAAAAAAGGCTCGCACCGCTAAAGTTAATTATTTGTAACTGATGTAATTGTGACAAATATTTAATGTTTTGCCACGTTAAAGAACAAAAGATGCTCTTTCATCTGATGTATGTATTAAATTCATTTATTTAAAAAATCTTTTAATATCTACCAAAAATCGACAGTTTTAAAATTTGAAAAAAATCATTGTCATTTTTGAAAAGTTCTACAAAAATCTCATAAGTTACATTGTGGGATATTCAAATCATTCAGAGATATTAATTATAATAGAAATCTCTACTTTTTGCTTTGCTGAAGCGTCTGCTAAAGCGTCACCCCTCAAGCACGTGCCAATTAGCAGTAAACGATTACCATCAATGCCCTTTTACAGAGTAAAAAAAAGGAGTATCCCTTCACAACTTACTCTGTGCAAGATACATACCTTCTTTGTCGATTAAATTCAAATGAAAAAGGGTCGAATGGATTCAATTTAGTATTACACGGACGGAATATTTATACGATTAACAGTGTGTGTTACAATATATAAATCGTAATTTCTTTTACTTCAATTTAAAGAGAATATCGCTAATTGACCTTTTCATTAAGAAATGAAACAATGTATTTTCTCTGTGCATTCTACTGTTTTTATGATATTATTGCAATACTACTTTCTAAATATTCAACGTTCATAAAAATATAAAGGTAATGTTCTTCACATTATCACCAACCCACTTAAATAACTTCCTGAGTAAATTAATAGGTTCCTGAGAGAATTTAAGGTTAGTTTTTATTAACAATATTGTAGTTCTCCCCCTCGCTTGTTACGTTGTTACGGTCTCTTTCCATAAACGTTGCGAAGCGAAGAAGTGCCGTTCAACACTTACATTGAATACATCTCTGTGGAAGCATAAATTCGCATTTTGTAATACTAGGCACTGAGCCCATCCGAATAATGTCTGTTATCATTGTCAAACTTCCTTGAGAAGTGTTACATTTTACACATCAAATGACGACCTGAATTCGTGCACTGTTTCAGACATCCAGAAAAAGTAATATTTGGGCGCACTAAAAGTAGCTTTTGTGCGTTGGCAAGCATTCCTAGCACGGTATGCAGGCTACGTGACCAGCACTTTGAGACGTCAAAAAACATCAGAAAGCGTGAATAAATTATAGAATCTGTTATGCGAACGTTTATTTTCGTCCAGACAAAGGTATCCAATACAATAACTAAAATACTTAATTATTCTTCCGCCAAGATGTTAATCGTGTCGATTGCGTGTCGTCTTTTCAGAATCTCCTCGTCTGACAAATAACAAGGAAGGCGATGAACAAAACTTCTTGTCGCAGTTTCTGAAAATGCTGTCCCAATCATCTAAGCAATATTTCGCACTCTCAACAGGTTCTAATGGAAGATTTTAGATTAAGAAAAACATTCTTAAAATTTGGTGGAACGTTGCGTGAAGCCCCGGGACATTTTCAAAATTTTCTCAAAAACGGCTCCAAATTTGTTCTTTGAAATTCGTTGTCCATGATTAATTCTTCCATTAAGGTCATATTCGTTTTTTTTCACAACTTGAGTAGTTTTGGCGCAATATTACCTGCAATAGTTGCGATAATAAAAAATATCAAAAACAATTTTTTTTTTTGAAAACAGGTGCAATTTTTTTCTTTAAACTTTTGGAAAGGATAGTGCTAAAAGCACACTGTAAGACGACAAACACCATATTGCTCTATTTTTTTCCTTTTTCAAAAATTAGGATACTAATATGTTTGACTTGTCTCTTATCTCTTGACTGAATATATTCATTAGCGACAATTTGTTCATATTAATGTATTTATTAGTACATGTGCTGTAAATAATGTCATAGTATAACGTTTATCGAAAACTCAACAGTTTTCTAAGCAAACTAGCTCAAAATTCAAAATTTTCAGAAACGCTCAAACGCCATTTTCTAAAATATGGCTCCAATTTCTTTTCTAATTTTCGAACGGATAGTACTAATTGAACCTTTGAATATGACGTGGAGTTTATTTTGGTGTATTTTTTCGTTTTTTGAATATTACACAAATGTAATTTTTTAAAGATTTCCCTCGCTGTTGATATGCACATTTCCAGACATTTGTAAACACTATTGTATTCGTGATTAAAATTGCTTCAAACGACTTCTTATCAACTTTTTTAGAAACTCAATTTTTTTTGTAAAAGAGCTTCAAATTTTGAATTTACAGTTGCGCTTAAACGCCATTTTCTGAAAAACGGATGAAAATTTTCCAAAGAAAATTGTCATTTAAGACGAGGTTTTATATTTCTTTAATATTATAAAAATATTTTGATTCTATAATTAGGAAAACGAAAAATTAAGAAATTAAAAGAGTTCTTTTATTTATTTACGTCAAAAATAGTTAAAAACTGGGTGTGCCGTGCTATGGAGAGAAGTTAATTTGAAGTTACATTTATGTCCAGAAACAAGCAAGGGGCCACCTCAGCATTTGCTCGAGGATCAGGGAACCGACAAAAACCTGATTGAGATGGGGGTCACAGATTCTTTAGAATTATGCAATCCAAACGGTATATAATACATTAAATGTCATAGTTAAAATTAATATTACATTTGCTTTTTGTATGTTCGGTCTAATTGTATAGAAACAGTTGTGCAACAGAAAAGATTTTACTTGGGACTTAACCTTTTGTATCGAAATTAATCATCTGGCAAGATGTAAAATAATGTACATGTATTGTGTGATTTTTTTTGTAGTGAACTGTTGATACAGTCACCTGATGAATATGATTACTACGTCGAGTGTTGTAGGCAACGGCTTTGAGCTGCGATAGTTGGCAAGTCCGAATAGCTAGTCAAGACCAAATGGAATAGGTAACTAATACGGGAAAGTCTGTGCCATTCTGTGGCACCACTAGTTATTTATCATATACGTAGTTTAGAGAAACTTATGTAATGCGCGTAGAATAGAGTAAGTTATGTAACGACGTATTCGGCAGAAAAAAATGCATTGCTGGAAACTGATTAGGAAAAAGTAGATAAACCCAGTTGCTAAATTTAGAAAGTAAATTTTACAGATGATCAAGTGATCATATCGAACAATGAAAATTAATTTAAAAATGCGTTTTTTAAATTAAAGAAATCCACCACAAACAAATTCATGGCCTTTTTAGGATCCCGTCCATTGAGAGCGAAAATGGAAAATCATAAACAGATTTTAGAGCCATTGCCTAACTTGCGATGTAACATACGAAATAATACGCAGAAAATGAAGAAGAAATGTCAACAAAGCGACCCTTTTAATGTTTTATAAAGTAATGGCAATATTTGCATTAGTACGGCAGCGAAAATTAGCCATATGGAAAAGAGATGGAAGAGGAATTGATGCCAGCGAATTAAGGTTCCTAAGATATGTTTCTGTCTAAACACTAATGGACAAAAAGCGGAACCAAGATATAAGAACAGAATTGAACATCCAGAATACCTTAGAATCCAGTACACAGTATCAACAAAACTGGAATGGCTATGTGGACCGTACGCCAGATACAAGAATTACAAAAAGTATAAACAACTCCACACCAAACGGAAGAGGATCGTTGGGAAGACAGAAGCAAAGATGGCGGCACCAATTTTAGAAAAGGCGGAACAGGGCAAAAGGCTCATTTTTTGTTGATTATAATGATAATGGTGACTACAAAACATTTTTTATATCAGCATTAAAAACAACCTTTTTACGAGAAAGTTGTTTCACGAAATTAGGTTTTATTCTCTTATAATTTTATATTTTTGTTACACACAAACAATACCGTATGGAACTAGTTTATTATCTTGCTTTATTACATTCGAACAAATTTGAAAGCAAACGATGTTAAAAGCGAGTTTTCAAATTGGTACTCGTTTAATAAATCATAACAAAGTAGTTGCAAAAAACTACATTCATATAACCTTGTATAACCATTTCTGTTCTTTCTCCTAATTTATACACTACTCTCATCTTTTTCTTCCCTGGTTACTATGACCATGGCAACCTTAAAAAAGTAGATCTACTCTGTAC
Source organism: Gryllus bimaculatus (assembly GCA_017312745.1). Lineage (NCBI taxonomy): Eukaryota > Metazoa > Arthropoda > Insecta > Orthoptera > Gryllidae > Gryllus > Gryllus bimaculatus. Next base: position 6,140,290 of record BOPP01000022.1, read on the forward strand.
TACAAATGTTTGTACAAATAATGCAACGCGCAATGCACCTGAGAAGCACTGGTACTGGCGGCGCAGAGAGATAGGGCGAGGCTCGTTATTAGCTTATGGACAACGCCGGGTATTTAACCAAAGCGTTTTAACATTTTTCAAAACAATTCACACAACAGATTTGTGCATAGTCAACTTTGAAATGCTTCGCAATATTTCCTCTTAGCAATCCAAATGTGAGAATATACAGATATAAGATAATTACCCTAAACTGAAGAGCCCATTGTTCACAATTCTTAACAACTGGAAAGTAAAACAAGGCGTCAAAGTCTGCGAAATAAAGTAATTGCATTTTACTTTTCGAAAGACTTTGTACAGGAAACCCTAAAAGGAAAACAAAGAGACAATTAAAATCAAACTTCAAATGTAAAAATACAACTGTCTATAATACAATAGATTTTGGATATGTGATATCATCGGGATTTTTGTGTATAATTTTATGTGTACTTTAGTCACACTGTCCCTTTCGCCGGAGCAATGGGATTCGGGCCGTTCAAAATGGCGATATGCAGCAAAACTATATTTTAGGTAGGGAGCTCCATCTCGCCCGTAGCGTCCCGCAGAACCTGAGCCTGGCCCTTCTCGACGTCGCCGACACGTTCGGCTCCGTCCCCACGCTGCCGCGGAGACGGCGCTGGGCGCGGCTGGCGTCAGCGCCCTGTCCTGTGCGATCGTGGCGGATGTATACCGCGACACGAGGCCCCGGGACCTCCAGACGGAGGACGCGACGGGCCCCATCGCCAGAGCTCGCGGGATACACCAAGGGCCGTGCCCCGGTCACAGAGGCGGAGAGGTGCCTCGACGGTCCGCCCCGGAGACGCACACCTTGCGCACCTAGAGCAAGACTGGCCCGCTCGGGGCGCCCCATGTAGTTACCAAAACTTTTTAACTTTTTTTATTTTGTTGCCAAATAATGGTTACTTCGTGTATGTAAACATAGAAAAAAATTGGCTACAGTGAGCACCTTTTTCGAACCCCTTGATTTATTTCAGCTACTTAAGTAGTGCTGTTATTCATTTTAATTTGTATTTCCTCGCTCCAATTACATTTTAAGACATTAAACTTTTGTATTGTTTGAGGAAATGGTTCAAGAGTTTTCAACCACGTCCGTACATTTTTTTAAAATATTTGATACAAGAGATGGGTTTTAAATTGTTCTGGTAATCTACTTGTCACCGTAAAACTATCTAGTGCTTTTAAGAATGAATATGGGTGTTCTTCCGACAGTCCCGAGAAATTCAAAGAAGACGGCACGTTAAAATTTAGAGGGTGAGCTGAACCTACAGTGACAGGCACAGTTTTTACCGTATCTTGCAAGTTATTTAGTTTCGCCATCATTTCTTAACGTTCTTGCGCGGCTTCTTCGACCCGATCCGAAATTACTTATAATTCCTTCACCACTTTGTCCTCATGTCGCCTTGTTAGCGCTTGGACAAAGTCGGCAACAGAATGTAACCTACTATTCAATTCTTTAGACTTCGGTTGTGCGGTTTCTATTTTCTCTGCCTGTTTTTCCAACATCCGGTCCAATTCATAATTAAACTCTTCTGCCCAGGTTTTCTCCTTGCGCTGAAGTGTCTCAACCTTGTCATTGACTGCATTTATTTTTGAAGTCAAATCCGCAGCTAATGCCGGAACGTTTTGCCGTATTTCTTGTTTTACTAACTGAATATCTTGTTTAAAATTTTCTTGTACTTGCTGGACATTTTGTTGTATTTCTTCTTTTACTTTTTGGAACTGTGCAGCAAACGCTTGGTTTTGTTCTTGATTCTGCCTCTGAACAATTTCAATTTCATTCGAGATGATCGTACTGAAGTTACCTAACAATGCCCTCATCAAATTTAACATTTTCCGATCTGATTTACGAGAGGTGATTTAACGTCCTTTAGGCCCGGTGACATGGCTGGGTATGTGAGCATGCGAGCGGTTTCTGTCGGAGTTCCTTCTTCACATGGCCTAGGTCCCGCTTCGCGATCCCGCTTCTCTACATCATGTTCTGACCCACTTCTCTCTGGATCCACTCCCATTAAATCTCTAGCTTCCATGAATCTCTCCGCCATTGCGAGACGTTTATTACCCGTTTACAAAAATAATTTAAGAAAACTCACCCCAATATCTAAGTACCCTAATACTACTAACTACCCTAGTACCCTAATTGACAGAAAGAAAAACCGCTAAAAGATTCACAACACAACCTTGCATAGCCACAATACACAATGCTGAAATAATCACAATACAACAATGCACTTAATAGACAAACTCACTGCTGAAAGAAATTTCAACACCACACTGTACACCAACAAGACATTACATTTCTTCGCAATTCGTCTGTGCTCTACATAATTGCCATTAGTTGCAAATTAGTTGCTCTACATAATTGCCATTAGTTGCAAAATCCTTTTGGCGCGCTAGTAGACTAAATTTTACAAGTACGATAATTTTACTTTTATGAAGGTTATGTGATCTAAAACTCGAAAAAATTGCTTCACAACAATTCACACTCGATAATTAATTAATTGATGCACAAGTACTCACACAACTTGTGTTCTCACACAATGTTTCACGATTGGGATTTCTGAAACAAAATATTAAATCGCCTGCAAAATTCTTCGCGTGAAAGCTTCCAACACGCGTGCAAATTGTCCTCCTTTTCGAGCCCCTCGTTGGGCGCCAATAAATGCAACCGAACACTCCGTCAAAACTGTCGCGGCGCGCCAGTCATTTCACAAGTCTTCCGACGGAGGGTCCTCAACCTCCGATGGAGGGTCCAAACGAACGCAGCTCGGCGCAGCCGTTACCTCAAGTGCCCGAAGGATTATCGCTGATTCATTCGCAGCCATATCGAGTTTGTGTAATCTGACTTCATTCCAAATGCTCCTCCACTTGGAAATACGGATTTGTAAAATCAAATCCGACATTTTGACGACAAAATGATGAGATCAAAGTTTCTAGAGACATGAAAAGCATATATTCTCCACACAAAACAAATATACACAATAACGTGACGAGGACGAGTATCAGGTAAGCACTCAGATCACGTTCCCACAAGTGACGCTAGACGCTTACGCCACAGCCAAATAAATGATTATCTTTAAACTTGCTTTAAATTTACTTCACAATAACAGTATGCTTCAATGCTACTCGTACCAACCGCTGCAACGTCTAAAGAATTTTAAGCTTAATTACTTTAGTATAAAATTATCCTCTTAATTGTACAGAAAATTAAATATTTATTCACTCATTATTAATTTATATTTATCGTGAGACGCAATCCTGAAATTTACAAACGAGGGCATAGTTCTTTCCAATTGTCTTGTGCTTCTAGGGAATTGAATCGCTCACTAATGGTTTTGTTAATGTTTCTGGTTTGTGACCTAGCTTTGTCGATAAATTTATTTACACGTTTGCTTATTGCTTCTGCTTTGGGCAGCACGAGTACTCACGCTTCTGCTTCTGACATTGGCGAATGAACCTCGCTGACGTCGCCTTCTAAGCGTGGTCACCCCGAGAACCACACATCGGCTGCCGACACTTCACTCCAAGAACATTGGTAGCAGAGCGAGGTTGCGCCTGGATTCACTCAAACACCTTAATCGTTCAATCTGCTGCTCCCAAAAATAAGCAAACGTGGAGTTACTATTACTTGCACTTTCAAAACAAAAATTAACTCATCTCCCGAAAAAAAATTTATTCGAGATGACCTTTATTCGAGATCCTCCTCGTACGACTATTTAAGCAGAAACTGGTAGCTATTCCTCTCTCGAAGTTTTCTAACAATATCGTAGCTCTGCTCTGGCGAAAATATTTCAACAGACGAAGTTCTTATCCTCCTAGAAAATTTTAACAGACTGGGGTTCCGCAACGGACCACAAGCCTTCTGCCCGTTGCTCCCATCGTTTTCAGCCTTTC
>BOPP01000022.1:6161281-6179459 GCA_017312745.1 Gryllus bimaculatus
AAAAAAAAAGAATTTGTAAAGCAATTGTACACTTACTCCATTTTTATTAGAGTTTACATCAAACAGTTAAAATATAGTACAAACAGCATGTCCAATTATTCCAACTTTGTGTTGAAGAATTTTCATTTTACGTTTGCATCTGGAATCGTGTTTGCAGTAGTAAACGGAAACAAATTTGGAAGTTTTGTCAATGAAGTCTTCACAGAGTTGTGAGATGCTGTTAATATGAAAAAGCATTCATTAGCAAGGAAATCATTTATTTTCAATTAACATATACTCATGTTGTGGAAAACTTATGGATACATTACCATTTATAATTACCTACAACTTCCATTAACCATAATTATAACTCTGGTGCGAATTCACGATAAGTGAAATAATATGTAATTTTGATTTTTGATTTACGCCGGTTGTTATTAATATTATTTCATTATAAAATATCTGTGCAAAGCCTCGACATTACGAATGTTACAAATGTTCTGAACCCAATGTTCCCGGAATAGCGTATGCACATATGATAACCCGCGATCGTTTGTTTCGTCATTAACTAAATAAGCTGCAGCTATATTGCCACTCATTAAACTCGTATCCGTTGGCCTCTCTGTAGAGGTAATTGTAACAATAACCTTTTAAGCTCAAACATAAAGCAAAGACATTGTTAGGTAAATCAGACAACTAGAATCAATCGGCAAATGTTACCTTCTCTACTTCCGCGGATGTCTTGTTCCTTACTTTAGAACCACTAACATGTTGCTGGGTTACCTTCCTCAAATGTTTTCATCTCCAAAATCCTGAACACGTAATTGTTTTTAAATCAGAGTTTCAATATTTAACCAGCTTACATTCCGATGTTCACACTCTCGCGAATATAACCCAGTCTCTTCCAACAACCTTGCGACCATGGTAACCGACGTTCAATCCCTCAGTTGTTCTTACCGCGAGCAAATACAACTCAAATTCAGAGCAAAATTTATATTTTCATATCGTAACAACGAACTAAATTATTTGTACGCAAACACGACATACAGTACCTGGAAGGTCTGGAAGATATCTTGCTAAGATCCGTAAGCGCTCCTGGGAAAGAAGCAATGTCGAATCCATTGTTGCCTAACCCATTGTTGCCTAACCCATTGTTGCCAAATCCATTATTGCCAAATCCATTGTTGCCTAATCCATTGTTACCAAATCCATTATTGCCAAATCCATTATTGCCTAATCCATTGTTACCAAATCCATTGTTGCCAAAACCATTGTTCCCGAACGCTTTGCTGGCAAATGCATTGTTTCCGAATACATTATTGCCGAATGCGTTGTTGCCGAACGGTGTGTTGTCGAATCCGGTATCCCTAGAAAAACCGAAGTTCCTCCTGCTTACTGAGTCCGGTTCGTCCAAGCGCTCTTCCTGGGCTCCCGGGATCGCGATACTCTTGGGAGACTCGTCGAGCGCATCGTTGACTTGGTTGAAGGGAGAGCTGTAAGGCACATCGGTGTTTATGGAGCTGCTGTAGGCATCACTGATTCGTGAGTTCCAGTTGCCACAAGCGAATCCGATATCGCCAACAAGCAGAAGCAGCAGAGCAAATTCCATGATCTGAAAATGAAACCTCATAGAGAAAAACCGACAAAGTTCCTTATTTTAGCTCCTTCCTTATTTTTGAATAATTCGAATTATTATTGTTAATTATTTTATTTCATTTTTTGCTCGCGAAAAGGACGACTTGGACCACACGTGCATTCACTCTACATTTACCAGGGCTCACACCCATTATCTCAGTAGAGGTGCATTGAAATTTTTATCAGGGAATCAGCATTTATCTGGATCCAAATTTTATCCCCCAGAGTTGTTAGCCTTGGGGTAATGCAAGACGAAATTAGATAGTAAGGGGTGAAAGGATGGCACAAACGTACAGACATAGTAGAGACATACACAAATACACCCACGCCTGAGGCAGGAACCCACAATTTTCTGATCCAAGACGCCACTACTGCCTTAGCGATCTGATAGCATCTGATAGCATAATTATATTATTATTATTATTATTATTATTATTATTATTATTATTATTATTATTACTATTATTGTCTTTAGCAAATCGTAAATCATGGGCGACGATCATCCCACCAGACTTTTTGTGGTAAGTGCACGTTATATTTTCTACAGGGGAGAATCAGCATTTATACGCTGATTCCATTTTTATACCCCAGGGTTGTTAGCCTTAGCAATTATGATGATGATGATGAATGATGAAATAGTCACGCACAAACATACAGAGACACACAACTCAAGGCGGGACATGAACCCGTCATCTTCTGATCCGAGACCGCTACAGCACTACTGACTTAGCAATCTGGCCATCGGATAGGTATTATTTTTATTATTATTATTACTATTATTATTATTACTATTATTATTGTTATTATTATTATTATTATTATTATTATTTAAACTATGTGGATATCTGAACTTCTCAGGAGAAGTACTTAAATAGAATGGCTTGTGCAGAAATGGACGTTTGGACGTTTACCACGAAATTTCGGCAGAAAAAGATTAGGAATACCAAAATATCGAGGATTTTAAAAGTGTATGAATCATAATCGATGGCCTGAACGATGTCGGTTGACGAGTTACTAGCATAATGATGAATGGAGGAGACTCAATGTCAAAGAATGGAAAACGAGTGTTGTACGTTGATAAGAAGAAAGGTATAGCGTCTGCATATTTTCTTGAAAGAAAACACAACCGAACAAATATACAACGTTGAAGATACCGCATCAGCTTTGTTACAAAACAAAATTACCAAGTCAAGTTCATAGATAGATGTCATTTCGATTATATATATTCCATTAAATATCGAAGATGGTTGGTTGGTTAGTTGATAGTGATTCTGAGTGACTCAACTACTGACGCCATTAGTCCCGTAAGTGTAGTGATTTTTTCCCTCGAGAAGTGATTCCCCGCTGGATGGCGAGATCCTACGCCGGCATACAATCGGCTACCGGGGTTTCCCTCAACCAAGTATCTCCCACCAGGTGGCACCGCCCCAGTGGGGTCAGGCTCTGAGCTTGCGACCGATCTGCCGGCATGTGTGATAGTGTAGTGCATGCTAATGAAAGTGTATAAGACAAGGTAGGGGCACGGAAGATCGCACTGCATTCGCCTGGTGTTAATTGGAGAAATCACGGAAAACAAACGATCAGAGCAGCCGGCCTCTAGAACTCTACTCCAGACTGCCATAGAATTCGACCTTGCTGACAAGCTAATGTGATACATAATCTGTGTGTGACGTTCGTCTGACGTCGAAGAAAATGCCTTTGGTTGTCCAATTGGAAGATAGATAGTCAGTTTTCCAATTACAGAGAAGTTATGATTTTTCGAAGAATTATGGTTACAGTACTGTTTTAATTATTAACGTCATTACGCCAATAGACACCAAATAGTCAACCAAGTTTGTTATTTGTGTTATCGGCCCTGTGTTGTTCACTACTTTTTGAAATACCATATACTTATAAGCAAAATAATATAAATAAGAAATATCTTTGCTATTAATACGAAGGAGTGCAACGCTGTTTTCCATTTCAATTCTATTCGATTCTTCTACGCATCAGTCACGATATTCATTTCCATTCAATTGTCGTTTGAGACACGGTAGTTGTGTTTCTACACACATTTTAACATGTTCTACATTTTAAAATGAAGGGTTTTTCGAACGATATGTAGGCTGGATGGTGGATATTTTCAATATTGGCCTGAATGTAACAATAGCGACAAAGTAAATGAAACAGCTCTGCAAGCGTTTGCTGAATAAAGAACAGAGACGTTCTCTCCCACATTGCTGGATAATATTCTCAATGTTGAAACTAGTTAACGAAAATGTTGAAATACCGATATTAGTACTTCACATTTTTCATAAATACGTTTCAGTTAAAAAAACTGCATTTAGTAAAAGACATGAGAATTCATTTTAAAGATTCGGAAAACAAAACTAATCAAAAACGACGGTGATTTGCTCTCATTGAAAAATCATTGAGGTAGGGCGTTCTCATCAGTAACAGAAATATTTATTGAACAATCGTTATTGTAAAGAATTAAAATTTCATATTAGTTATTTAGCAGTCAGCATCGACGAGATTGCACATCAAGAGATCAAGAGATTCAAGTACGTGGACGTCGGTACCTTCGATCTTTTTATGGACAAAAAATTAGCAATAATAATTGTTCATTCCATATTCATGTTTTACAAATTAGAAATTAGAAGTTAAAAATAAGAATACACTAATTGAACTGTTGAGCATTCTTGTTGTTTATGAATGTTCCTTATATTATTGGCTTTTGTTTTCGAAGTTTAATAAATAGTCGAAAGATCACATTGTTCCTTAAGGGCCGGCGGCAGTTAATTTCTTAACGGTCGGTGGCCGTTAAGAATACCTTTTCATTCCTCTGTTGGGTTGCGTTATTCAGATATATTTATAGAACAGTATTACAAAAAATATTAAATTATCGTCGGAATTCTTGTAAATAATGAAATGGTAAAATACTCAAAGAAAACTTACCTTCATGCAGAGCATTAGAAAGCGTGCAAAGTTCTACGCAAATAGTAAATAGTCACCTTCGGATATTAATTAGATCTTGTATACAGCAAATAAATATGGGCTGAAACAAAAATATTTTAATATAAATGCACATTAGCAAGTGAGTAAGTAAAAGAAACATCCACTTTCAGAGTATCTACATAATCCGGATATTTAACTGCTAATACATCCGTGAATACCTTAAAGAAAACGACAAAACTAGTTTTCAGTATTTCATGGAGATCAAATAATGTTAATAAACAATCGTTAAACTAAAAAATATATCATTAAACATAAACGGTAATTAATGAAATAACACTTGAACTGTAGCAGACACTTATTGCATTTTATATTAATCTGCATGGGAATAAAAAAGATTGATTATATATTATGTTAGGTAACCGAGAAAAAGAAACAAGCACGTGTAAATAATTTACTAAAAATCAATAAAACAACGGAATAGCACATACTTTCTCGACTAGTTTATTTTCTAATATCCTTGGTGAAGGTTATCTTTTGGGTCTTGCGTCATCCGGTTTTCAGCTGCCATCTATCTTCATCCAAAGTGCATTTTTTAATGAAATTTTCGTAATTTTTTGTTTACTAATTCTAGAACCAAAATATGACTTTCAAAAACTCTTATGGACGAGTAAAATCTCGGCCTATATGGATATTTTTAATGAAAATTTTGGAGACGTTTTTAAGAAAATAACTTTTAAGCGTTAGTGTAAATACGAAATTTGGAGCTCGTTTATATAGAAAATATATGTGTTTTTGACATACTTCAATGGAAGTCATTTGAAGCAATTCCACTCAGAAATGCAATAATGTATACAAATTGCTGAAAATGTGCATATTAATGGCGTGAGAAATATTTAAAAAATACATTTGCGTCTTTGTCTGCTAAACAATGTATTTAGCACTATCCGTACCAAAAGTTTGAAGCCGGTTTTTAAAAATATTTACATTTGAGTGTTTCTGAAACTCTGGAAATTTGGACTCATTTGCACAGACACTTTTTGATTTTTACAGAATCGTATTCATATTTGAATAACGTGTACTTATAAATGCAATTATGTAAAGAAACTGCCGCAAATTTAAATATTAGTGACGTGAGATGTCGACATTACATTTTTATTTAAAAAATAAAAAATGGAGAAAATGGTAATAAGGTAATGGTAAAAATGAAATAAGTATACTTATGCACTACATTTAGAACTACCTATGCCAAAGTGTTTAAAAAATTAAAGCCGTTTTTGAGAATTTTTTGTTTTTTATATATTTTTTATATTGCACACATTTCACTCAATACTGCGCGAAAACAACTATTTTTTTTTATTGTCACGACCTTAATGAAAGAACTAATTACGGAAACCAAATTTCATATGAAGGGAAAATCTCTCTTCAATTTTGTATTTGTAGGAAGACGCCGAAAAAATTTCAATATTTTGCAATTTTCGTGACTTTAGAGTTAACAGTAAAATTCGGATCTATGCCACATTTTTAAGTCTAGTTTACTCTGATTTTACCATAAAATTAAAGAAAAAATAATACAGCCGAATAAGGAGGTGAAAAGTGCCCCTATAGCAAATGTATAACCACTATACTTATATGAAAGGGAATAAAAAATGCCGTAGATTCCCAAAAATTCAACGTTCTAGGACAATGGAAAGTTGCAACGATAAACGTTTATTTCACGTTTTATTTTTCCTCACCTATTTCATTATCAGGCTGAAAAAAATTGCAAAACGGGGAAATAGTTGAATTTGAAGCTTCTTGTGTCAACAAATTTTGGCGCCAAATTTAAATAAAAGGTTTTTTATTCATTTTCGACGTTAACAACGAATAACATTGGAGTACTGTCTCAGTTTTTTCCCTAGGATGTGATTCATAACATTCTATAACATATATTTCGTTCATATTTTTAAACAATGTCTAGACTGAAAAAATTTAAAAAAATTGTACCGGTTTAAATATTTGAAATTCGCCTCAAAATATGTTTGGAAAAAATGAGGCCCCGCATGAAGCGCCGACGCTAGCGCCCTACTAACTGTCTAAGCCAACGTCGCCAGCCACCAACTGTCTGCGAGAGGAACCAACGACTTCACATGACGAAAGAGACAATAACCCCGGCCCAATAATCATGGCCGGATCCCAATCTGCCTCCTCGCCCCGCCGAGAAATGCGGGCTATTTAAAGATGTCTAGCCATTAGAGCCCATGAGATCACGGCACGCTTTTAGGCTGCGGCAGGTACTAGATTTTTTTGACTATGTTAGTAAATTTGCTTAGCTGTCTAAAAACATACACTCGCGTAAAGAGATGCTCTGTAACTGTATGGCATTTTATTTTTTTCATTCATCATCATCGCCTTAGTTTTATAGACAAGTACTTTATTGCATTTTCTCTTGTTTTTTTCCATGCAATGCTAGAAAATTGTATTTCTATCCAAAACGTTAGCATTTTAAATTTCGTTAACGAGAGAAACCGCTAAAATAAAAGTTCATTTTCCAACGACCTTTAAACGAATGTAGTACCTTGCTACTGTTGGTACCTGATTATCTGCTGCAAACCACTTCTCCGCCTATACAGTGTCGGTGCTGTACGTATAAGGTACTCCGGATGTGCACCGACGAGACTTGCGCTGCTACCTCTGGCTGTCGCCGCCGCCTGCTACAGATATACCACTGCACCGCGGCCTATGGGCGATGAGTGCATGCGGCGCGTGACGAAATGCGTTCGGGGCGCAACACACGCGCAACACAATGCGTGCGTACTATCCACTGCACGCGCCACAGCGCACGGCGAAGTCAATGGTTGGCGTGGCGTAACGTAGCGGTGTCGGGACACGGATTTTACTTGTGTAAAATCTCTCTCGTCCCCCTGTCGCAAACTGCCTCGCGACGGCCTTTGTCTCCTTCAAGAATAATCTTTTGCTATAGTGGACGTGAATGCCTTCGTACTGCGTGCTACACGCGTTTAGGTTTCGTTTTCGCAGCTATACGTTTCACAAACCTTATTTTAGAGGTTTCTCTGGTAAACAAATTTTAAAATGCTAACATTTTGGACAGAAATAATATTTTTCGCGATAGCATGAACAAAAATTAAAGAAATTGCAATAAAGTATATTTAATTCAAAGTAAGACGTTGGTGGTGGTGATGATTATAATTAAAAAATTAAATGACACACAGTTACATTTTGGTAACATTCGGCGATTGAAGTATATTTAGTAAGTGCGTTAGTTTAATATTAAATTGCTCATAGTACATTTAATATATACTGTGACGAGCCAATGTTAGCTTCACAAAACAAATTATTTTTATTAGAGGATGTAGAAATCTAAGGGTATATGTCCATACTTGTGGTGACTGGCCTATTGTTGAGGAGGCAAAAAATCTAATTTCATATTCGCAAACACGCTGAAGAAACCATTCAAAAACACCCTCGTTCTTGCAAAGCCCCAAAATGATGTTACTCTGTGAAATCATTTGACCAGCATTTCATTCAGCACAAAGGATTGATCATGCTTTAGATGAACAGATAAAAATATCACACAAAATCCATAACGAAACAGTGAGAAAAACACGAAATATTGAAGAGTGCTTTCTAGGATTCCACGAACTCAGTTTTCAAGGTCATGATCACTCATTTGACTCGGCAAATAAAGGAAATTTTAATGATTTGGTACCCTTAATAGCAAAATATCACCCACTTGTGGCTCAACATTCGAGAATTGATCTGTATTTGTTGTTATTTCAAATTTGATTCAAAATGACACATCTTAAGTTGTAAATGTTTATTTCCAAAACATTAAACAAGAAATAAATAATAGTAACTACGTTGCTATTGTATTAGATGAGAGTACAGATGTTGGAAATTTAAACCAATTCTCTAAAGTTGTGCGTTAAATGCGGAAGAAAATGTCGAAAAGAGATTCCTAGATTTACAAGACGACTCTTCAGACAGAATGGCAGAAGCTCTAGGTAGAATTATAGGAGATATTATTGAAGATTTAAATGTGAATCTAAACTTATTGCACAAAGTTATGATGGCTGACCATTTAAATGGTTTCAGGTTAATGTGAAACAGACGTCCCCTAATGCACTGTATTGCTCATAAATTGAATTTGGTATTATCTCAGTCAATTTTCAAAATCAAATAATGTGTAATATTTTTCAAAACTTTAACTGGTTTATCAACATTTTTCTCGCAGTCCCCTAAACGTGCTCTACATAACGAAGTTGGAAAAGGCTTCCAAAAGCAGCCCTTACTAAATGGAATTACAATGTATGAGTATCAAGAATAATGGTATTGTAAAGGAAATAAAGTTCTATAATTGTAAAGGAAATAATAGGAACTTATCAAGAATAATTTATAAATTTGTCTGAAAATATTGTCGAAGACGACAGTGATTGGGATGCACACACTCTCTTTCCATCAATAGGGTTCTTAGAGTTACTGGAAAGAGATTTCGGTCTCAATTTTTATATTATTATATTTATTGAAATTTGTCTCTTAACCGAAATACTATTCAAAATTTTGCAAAGTAAGAATAATATCATTTGATACTGTGTACAGCAAATAAACAAGTTTCAGAACTTAATGAAACCAAAAAAGAATTGTTCTGAATAAGTATACAATAAAGTTATAGGCATTCGAGACATATCAGGACCAAGATTCAAAAGACCCAGTCTTGATAATACTGGTGCTATAAAGCAGAGTTATCGCAGACGTTTATGCGACATTACAGAGCAACTGAACACGTGGTTCTGCAATGGTATATCTGTGGGGTTTTTAGATCTCACTAATTTCGAGAACTATAACCAATCTCCCTTCCCACAAGATGCACTAGATCCGTTAATATACAGCTATGGAACATTTTTCGATTTAGTTCCATAGATTTATTCAGTACGCTGAATTGTTCACACTCAGACCTACGGACGTTTTGCCGTCAATCGATTTTTGATTTCCCGCATACGTGCGTATACAATGCAGAAACACCTGCAGCAGAGATGATCGGACACGTCATTGCCAAATGCTGGACGCGCAGCGCCATCCTGCAGCTGCGAGACAACCGCGTGCTAATGCACCTTAAAAACGCGACCGTAGCGAACGGGTGGTCTGTGCTGTTTGAAGATCAAGCAGAAGAAGGCCGGCGACGCCCAAACCTGATAATAGTGCGGGGCCGTCAAGCTGTATGCATCGGCGCCGCCGTGGAAACAGAGACTATTGCCAAACTGAAAGGGAAATTCGCAGAAATGGTCACCAAGTATCAGGAAGAAGTACACCACGTACTATTATCCAGGAACTTCAGAAAGGTCGAGTTCCTGCCACTCGTGGTACAGAGCGTTTTTTGTTGTTGTTGTTTTTTATTGTTATTTTTTATTGGGACGTTCTGACAGCTGGTGCTGGCAACACAACTGAAAGCTCTGCCGTCGTTGTGTCCTTGAGCCTACTAGTCTCTCCTTCCTCCATTCGTTTTTTTGCAGTTGGCTAACTTGTAAATGGCTTTGACGCATTCGTTTGTGATGACCTCGTCCGACGAAATTGTTGTGCGCCACGAGAAATAATTGAAATTAGGAAGTGAAGTGCTATGTTCTCTTCTGTGAAAAATATTTTTTCATAAACATTACATTGAGTTTAGTTTTTGTGAGATAAGTATGATAAGCAAGATTGAATATGAGATACCAAGACTTGAATGTGAGATACGTACGGGTGGCGGTGCATGTGTTTTCGGCTCCTGTGTTGTAAGGTGGAGAGCTGTGTTCGGGAGAGTTTCGTGGTTCCGTGCTTTGCTTTTTATGTATATATTTTTTATACAATTGTGACACCGTTGTAAACCATGAAACGCCAGTGAGAGCAGAAAGGGCTTCCTCCTTGTTCACGATTAAGGAATGCATCAGGAATATTAGTGACATATAAAACAATTATTACATCACATTTGAGTTATGAGAGCATAGTAGTAAATATTGATAGTCGGGGTGTTATAATTATAAATAAACTATCATCCTCACTACAAAAATGCATGAGTCATTCCTGTAAAACGACCAGATAAGGTATTTAAATACCTGAAAAATCTTTTTTCTTTTTACATTCGTGGCAGTTTTCTTTTACTGAATATGAGAGCATGTTCAAACAGTTTTCCACATACGTGATTAAATTTCAATATTTCCCGGGCTCACGTACGTGCATATATATCTCAGCTAAACTCTTAAGACTTCTGTACGTCTTCACGGGAGCCGAAAACAAACACTTCACGAAGAGGCGTAGCTGATCAGCTGCCGCGGCGGAGGGATACTTCTCTGAATTACACGCGATGTTCACTTGTTTAGCGAACCGTCGCTTAAGCTCACTCTTAGAAAAATCACTCTATACATCCGGCGACAAGACACGCGTGCTTGGAAAGCGCATTGTTGCTGAAGCGGGGAGCGCTTAATGTTATTTCCGCCACGCCGCTCACGATAGCTTAGACCGAGCCGGTCCCGTCAAGTACAGGCGAGCAATAGGACCGTGGGGGAGTGATGCTCAAGTAGCATGGCGGGACTAAAGACCAGCTCGATCAAAAACACGAGAGAGCGCATGATCGCGATCAATAGTAGGGGGCCGCCTGCTACTCCAAGCGCCCCGCCCAGGGAGACCTGATTCCTGCCGAGTACCGCTGTCTATGTAAGTAGACTAAAGCGGTGCCTGGCGAGGACCGCGCCGGCCGATGCCCGATCGTGTGGACACCGCACCTCATGAAGACTCCCGCGCCTCCAGCGGAGAACCTCGGTGTTTTACACGTAGTCAAAGAAGACAGTACAGAAACGGAGCAGTTATAAAGAAAATAGTGTTAATGTTTATGCCCAGCAAGGACGCGTGGCGCCTGTGCTTAGTTATAGGTCATATGAGGTTTTACATTAGAGAATTTTGTTAAGAGAAGCGCAATTACGACGTGACAGAGACGCCTGCGACGTAATTTTAGTTAGATGTAGGTTAAAATAGTTAAGGAACAATATTGTAATACAAGAGAGGAGAGTCAGTAATACAAGAGAGGAGAAAACCTCAAACTTTTAAAACTGCCATAACAAAGGTATAAACAACCTTGAACTATCCAACAAACCAAAATATACACATCTTATGTGGTGTCAAACTAGCACCATTTTAAAAAATTGTTTTGTCGACAATAAACGCTATTTTAAGACGGAGTAATATACGTAGTATATGGAAAGTTATGAAATGCTGCAGAAAATAGATTTCGAGCTTTCGACGCAAAATACACGTTTTGGGGTCCCCTGATACCGAAATAGTGTATATTTTTTCAAAACGCCCGTCCGTCTATCCTCCCGACTGTCTATCCGTCCGTTAATGTGTCAGTCTGTGCACACCACTAGCGCTTAAACCATACGTACGATTCAGCAAGATCGATCCATCAGTACGATTCATCAATTTTGCAAAAAAAAACGGTTTATCAGCTAACATTGTTCACAGATGGATGGACGGACGTTTTAGCGTCAATCAATTTTTCGGTAGGGGATTCACAACGGATTCAGGACGCACAAAACATGGATTCTGGCTACAGCACGTGTTAGGGGATTTTTCTCCTATATTTAGCAACTGGAAGTATCCACTATTTCCTTTTCTGGCCCGGCAATAAAAGTTTTTGTGTCAAAATATCGCCGTTTTCCGGCGCACGATTACAACACTTCCACTTCTTACGTTACTAAGTGCGAGAAAGTAAAAATTTACCAAGAAATATCTACATTTGCATCAGTATTTTATCTACAAAAATGCTGTGACAAGCTCATTCTAATCAATGAATGCGCACAAATAAATAGTATAAATAATACTGAACTATGTATATTCGTTCACTAATAAAGATATATTATAAAAAAAATATTTAAAAAATAAATAGTACATTCTATGACGAGATTAAACGTTTTATAGATAAGTCTCTATTGTAACGGAATATGCACGTATAATTACACGAATATGCGCCAAGAGGAAAATCGGCCAAATTGCATTAACATAATAATCTACGAATCATCTAATTGTAACCAAATGTCAAGAAATTTCACTTAGCTATGCCCCGAAGCAAAGGACACAAATATACAAAATCAGAGAAACCGCTCCCTAATCATTATATTAGGTACCAAATATTTAACGAAAATGAGCAGTGTGAAAAATAATAAAAATCTATAGTTTGAAATCTATAGTTTGAACGTTCCATTTATCAGAAAAAAACTGCCGTCCCTAGCAATTCCGAGCCCATTTGCTCTTCTACCATTTCAGCCCACATTGCCCCGTCGTAGTGGCGTAACGTTCAGGCCTGCAAGGGCCGTAAAGCGGGCTGGCCTAAGTTAAAGGGGTCCAATTTTTAGTCTGAAGTTTTTGTGATTGAAAACAATATTAATTACTTCACACATTCTCTGATACTTTGCGATTGTTGATCCAATAAAAGGTTAAAAACAGCATCTTCTAGAGGAACGACTTTTTTCTGCTTTGGTAGTTTATGTAACCATGTTTTTAAATCTATAAAGGTAGACAAATCATTTGTGTTTTATAATAATCTTAATTTCATAAAATTAAATAATAAATGCAGATTTTTTGGTTATTAAACATAGACTGATGGATTCGAATTTGTTTAAGGATTTTTTAACGCGTTATGTTTGCTAAACACTTTTATGAAGGGGGCCCGGATTAAAGTGTCGCGGGCGGGCCAGCAATCGTATCGTTATGCTACTGTCCCATCCCCTCTACATTCCTTCCCCTGGCGTCTCATTGTCTCGCCCCGCTGTGGCCAAAGCTATCACTCCCCCCCCTCTTTGGCACCCGCTCCATCTCCCGATCGAGCCTTCTTATCAGACCGCGCCCCCAACTCTCGCCTCCGTCCCCGCGTCCTCACGCCCCCTCGTTCGCACGCTGAACGGCTCCCGCCCCGGCGTGCCGCGCCCCACGCCCCCGCCCCGCCCCAACCCCGTCCACCGACTCCCTCCTTGCCCCACACCCCTACGCCCACACGCTCCTCGGTCCCCCGCCACCCCTAACCCTCCCACCCCTCCACCCTCATCCTTCCGTCCCGCCCGTGCCCCCTCCGATATCATTTCCACTTCCACTCTACCCCCCTCCCCCATTCCTTGCACCAGTCGTCCCGCGTCGCCTTTTCCTCAGTTTCGCTGCCCCGGTGCTATCCTCTGCGGCCTTATTTTCTCGTTTGAGAAACATTTTCCATTTCCCCTGGATATGAGGACGGCTGCGTTCATAAATTTATCCACATTATACAGCACATTCCCGTGTAATTCCGGGACGCCCGTCTGCAAGAAGGAGCACAGCCCGCCGCCGGACGAGGAGAGTGGAGGGGAAGGAGGTGAGCCACCCTGCCTGCTGCTTCGCGGCGGAGGCGACGCACTTCTTTGGGCTCCTTCGGCGTCCAGGAAGTCTTTCCGCAAAGATATTGCGCCTCTTTGTCTTCGCTGTTGTCGGTGAAGGAAATTTTGTTGTGCCCTTTGTCTCTTAGTCACTGGGACGCAGGATGTCATACGACTCGTTCTTGGCCATGTGCCGGCTTCTCGCAAGACAGAAATTTGTCTCAAAAATTTGTTGTCACTTTGTAAATAAACGTATATGCATTTAGTGCCCTTATCGTGTGTTGTATCAATTTGAAACTTGAACGTTAGTAATTGATCTTTTTGTTCATTTAACCTTCTTTTATTGCACTTGAACTTTGATTTCATGCAAAATCTGTCCGTACGGCAAATTTTATTTTGTTTGTCATCACTATAATGAATGGACTTTCATCCTTCATTCACAATCAATTACTGATTAAGGAGCAGTACACTTTTGTTAAGGTGTTGGCTCAACATTTCTATGTGGAGTGTCAGACTGTAAGAAGTTGCTACATGGTGCAACCTAATTATCATGTATAGCTCATGTAATTCCCACTATAGCTTTCACCAATAAAATAATATAGCTTTCACGAAACAAATTGTCACTGGCATGAATTTGTCGAATTTGTTCGTGCATATCGTGTGTGTATATATATATATATATATATATATATATATATATATATATATATATATATATATATATATATCAGAAAACAGTCAACGACAAACACTAACTCGTTATAAGTCGTCAGAAAGTACTAGCAGTACTGAGTACTAGGGATGCTCTTCCTCCATTCTTCCACTACAATGGCGGCGGGAAACCTCTTCAAATTATTCCGCGACTGCAGCGCTCTCAGTGAGTGTAGTTTATTTCCAATGTCTTTGGATGACATCGACATTTGCTGTATGTACAATCAGTTTATTTACAATATATTAGAACTATATACGGCTCTGGGTTTAACACCGGTGTTCTACCTCCGTACCTCCTTACTGCTCCCCGTATCTCGGCTAGTGCAGATCCTCCAGCCCGGCGTTTTACAGCTTCGGTACTCGGACACTCAATACAATGGACTGGCAGTGTCTATGAGTGCACTCTACCTCCCGGGCTAGCAGTTGCGACTACACGCATGGCGGATGAAAGCAAATTCGGAATCTTTGTTTTTATTTGTGTGTTTTTGCGTGAATCTTTAAATGTGCATTTTCAACCTTTCCTCTCTTTCTCTTCGAAGATCTTTATCTTTTCTTTCTGAAGGATGCGTAACTCATAATCCTCATTTTCATCACTGAGAAAATCTATTCAGTATTTTCTGTATGCATTCGCAAAGCATTGTTACTTACGTCAGATATTCAGAATTGTTTCTAATGTGTCACTTGGTTATGAAGTATGATTGACACAATTATGGATTGTTATTGAAATTCATATTTGTTTTTCATTTTTAGACATTTGGCAGTCAGGCTTACTCGCCAGTTCGGCTCGGAGAAAACACCGGAAGTAGGGCGCGCCAGGAATGTGTCTCCGCACCGAGTCGAATCAGGGCCTCCTATTAAAAAATTGCATCGGAAACAAGTGAATGAGACATTTCCAGCATCAGTTATGATTGTGGTGAGTATGCAACTTACGTTTTCTTTTGTTACAAGCTGAAGCTCGTGTTATTAACATACTTTCTGTTGCACTCTCACTAGCAAGGCGCCACTTACTGCCGCACTGAATTTCAATCTCCGATGGGAAGTTTGTTGATTTTGTCCTCTAAGCATGTTTATAGAGTTTTCTTTATTATATATTTCTAATTTTTACATGGTCTTGTCGAGCCTCTTTGGTTCATTGTTATCAAAAAAGTATGTGTTGATTACTATCGAAGTACGCAAAATTTTCAAAAATAGAGGCAAGGTATGGTACTGAGTAACTTAAATTCATTCTTGTAAGTTAAAGATAAACTTAAATATCTCTCTTAAAAGGTTGGAAATTACTTCGTGAATTTTTAACAAGATGCAACAGTTTCCGACTTTCCCTTACTGCTTTTGCAAATGCCCCATTTCCTTTATCTTTGCAAACGGATTCTACGCCCCCTGCTTCCGCGTATTACTCTCGGAGACTGAATAAATGCGGAGTACCAGTAATCCTTAACATGAAGTGCGCGAGCAACATATTAACAGCGACGGTTGGATCTTTTGTTTGCCGGCAAGTTGATGTTTAGCAACAAATTGATTTTCTGTGTTTGGCATTAAAATGCCTAACTATAATAAAGATGTTTTGCCATACGAAATCTCACATGATAATTATCTGATAATATTCATTTCTTCAGGCATTACTTATAGTTGATTCATTTAGAGTTAACGATATTGTGATACTCAAACAAGCAGCACAATATAGGAAAACCTCGTGAAATTAACAAATTATAATACTTTGGTCTTACAAAATCGCAAAGCTTTTTGAGAGGTCGTTGGAGTGAAAAAGTGATAAATTCATCAGCCGAGGGTTGTGATCTATTTACTTTCAGAAAAGCAAACTGATATATTCTACTTCAATGAAATCCGAGTCATTTCTATTTTAGAAGACCATGAGTTCGTCCTTCAAAGGACGCCTTATGAAACTTCTCAAAAACTAATGAGCTCAAAATTCTGCCTTTTAAAAAACGCTCAGACTCAATTTTCTCAAAAAGTACTCCTTTTGACTTTTGCGTACACGTACGTATATACGAGGTATTGTAAGTATTATAAGGGAAAGTTACGTTACGCTGCGGAAAATCGATTTCGAGATTTCAACGGAAACATTCGTTTTGGGGTCCTGCGATACCGAAAAAGTGTTTTTTTAAACGCCCGTCTGTTTGTCTGCCTGCCTGTCTGTCTGTCTGTCCGTCCGTGCGTCCGTCCGTCCGTTGACTTGTCTCTAACGTCGTTAACACTTATACTAGGGACCATTTGTTCACATTATTATACGTTTAATAAGATACACTGTGCTAATTAAACAATGTCAAATAAGGATCTCCGAAAACATGCCTTTCCTGTGAAACTAGATCCAAACATTCAAAATTTTCAGAAATGCTTTAACGCCATTTTTTCAAACGTCTCCAAATTGTTCTTCAAAGTCTCCGAACAATAGTGCAATGTCACTTTTAAATGACGTAAACTTCATTTAGGGGTATGTTTTTGTTTCTTCAAAAGTTATACTAATGTACTGTAAGTAATTTCTTTAAAGATCTCTCACGCGTTAATATGCACATGCCATGCAGAGATATGTAAACACTATTGTATATGTTGCATTTATGTCCTTCAAATGACTTCGAGTTTTTCGAAAACTCTAAACTTTTCTGTGAAAAAGAGTTTCAAATTTATAGTAGCGCTTAAACGTCAGTTTTTAGTTTTTAAAAACGATTCCAAATTTTTCAAAGAAATTTATTTAGGACGAAAATTTACTGTTCTATAATATTCTTAAAATAATATTTCCTGTCTACTATTATAAAACCGAAAAATTAAAGAAAATTTCAAAAATATGTACTTTAGGCGGCGATAGATGGTAGTTGCCAAGAACATGTATAGCACGCCGAGACCAAAGGATATAGAAAACTAATACGGGAAAGTCTGTGCGATTCTGTAGCGCCTATATGCCATTCTGTAGTGCCTATACTTATTCTAACAGATAGGGATTGAATTGCCTGAATTAAAAGTCGTAAATGCCACTTTCATAAATTCTTTTGTTTTTCCAAAAGTTAAGAAAATTCTTTTTTCTAATACTTTCACGCCGTTCCTACTAGCAATTTTTATACATAAATGCGTTTGTGAGTACAGTTGCTTGAAATAATTTTTATGAAAGTTGTCGAAAACTCAAAAGTTTTTTCGGTGAAAAGGAGCTTCTCTCTTTCTCTCTTTTTCTCTCTCTCTTTCTCTCTTTTTTATCTCTCTCTTTCTCTCTCTTTTTCTCTCTCTCTTCCTCTCTCTTTTCCTCTCTCTCTCCACCTCTCTCTCTTCCTCTCTCTCTTCCTCTCTCTCTCTTCCTCTCTCTCTCTTCCTCTCTCTCTCTCTTCCCTTCTGCTCTCCCTCTTCTCCTCGCCTCTCTTCCTCCTCTCTCCCTCTCTTCCTCTCTCCTCTCCACCTCTCTCTCTTCCCTCTCTTCCTCCCTCTCTCTCTCCTCTCTCTCTCCCTCTCTCTCCCTTCTCTTCCCTCTCTCTCCCTTCTCTCTCTCCCTCCCTCCTCCTTCTCTTCTCCCTCTTCCCTCTCTCGTCTCACCTCTTCTCTCTCCCTCT
>BOPP01000022.1:6180375-6216121 GCA_017312745.1 Gryllus bimaculatus
CTCTCTCAAGGCAGCGTCCTGCATGTCGTTAATTTGTTTCCCGACCTGCCAAATTGGTCCCTTTTTAGAGTAACTCCTCTGTATTACTCTTTTATAATGTCATTTTTCAATTCTACCATTAAGAGACAGAAAAATTCAGCAATTTTGAAAATGTCGTTTTGGCGGCGATGAATGGCAGTTGGGTCACAGATGAGGCAAAACGCAAAAGGCCAAAGAAATGTATAAACTAGTACGAGAAATTTTGTGCCCTTGTGTTGCACCACTAGTTTATTTATTCATTTATCGTCAGAAACGGTTAAAAAACTGTTCGATGTACATTCCATATCAATTGTTCATATAAACGTAAAACGTCTCGTCTGCGCGCTCTACCAACAGCTAATAATACTGAACTGCTTGTAGTTTATCTTTCTGCTCCTAGATCGCAGCACCCACTAATTTCGCGTAAAAACTTGAGACGATTAATCGAAACGCAGCATTGTGCGCAGATTCTTTCATGTGCTCAAGATTTCTCTTTCACCATGGCACTCCTCATAACCGACCTCGGAATAAACAAAACATTAGTGGCAGTCCATAAATTAAACTTATTTTTATCCATGATTTCCGCCATTATTTGAAGTACTTTGTAACACGCCTTCTGGATGTCGCATGGGAATATATTACTTTGCACATTTTAATTGGATTTTAGAATATAGATCAATATTTAACACTCTTCGTAATACAAAGATTCAATAAAAAGAGAAGGGAAAAAATTCCATTTATTGTTACAATTTACACACAAAAATTTTAATTTAATTTTTTAAAATATCAGTTAATATTTAAAGGATTTAGCAAAATACTGAAAAAATGAATTAATTCGCAAAATGTTAAAAAATGATGTTATGTAAGACTAAACAAATGGCACCCCACCCCCCACCCCTAT
The DNA here is from genome assembly GCA_017312745.1 of Gryllus bimaculatus. Lineage (NCBI taxonomy): Eukaryota > Metazoa > Arthropoda > Insecta > Orthoptera > Gryllidae > Gryllus > Gryllus bimaculatus. Next base: position 6,181,295 of record BOPP01000022.1, read on the forward strand.
GTAACACACCGTAATGTATGGAGAACCCCTTGCAGTACTTTCTTTCTTTGTTATTCAATGTCAGCCCTGCATATTGTAGTGGTCCTTTAGTATAATATAGCTCAATTTAGTAAAAATTAATACATTTATTATTTAAAACATATTGTGAGTGTATGAATCAAAATATCTGATATTTGGAAAAAAATATTTTTTTAAACAATTGTCAGATTTGAGAATCGTATATGGGAGATTATAAAAATGTACAAGGTGTTCAAAAATGACTTAAAAATCATCGTTCGTCCAAGAAATCAGTTAATATTACTTTAAAAGAGACTACAAACTTACCAATAATATTGACAATCTTTTTGAGATTCTTTTTTCTTTTTCAAAGAATTTGAAAGTGTTTTAAATAACATAAATAACGCATCTACCCCAGGAATAGATAATATACTTAATAAAATGGTAAAAGTTTAATTTTAATCGGAATTTTTAAAAATAGTGGTAATTGATCTTCTTAATGATGTCTTCAGAACTTTAACTTTTCGAAAACAATGAAAATATTATCTCACTGCATTTATTCCTAACTCCAATATCGAGTTTTTCCCCTGTCTATGGTCATTGTCTATTAAAAATGTATGTATAATTGTTTGTCCAGGAACTTTAAATAAAATAAATTGCTTTTCCATCTCAATATGGATTCAGAGAGGTAAATCCTGTGCAGATAATCTATAATATTTCTATTCTCAAAAGATTTCTTTCATACATGCTCACATACATGAAAGTTTTTATTAAAAAGTCTTGAAACTTCATCCTTACACAAAAGGAACTGTTAGGAATTTCATTCTTCTGAACTATATATATTGTGTTGAGAATCTTTGGTTCAAGGGCTCATTATTCAGTGATGCCACCATAAGAAGAGCAGAAGTTCTTAGGCTTAGTGTTTACCAAGATGTATGAAATATCTTACACTGTGTGTTTACAAGTTCTTCTGGGTTCAGAGTGTATCATGTACACACACACGTAGTTTACTCATTAAATAATGTTTAGAGTCTACCTCTTTAATTAATGCCTAGCATACCATTTCCTCACACAGGAACTTTTGACAATATTGTTTCTATTGTTTTCATTAAGAACTTAGTTGAAATGGGTTTACCATAAATCACATTTGTTTTTTCTTGTTATAATGTATAAATAGTCACTTTGATGCATTTATGTTGTTCATAAAATTCTGACTATAATAGATAGAGATTTTAATGTATTACTAAGAATACAAATAGTTTTCTTCATTGTAAGATAATGTAAGTACAATTTGAACCAAATACAAGCAATATTAGTAATATAAGTACATAAATGTAGCAGAATAATAGCATTTGTAAGTTGTTTTCTGTTCACCATTACAGTTTGCAAGATATAATGAAGTAGATTGTTAGTTTTTGGAACATTTCTGAACATCAAAATTCAATTCCTAATAAGTAAATCTCCATAACATTAAAGTAAACAAGAAATCTGTGAGTATTATAGAATCTTAAATGTTCAATAATACTCACTAAATAACTATGTAAAAACATGAAGATAATAATACCAAATTCATATAGGGTAAAATTATTTTACAGATATTTTTGCTAATGGTAACTTTATAGCCAACTCAACATTCAAAATGAATTGTTAAAAGGGACTTCAAACAAAGTGCTTTTGCAACAAACTAAAAACTGTTAATTTAGACAGAAAGAGAAAAACCTTTCTTGAGATACTTACTTTGTTGGTTATTAATAGTTTTGTAAATTTACCATACATTTTAAACTTTAGACTTCCCATGTTGGGCTGACAGAATCAGTGAAGTGTCTTCATTGAGTTCTTTCTTCAGGCATAATCAGAATAAATTGATAAACTCACTCCTAGTTGTCATAATTGGCAACAGGTAATACAGAATGATTCTTTGGTTTCTCAATAATTAAAAATAAATTTTATTTGCTTCATCAATTATGCTCTGTAAAAGTGTTATCTTCTTAATATGTTTTCTGATGAACTTTAATTATTAATCCATAATTTCTCATACCTGAGTTTACAACTAAAGTCTCATATTCAGTGCGTCACTGCTTACAATACAGCTGATGTCATGTGAACAGGAAGAGACAATGTTCAGTATTCACATGTGCCATTTCAGAACTGAATTTTTGCTGCTCCAGAACTTCATTTACCACACACTCAGTAGCAGCAATTTCGTTGCGACAGTCCACTATTTTCTAATACATTATAGCTGGTTTTTTTTTCATATTCATCCTATCAAACACTGCAAATGTAACTAGTATAATTTAAAGTACAGGTTGATCCTGTGCAAACATTTTATATCTTTTAAATGATTGCTTAAAAGTGAAAATTGCTTCATATTGCAACCCACCTATGAGCATTTCTGACAGCTTACAATGCTGTCATGGAATATCTTTCAAAAACAGTACATTGAAAAATATCTCATTTTGTCAATAGATCTATTTTACTGCCATTTTTGTTTGTTTGTTTGTTTGTTTTGTTTTTTCTACGTTTCAATTTTTCCCCCACTAATAGAAAAAGGGATACTTCAAAGCATAGTGCACGTCTTATTTGTGTCAAACTCTCTGAATTTTTCAAAATTGCCAATTTTGAAATATATTTTTAATTAAGCAGTGAGAAAATGTATTCTGTTGTAACCTAGTTACATTTGTGTTATGCATGTCAATTAAAACAAATCATTTACTTATTTATTTACAGACTCTTATCCAATATACAAAGTGTTATATATGAATTGTGTTAACATATGAATAGGATAGCTAACAAAATAACAATGACATAATTAATCTCATAATATCAAATTCAATAATACCATTATATATTGATTAAAAAGTGACAGCTTATTTTCCGCATCTCTTGTAAAGTTTGAATTGGAAGGTTCCCAGAGATAAATATAAAGGTTATTTGCTAATTTACACATCTGTGAAATCAGATTATTTGATAGCAGTGTGTAGTTTAAGCAAAAAATTATTATTTCTTCTTGAAGCAGAGGGAACACAAAACCTCAATTGCTCAATTGCAACAAAAGTGGAGAATCAATCACCCCATTAACTAATTTGTATAAAAAGTGTAGATCACAATGAATATAGTTTCTTAATGAGGAAAAAAAGGGAATACCTAACAGAGACAAATTAATTAAATATTCGTGATTCTTTAATTGATCACATAAATGTAAGCGATTTGATGCAGTTTTAAAAAACTTATATTGGACGGTTTCTAATTTTTGAACATAGCTTTGAAAAGAGGGGGCTAGCTACTGATTAATACATCAAAATAGGTTTGACTAGCATGAGGATCGTGTAATACACTACAAGTCCTTTAAAACCCAGTAGAATTGTTAGTAAAACTGAATTCATCAAGTAGTCGTGTACAAAAGGAACACTAAATGTTGAAAAAGTAATAGTTTTATTGGGATTTAAAACAAGATCTTTACTTGTACACCATTTAACAAATCTATTAAGTGTATTTTGTAATGTGACTGTATCATTAGAGCATTCAATTTATTTTTTTTAATTTACAGTCATCTGCATAAAGCATAAATTCTGTTATTTAGATTCTAATATAGATAATTTATTACAATATAAAAAGCAGTGAATCAAGATGGGGCTCTTGCGGAACACAGTTAATACGTTGAAGCTATCTGAAACAATGTTTCCATATTTAACAGGTTGAGTTCTATTTGTTAAGTAGTTTGAAAACCTTTGCAATAGAGAACCAGAAATACCAACCGCTTTTAGTTTCTGTAGAAGTAGTAAATGGTAGTAAAGGGCTTAAAATGTGAGTTGTTGATTCCATATGCACGTGTTGTTTTCCTTAAACCACAACCTGCTAAATTCTTTTCTTTTTTCCCTCGTTTTTCTTTGTCAAAATTATGATTTAGTCAATTTTCAAAATGCTTGCACTTCACCTTTGGAAGTGATCAAACAGATTCAATGGCTAATAAGCAATTTTTAGAAATAATTTTGGGAAAATGGTTTAACTTGGTTTTCTGTTAAAAGCAAATCTAACACCAAAAAGAAATCAATCAGTACTTAAGTATATCATTTAATTCTTATGAGTACTGTAAAGAAAATCAGTTAAACATTCACGAAAATTCTAAAGTTCAAGTGCAAAGTATTCTTAATATTTTGCATTGTAATGTTTCAGGATGGGGTTTGGAATGGTATCACTGAGATTCATAAATGTGTTCCCGTCTTCCGTTTTGAACCAAAACCCAAAGGATTCAAGTAATTTGTTTTCAACAGTTGAGTTTTCAATGTATCATGATGCAAGCTCTATCGAAAATTATTAATATGTTGAGGGGTTGTTATATTGAAAAAGGAAAATTACCAACACATTTCTTAAAGTTTCTGCACTTTTTTCTGTTTCAATGTTTTTTGGGGTAAAATTCACTGATATTCCTCAAAATGATTCCAATTTACTTTATTTGTCCTAACATAAAATATGGTTTCCATAAATATCTCATTGGAAAAATACAGAGCCTCAGAACTGCACACTGAGATCCATTGGACCCCCAAAACATTTCAAAGTCACACCCAGAAGAAACTTATGATGTCAGCTGCATAGTGCTACATGTAAAATTGAATTAAAGTTAGCTTGCTCTCGAACTTCTTAGTCTTAGTTGGTAACAATACTTCACCAAGAATAGAAGCTAATTCATCAGTGGTGCAACTAGAGTTACTGGAACCTAGTGTGTAGTTTCTCATTGTTCTGCACACAAATAATAAAATAGAAATTGTAAACTTTTTATGATGTATGATGATATCTATCTGATGTAACAAAGGGAATTCTTAACATTTTTGTTTCATCTGCATTCTTGTGTGATGTAATTTCAATGGGTACCATTCATTCTGATTTGATCTCAATAAAATTTGATCTGAATCTGAAGAAAGATTACAAGTTTAAAAAATTTTATTTTTTAAACTCCATTTTTGTGTTTTTTTCCTTGCTTTCTTGCATTATCAAATGAAAATAAACTAAAATAGTAACACACTTTTGAATCATCCATAATTTTCTGAATCTTTTGTAACATGAACTATTTTTGGCATCTGTGTGACCCCAGTACGCAGTTTAGGTAACAAAATATACATGTGTGCAGTTGCAGGGTTAAACCTAATAGTCAGTTTTTTTCCTTACCTTTCCTTGTCAAAAAACTCAAACATTGACATAAAATACATTGTAAATGTGATATAAAATATATTTAAAAAATATAATTAAAAAATTAAAAACATATTTTTATTTTTTATATATTTTAAACACATAATATTTGCGGACGTAATCAAATCCATTGCAGATTTGGCGGGTGATTCAGACCCAGTTGTACGAATTTGGAATCAGCGAGCAGGTTTATATAAATAAAAGATATAGCTGAATATAGTCAAAATAAATTTTATGCCATGGAAACATGAGAAACACCTTGTTTTACAACTAGCCCCCAGAATATTTGAAGGAGTCCATAAAGCAAGATTCTGAAAACAAATAGCATTTTAGTGAGTAAAAAAGCAGCAAAAACTGAATTAAACTTGTTGAGATATTGTTATAAGATGTGTTTGACAAGAAGACCATTTTCAGCAGAACCGGATTCTTGGTTCAAGTTTGATGTCTAAGAATCTGCATTTTGTAAAAAAAAATTAAAAAAGAAAACAATAAAATGGGGGGAAAAAGCACTTTCATTTGCAACAAATCAGAATAATTTGAATAATCCTTAGAAAAAATTCCCAATCTACCCTATCCTCTTCTCAACTTATTACAGGTCAGGTTTGAGTCTAATCTCTTCAGCAATAGGAAACTCTGGACACCACACACATCTTATTATGATAATGTATTCTTGATGGCTTACTAAAAGTGCACTGACCCAGAATGTGGTTCATGGTTTCTGTTGCTGTATTACACTTCCTGCAATATACTTCATTTCTGGGCTTTCCCCTACTAAGAGTTGATTTATTGGTGTTTATTCTCAATTGGAATACCATGACAAATCACCAGATTTCAGAAGACTATAGTCTTTCAAAAAGGCATTTCCAATTGGATCGTTTATATTGGAGGAAGTAATTCACTATACATAGGAGCAAGCATTTTAACTTTTATCCACACTCATCAGTGACCAACAACATGGATTATTGTGTGAAAAATCACCAGAGTCACTGCAGCAAATAGTTTCGCTTTACTATACAAGTGGTATGAAAGAGTAAAAAGAAATAAAAGACACTTATATTGTTCACACCCTCGTGTATCTTCATCAACTGCAATTATTGTGCTAAGCTTGACTGTTTCTCATATATTTAAATCATGGAAAACTTCCTGAATATTGTAGACACTTTCAGCAATTGCCTATCAAGAATGATCCCTTTGGGCGTTTCCTTCCTCTGTTTGATTAGAATTTTTTTAAAAACATATGTAATGTATTTTTAAGGTACATTAACCTATTATTGGAAATATCATATCCTTGATTTGTATTTTTAAGTGTTTCATTACGTTTCCTTTTGTACCAAAAATATTATAGTTAATGTTATCCATACATCCATTTAGATTTAAAAAAGAAAAATAAATTTAAACACTCAAACAACCATTTAATAACGTATATACAAAATACACTCACAAGAACAACTGTCTCTTCTCTATGACAAATTCTATTCTTGCAGTTAGTCTCAGATCTAATTATACAGAAGATTTTTTGGTCACAAGGAAATGTTGAAGCACAATGTTTGCTCGAAGCAATGTTGCAACTCATAGAAAAAATAGTTTTTCTTAGTATATAGACATCATATCAAAAAGGTATTTCATAAATCATAGCAGCACCAATTTTCACTAACAAGAATCAGCTCAGGATTTAAGTTTTGCTAACTGAGCTTCAATGTCATCATCAGTTACTGCTGCTCGTGAAGATTCTCCTAATTTTCCTCGAACTGGTCCAGGAGCAGCTGCCAATTTACCTGATGTTTCAATACCAATCTCGTCAAGCACTTGTTGCACAATAAGATCCCCTTCTTCTTCATCACCTGACTCAGTAAGCATGTCATCCAAGGTATCATTAACTGTAACAAAATATATACTTTTTAATTTTTATGGTTGTAAGTAATTGTTGAATGAAAAATAAAATAAAATAATTCAGATCACGAAAAAAAAAACAGCATTTAAAATAATTTTAAGAAGTGCAATTTTAGTCAATCATCATACTATTTATTTATCTTTAATTCCTTCATTAATAAATTCATATTTGCTTCTGTTTCTGATACTAAGTTGAAACCAAAATTTTAAGGACATTCATTATAGATGGATAAAACAGAACGCAGTAACCATTTTTTATTGCATAACATTTATAAACAGATTTGCATTTCACAAGAAAATTACTAATATTAAAAATTTAAGGATAAAACTGAAACTTACTCATTTCATCTGTCATATCTAATTTCATCATTTGTTGACTAAATGCTTTAGTGTCAGCTGCTATTTTTTCAGGTTTCATTAAAGCATTCATCTGACCCATAGTTTTAGCAGTTGTACTCATTGCATCAGCAAGCTTGATATTAGCACCCATTGTCTTGTTTTGAGCTGCTATGCCACTTATCTAAAGGAGAGACATAATCGATGAAACTATGGACCACATTTAAAACACAGCATTTTGTATGGTTCATGAATTTGTAATAACATTATTGTTAGAGAACTAAAAACAATTATTCTGTTTTACCTTACTGTTGACAGCATAGGTTCGGGTCTTCTGTTTCCTCAGCTGAATCAATTGTTTTGCCAAAATTGTACAACCTTCTTTGTTTCCTTCTTTTGCCATTTTTTTAATTTCCATTTCCTACAATTAACAGTAAACTTATGATGTACTATTTACTTAAGTGGATAACGCAAGTGTCAAGATCCAAGTGTCATACCAATTTCTTCTCTTCCCTCTCCAGTTCCCTGCGATCTCTTTCAACATCTCTGCCGACTTTCCTTAATGCTCTGTCATTATCTCGTTGTTGTTCTGCAAGGTAGAAATTTTCATGGAAGAATGAATACATTTTATAATGCCATTCTATATTCACATGCAACATAACCTTTTACTTACAACTTTTAAGTGTTCAACACTTACCTTTAAGGGTTGGAGCTTTCTTAAATAGGTTAAACATATTGAAAAAATTAATATAACTAATATTTTACTGAATCTACTTGACAGGAATTAAACTTATATTCGCTAGCTAAATGACCAATGTTTACACTGATGCATGTGACCTGTGACGTAAAGTCAGGCACGGTCAGGCAATGCTTTCTCTGGTTCTTCTGATGACTCACTAGAGGCCACAGTGTAAGATATCTGTATACCGTGCAGCGGCCGGGGAAGTGAATCGGTAGCGTTCCGTGCGCAAGACCTCATTGCGCGAAATTTGAATTCGAACTCACGCAGTACTTACTCAGAAAGCTCCTGCTGGTGTTCATTTTGATTATAAGTGCAAATAAACTTGTACCAACTATTTTTTAATGTCATAGTAAAAGCACTTGAAAGATTTATGTATTATATAATAGAAACTTCATGGTATAAAAAACACTTCATTGGAAGTCATTTGAAACACTTCCACTTACAAATGCAATAATGTATACAAATAGCTGGAAATGTACATATTAATGGCGCGAAAGATATTTCAAAACAATTACATTTCCTTGATTTTTGAAACAACAAAAGAGCAGCAAATGTCTTTTATGTCATAAAGAGTGCATTTAGTACTATCCCTACAAAAATATTGAAGAAAAAATTAGAGCAGTTTTTAAGAAAATTGCGTTTGAGCGTTTCTGAAAATGCGGAACTTTGAGCTCATTTTTACAGAAAACTTTTACGTTTTCGAGAAACTCTATCTGACCGCATTTAAAGTACAATCGTCTTCTATATTATTTCAGTAGTATATATACCTTTTGCGGCTCTCACACGCAACCGAGCTTCATAAATGAGGTCTCTAAAGGAAGAGAATTTCACGAAGACGATTCGAAATGCACTTTGCCTTTAAAAATATGACGGATTTGCTTAATAAAAACGCATCCAAATATTCATGTCAAATGCAACCCGCAGCACACAGTCAGATAACGTTTAATAACTCCTAAACTAAGCGTTTTAAGGTCTTGAAGACTAAAATTTTGAGAACATTGGTCTCAAAGTAACATTGTTCACACCGTAATCAATAGGATGAGATTTTCTTAAACATTCTATTGAGGTTTTTTTGGTTCGGCACTTATCGATACTATCAATGCCACCTATATTTCAACCCTTGGTGATGGTGGCCATTTTTGTGACGTCATACTTAAAAGGCTTAAGGCGCGTTTACACGGAGAGAGTTTTCTCTCCTAACTTTTCGCAACTGGTTAGGAGACACGTGTAAACTCTCAGGGAGAGCGATCTTCTCTCCGGAGACATGACGTCACAAGAGATTTTCGAAGTCTCCGCAAGAGAGCAGTGTACTCTGGAATCGATGAGGATCGTATCTCCTGGGAATAAATAGTATTCAAAGAGAGTGGAAGACTTTTTGCTCTCTTGGTATACGAATATTAGTGTGTTCACGTGCTCGATTAGCCATTCTGCGTCTGTCTGTGTCTGTGCGGCGTTCCAACGTGGTCGGTTGATTTTCTGTTCTTTGTGGGGAATTATATACTAGGGAATTATAAATACAAATGACAAAGAACTGTATGTATTTCCTGTGACCAAAAACCGCCGTACCGTCAAACCAAGTCTCTTTCGAAATAAATTCTTTTCCACTTTTCTTGCTTTTTGATTGCGTGAGATATTTCCTAATAAAAAATTCAAATTCTTCTGAAATTACGAAGATTTTGTACTTGACTACATTATTGTATATATATATATTTTTTATTACATCTTTTAATAAATTAAAACTTCAAATTACGGATCAATTGTAAATATTTGTTTTATAAAACCATAATTAGGTCTTCTCTTTTATATGCCTGCCCTAGGTGTAATGCCTCTTCCACCAAAATTAACAGATTTCAAATAATTCAAAATAATCTCCTTCGCAACATTTTACATCTTTCCTAGTTTATATCATAACACAAATTTACAGAGAACTTTAAATTGATTCTTTCAAATCGATATACTTAACTTCACTAAAAGTTTCTAAAACAAAATATCAACTTCACCCAGTTTTCAAACTTTTACATTATGTCAAAACTATTCCTCATGGACTCGACCACATTTTCCAAATAATATTTTAAATCCTCCGTAAATTAAAACTTGTTTTATTATTGTCTCTGAAAGAATGTAATGCAATTGAACAGGTAGCAAATAAATATTTTTTAAAAAATCTCTTCTTGCAATTCCGCTATCAAAGTTTTATAAACTCAGTTCTTCTTTCTCAATAAAACAAAATCACTCACAATTGTCTTCTTTCTTCATCCGCTTCTTCAAAATTGTGAAAGTGCCACAGGCAGCTGAAACAGTTGTCACATTCTAACCTCAAACTGCTCGCTGCTGCTTATTCAAGATGGCTGCGCCAGAGAACATCGAGAGACATTTGATAATACAAAAAATGGTTAAACAGCAAGGAGATACTTTTCCGGAGATATCTCAGGAACCAACTCTCCCGTGTGGTAGAAGACTCGCATTTCGGGAGATATTTCGAACCGTGTAAAGCCGTCTGAGAGAGTTTATCTCCGTGACGTCATGAAGTCAGGAGACTTTGTCTCTTCGTGTAAACGCACCTTTAGGCTTTCTATGTATTATCGGCGCAAGTTTTCTTGAGCCCTCGCTTCGCTAGTTGTGAGAGGAGTGGCGAGCTGGGTTATTTTGGGGAAAGGAATTTTACATCTAATTTATTGTTTCTTTTTCGATGCAAAACAGTTTCTATTTCACGGGAACGAACATTCTGGTTATAATATTTTGTCTAAAATGTTCGATGCTATAATTTATTCTTAATTCAATTAAGGAAAGGCAGAGACATTAGGAAAGGAGTGGGGGTAGGTATTCTGGGGCTTAAGAAAACGTGCGCGTATAATACACCGTGGTTTACGCAGACTGACATGATTTATTTGGATAATTATTAATTCAAGATTCGCTCTCGCAGCAACAACTAGAAGTACTACTGATTGCTTAATTCCCATGAAGATTGTTTCTTATTCATGTGGTGAAAGCATTAATTTACCACTTTGTCGAGGTCTATAAGTGCTGTGTACCTAATTGTGGAGGGATTTGGGAGTACAGTGAAGAATGAAGACGTGTCGTGTTAGGTTTGGTTTGTGTTTGACCTGTACCAGTACCAATTTTCGTTATCAGCAGTGATGTGGTGAAATTTTCAAGTCAGCATGTTCACTCACGTAGCTTTCTCAAGAGTAAAAAGCTTTTTTAATATTTTTGTGTCTCTCACGAAAAGCTTCCTGTCAAAGAATATTGAATAATTTACTTCACATATTTTTAAGGAAGTGTAGTGAATTGTTCCAAAAAACCTCTCGATAATACTGAATAAATCTTTATTGAAAATTTCTTTTCAACATCAATTGCTGTGTTTTTTTTATTTTAATATTGTGTTAGTATATTGGAAGTTACCTTTACACATTTTTAAACAAATAAAAATTCGTTAACACTTTTCCCTCTTAAAATGGAAATATAAGGATAGGGGAGAGTCTGGGGTTTAACGTGCGCGAGTTCTCGCACAGTTACACAGAGGTAGTAACGAAAAACGTGTGTTATGGCGCAACACCAGGAACAACAAACTTTTTAAATTAACTAAACAAAATTAGCTTGAAATAAATGAACAACAAAAATCAAAACGCTCTTCCTTCCATACTACAATACTACGTGAATTAATTTAAAAAAAGCAACCAAATTTAAAATTGTAGAAAAATAAGCGAAAGTCATTCGACAACTGTCAACGATCACAATTCAGACGCACGATTCAAATGTTGGCGGTGTCTGGAAATATGTATATCAAGTTTGTGATTAAACTTGTTTGTACAAGTTGTTATTAAACTTGAAGTGTCGGTTCGCTGAGATATCATGGGCAACATTCCTATGTACCGAAGTGAAGTCTAAGCCTACTGAATTGTTTCTAACGGTAACAAGTGATATTTATTACTCAAAGGTGAAGATATTGATTTTCTTATTTTTTTACTCAGAATTGCTTTTCTTGAGGTACGCATGATCGCAGAAAATAATACAATACTTTTTAGTATAAAAATAATTTTTGCACATAGCAGGCTGGCGTCCTCCCCCATCTGTTTCTCATAGTAAATCCAGGAATAATAATGCAATAAGGAAAATAATATTGCAGCGAGTAGGGTTGTACTTTCTCGATCCTGTATTTTCGCATGGAGAACTTTATTTGGCTTCCTCACGAGTAAAAACCTTTTCTAATATTATTGTGACTATCAAGCTAACTGTCAAGGAAGATTGAATAATTACTTCAAATGTTTTTTTTAAGGGAGTGTGAATTGTTCGAATAACATATTTATATAATACTGAATTGATTGAAACTTTTTTACAAATTTGCTTCCAACAATAATTGCATTGTTTTTTATTTTTGGGTGATATTTTTAAAATACGAAATTTTTGCATTTTTAAACAAATAACACGCTTTGTTAACAACGTTCCTTCTTAATGGAAATGGGTAGGAAAAGCGTGAGCATTATGATGCGAGAGTTCTACCACGGGTGCGCTATTCTTCTCCTATATTATTTCAGTAGTATACATACCTTTTAGGCACTCACACGCCACCAATATTGATAAAATGAGGTCTCTAAAGAAAGAAAATTTCACGGGGACGTGACAAATTTCACTTTTACTTTAAAAATGTGAAGAATTTGTAAAATTCTGCATCTAAATATTCACGTCAAATTCAACCTGCATAACTCGGCCCTAGTGTCAATATATATATATATATATATATATATATATATATATATATATATATATATATATAGTTAAATAACTTCTCAGGATAAAGACCAATGGCCTCAATCAATCGTTTTACGTGCCGTAATCTACTGAATAAGGTATTATTACAATTTCTGTTACATTTTTGCTGGTCCGACGCTTCGATATTATCCAATACCACTATATTACTCCGCGCTGGAGGCGACCTTTGTTTGTAGCTTATATGTATGATTTCTGTGAACATCGTGATGAATTTTCCGTGAACACTGTGATTTGTGCCGGCTGATGAGGTTTATTTGCAAAATATTTAATTCTAGATAATGTAAATAAACCTAAATACTCTCGCAGCAACAACTAGAAATAGTAGCTTGATACAAATGAAGTCTGCTTTTTATGTGTATAGTGCAACCGGTCATTTATCGAATGTAAGAAATGCTCTTCTTATTTCTGTGAAAAGTTTGTGATATACCCAAACTACACTATCTACTAAATCTGCGGAATCAGTGACCTACAGAATCTGCAACTGTATGTGAAATGAAACTAATTACTTGATATTCTAGGCTATTAAATTGCATGAGTGTACCTCTCAGTTCGGTAATGAAGAAAATAATATTCCAAAGAGTAGAGTTATGCTTGCCCGAACGTCTATTTTCACTTGGACAACTTGCAAGTTGGTTTAATATTAAGCTTTCAATAGTAGTACATTAAACCTCCAATACGGGTTTCAATTGTTCAAGAGATAAAAAAATAAGAATTTGCCCCGAAGCACTTTGGCCGGCGGCACTCTTGATGCGACATCGACAAACCGGAAAAAACGACACAAATGAAGTGAGTAAGAAAATACTGAAACATTCTTTTTTGGCATACTAATGCTCCACCAAGTTTCTTCGAGAGAACAGTTGTATTAGTTACCCCATGGGAGTTTCAAAATTAAAACTCTTCTGGAAAAACAAACTTTAAATTGTGACGTTGTTACAACAAAGGCATCAACGTTATAAACTAAGAATGATATATGAAAGAGAAACGTGCTGAACTGAATTTATATTATGTCATTAATTGTATTCATTTTATGTCAGTTTTTCGAACTAAAATTTCAAATGTCAAACCTATGCCAAATTGTATTTTGATCATATGTTTAGTGCTTAGAATTGGAATATTGGAAAGAAACGGGAAAATATGTTGTACTTGTAATATTATTTGACACCAGAATATCGTGATGAGAAAAACTAGCGATAAACAACAAATTGGTTTTCCTGCTATTTGTTAGGTGACGCAAGAGTGGATTTTTAATCGGATTTCTGCTGCAAACACCAGGACCTGAAATGCAGATGTCTCAGCTACAAAGATTACGAATTTCTAGAGCATGTAGGGAAGAGAGTTGATCACCTTTTGCCAAGGACCATGAGGAAACCTCATCGAGTTACGCTAATGCAATTTTGAATAAATCGAGCCTGATTGGCAACGCGTCCTGTCTTTCCATCAGGGACGGTTTTCAAAATTGGATATCACATTTAGTTATATTTTCCACCATATGTTCCTTGAACAAAAAAACGATCACTTTTGATTTCCCTACAAGTGCTAGAAGTTTTCAAATTGATTTTGAGACACACGATATGTGTGGTACGTAATCTCTCTGATGTGGTACTTGTGTATAAATTATCGGAATGTCTCAGGTGGGAGAATGGGGGGGTGAGTTTCTCTTACCTGCAAATTCCCCATTGGACTAGGCAATGTGAAGTTCTCGCTCACTAGTTAAGTTTTTTTAGCAGCACTTAAACTACCACACTTTTATACAAAATACACAATGTTCAGTCCTTCACACAACGTTCACTTTACTTAACAAATACAACTTATCCTCACTTATCTAGAATTCCGTGATATCTCAACAGTTGTTCGCGTACTGTGTATTGCAACAGTTACGGTCACTGCTTTGGCATCACAAATACATCGTGTGTTTGCGTAGTTGGTCTTTGCAAGGTGTATGCAATACGCGTAATATATTAATGATCATTGTCATGAACGTATGTACTCATCTATGCGCGTAATTTTCCACGCCTACTAACTTTATTGTAACATGTCACAAAATCAACATCTTCATGACAGCATCGATAAATGCCTACGTACCTACCACCGTGCTCGTTTAGCGACTTTACAAACTTACGTCTTCAGTTGCTCCTGCTTAATCACTTCTATTCACTATGTAACTTCACTATCTGTGCATGTCATCATAAGTTCAGTGGGGAATTTAGTTATTGTAATTATAATTTCTCGCAAAAGTACATGTTCTCGCAAAAGTAAGTCGATTCCCTTATGAAGGACATGAGGGATACTAGCCAAAATCTAAAGCTGATTTGCCATTGCAAATCGTTTTATTACACCGGAGAGAACATTTGATGAATGATTGCCAAAAACACATTTCCGTCTGCATGCAGAAATATATGGGTTAAGGTAGGGATTCCAGAATTTCAGAAAATGTGCACAGAATACACTTTTCACCGTAATACGTCAAGCACAGTTTTTGGCGTTAAATAAATATATAAATAAAAATACTTAGTTCACCATCATAAAAGGAAGACAAACACGCAATTTATTACGAAATAAAAATGACCTTAATAAAATGAATCTTAAAGATACTTAATTACAGTGTAGAATTTAAATCATTTTTACAAAATGTTAACAGAGACAAACGATACAAATATTTACAAGATATTATTAAAATACCATTATATAATCTCAAATAGTGTACTAATGATTAACTATTCCTACGAATTATGAGAAATGACATTCATATGTAGTATAACTATCAACAAGCATATGTACGTTTAGTTCACGTTGAAACAAATCGATGAATACTTTAATTACGTTACTAAATTAAGCTGCTTTCTTAGAAAGCAACACTTACGATGATACTATATATTAGATATCATAAAAGAACTTTGTTCGATGAATAAATAGACTTGCGTTTAATTTATGCTGAATGTTTCATTACCAGACATTCAATAACTGACAATTATGACCCATAGAGGTGAAGTTATGAGTAAGATTATTTATATTATAGTTATTAATAAGATAATTCATAATTATTCATCTACAATTATTTAACTTTTAAGACCTATATATTTTGAAAAATCGGAATTAGTGTTTTATCAGTGTAAAACTCTTTAAACGAGTACTACATTTTTATCAAATCACAATTTATTTTAGGTACTTGGCGGTTGCGAATCCGTTTCGATACCAAAATGAAACGAAAATAAAATGTGATTAAAATGAAGTATATGTATTAACAACGTATTTACGTACACAAAAATACTATAAAACGTTATTTATAACATTTTAACAGAAACGAGTGAATTACGAATTAACAATAATTCGTAGATATATGTTTCTAAAAATATATTAAATTGCATTAGTATCAACAGGATCATATCCTTTTTTTGGTCTAGATTCAATTTCCGGAGAAATCCCTTCAAGTTCCTTGAGTATGGAATCAATTGGTCGGTTCTTAGTTTCTGGTACAGCGGCAATGATAAAAGCTACCCCAAGAGCGCATGTTGTAGCAAATCCCCAATAACATGTATAAACACCCACTATATCCGCAACCGTATAGAAAAATTTGCCGATAATGAAGGACAATATACCAGGTATCGGACCGGAAACAGCCAAAGCGGTACTGACTAGCTTCGGAGAAAATATTTCCGTATACACCAACATCGAAATTGGGCCTAAACCGATATTAAAACCAATTATATAGACTGATAAACACACTAGAGTAACCCAACCAAACTTAGATGTATCCTCTCCTATGTGCTTGAGATAAAAGTATAGGCCCATGCCAAACAAACTCACAGCCATAAACACGTCAGAAATAATCAGCAAGATTTTCCTTCCCATGCGCTTGCACAAAAACACTGACACGATCGTCCCGACAAGCATCATGAAACCAACGACAATGGACGAAAGGTACGGCGACATGTTGCTTCCAGCTTCCTGAAAGATTTGGACGGTGTAACTGACGATGCAGAAGAGCCCAGAGAACTGCTGGTTGATCATGATGCCGATCATGATGATTCCAGCTCGCCTGGACGCCTTGCTGGTGAACAACTCCTTGAGAATGGAGGGCCCGCCGGGAACGTTGGCCTTCATAGATCTCAGCGACTCGTTCACGCAGTCTACCTCGGCCTGCACGTCGTAGCGAGGCCCTCTGAGGATGACGAGGGCGCTTCGCGCCTCGTCCTCGCGCCCTTTCATCAGAAGGTAGACGGGCGTCTCCGGCAGCCAGAAGAGGAGGACGAGGAAGAGCACGGCGGGCAGGGCGCACAGCCACGAGGTGGTGACGACAGAGCAGTAGGTGCCGATGACGTAGACGGCCAGCACGCCCACGTTGATGACGATGGTCATGAGCACGCCCAACGGGCCACGCGTCTCGTCGTCGGAGATCTCTCTGATGTACAGCGGCGTGAAGATGAAACCGAAGGCGCACGCCCAGCCCAGCAGCGATCGCGACACGTACCTGTGGAAAGAGTTATCGTAAGTAATACCATGTGGGCTTTGGAAATTGTTCGTAACTCCTCGACTCGCGAAGCGAGGATGGATCTATCTGAGAATTTCCAAAGCACGAGTGGTATTTAATAGGACTATTCCACGATTCATATTACATCCAACAGAGTTCAAAAATGCACTAAATATTGAAAATAACTGAAAGCATTTTAAAATAAAAGAGTTTTTTAGTACAAACGCAGCTTATTGCACATCAACACAGCAATCGATACATATCGCCTCCTATGATGTATATCGTTTTAGATGTCTAACTCCTACGATACAGCTTATTATTGGCCAGCAGAGAGGGGAGGTAAGAAAAATCGTATAGAAAAAGCGATACATTTTTTGAGATACACCGCCGTGACTTGTGCATTTTATATGTATAGTTAAACACTACGGGTTTTAATTTTACGAGAGGATTAGTCATTGGTAATAAAACGATCGCATTGGAAATATTCAATAATTTTACCAGGAAATTTCCAATGTAAGTATTGTATTTAATAAGACCATTCCATACTTCAAAATTCCCAAAATTCCCAACATTTTAACTATGTTAATGAAACGCGTGCTTTCAGTGCAACCGCATCACGTGACTGATATTATTGCAACTTATGATTGCCCATTGGGGAGAAGCGGTTAGAAAATTCAAATAGATAAAAACATTTTTAGATCCACCACTCTGATTAAGGTATGTCAGATGTGTTGATAAAAGGTATTGGTGTTAATTTCATGGGTGGAATAGTTTGTGTAAGTAATTGTCTTAGGGCGAGATGCATAATCTTATTATAAAGTATTATACCAATCGTTAGAATTATTTGTTCAAAAGGTTACATAATACAAATAATATGTTTAAACTCATTGAAATTAATTAGTGAATGCATACATCCTAGTATGCTCTGTGTAAACAGGTGACTCGTTATTAACTGGATTACCGTTAATGAAGGTATTGGTCTCACTGTCCTAAATAATTGATAAAGAAATTCTATTGTCGCCTTTTATAATCTGTAGCCCCCCTTGAATTTCCTTTTTATTATAGCAATGCGTAAGTTCAACATGATGCATTATAATACGTCAAATATTAACATCTTTTCTTTTGTCGAAGGCGAATTTATGCCAATTTATGCCGAAGGCCATTTATGCGTTCTTGTTACAGAGTGGAACAACTAAGTGATAACACCCCTTGAAACTTCTCAACCGTGCATGTTAAGAAGATGCCGTTTGAACAGTCGTTGCATCAATAGGGGCTACATGACTAAAACTTACTTCGTCTTTGCACCATTTTTTACTAAAAAGATATAAGATCAACTTTGTTTTTTAATTGGAACCCTACGCTAACTTTTAGGGCATTGTAATGGGGGTAAAAATACTATTTCAAATATGTGCATTAAAACGTGTACTTAAGCGAATGGTTTTTTAGAAACTGATATGTTTTTGTAACATATTTTTCCATTTAAGTGGCAATTTTCCTTTTAACTAAATGAGGAACTTTGCGAGGCAGTCCTTCTGACAAACGCGCTCGTTTATTTGAGCACAGTAACGACTACTTTCTCCGATACTAATTTTGCCGAAAGATGACTTCGCCAAGGAAGACTCAACTCCTGTGTACAAGTGCGGAATGCGGTATGCAGCGTTTGAGTCTTCCACAATAATATATACTTTTTACAAGAAGGAGCACATACATATTTTTCAAGTCATGCGAACACAAACATGGAAGCTGAGTAATTGAAAGGAATTGTGTAGATTCGGCCTTTGTCATCGTGCGCAGTGTGGCCAGAATTTGTGCAGCCCTACTTTAGAACTACATTGCTGTATCTGAAATTATCATCTTCAGTAGGAATCTAGGCTTTTCGCTTATTTGTACAGTCTATTTCGCCAATGTCATCGAGGTTGTGAGTTTTTCAGTTAACCAAATTTAGTGATAATTGCAAGGAAACATTCTCTCCTTGAAATGTAGGGAAATGTCAAGTTTTTAAGAGTAATGGTCTGTGATGGAAGATAATAATTCTCATAGTATTCGTTACTGGATGTAATTTGAATGAATAAATAATGAATGTAATTTTAAAAGCAGTTTTATGTGTGAGATACATACATGTATTTTATAAAACATCAGAAAAATATGACAGAAAAATAGTACATTTAAGATTGGTTACGTTACCATCGACGAACCAAAATATAATTTCTACTTCTTCGAATTTAATTTTCCTTTTATTTATATGATTTGAGAAATTGAAAATTTATATCCTATGTTCATTACTTAACAAATCACGAATTCAAATATTTGTCGTATATTTATTACAAATATTCCGATAATATATACTGTACGCGACACGGTTCCCTCGTCGTAAAAGTAAATTTTCCCAGTCACTTGTGAGTGACAGCGCTCAGTTGATATCCGCTCGAGGAAAAAAGCTTCCTTCTCCCGATAGTTGCATAAATGATTACGTAATGGGTAAAACCGGAATGCACCTAAGCAGGGAAGATCATAATTTTAAAACCAAAACACGTACGCAGCGATCTGATAAGGGCGAATTTTCCTTTATGTATAAAACAATAAACAACTGGAATAAATTATCTGTAGAAGCATGGCCGTGAAAGTGTATATGATGTAAAGTATATATGTACGTTACGTTAAATATATATGTTGCGTTCTTGTCTGTATTTTTCTTTAAAAACTAGTCTGTATGTGGTGATTAGGGCCGGTCAGATGGCAGAGATCGTTAGGGCAGTAGTGCCGTAGCGGTCCCGGGCCAGAAGACCGCGGGTTCGAGCCCCTCCTCGCGCATGGGTGAATTTGCGTATGTCTATGTGTGTGTGCCCGTCCTTTCATCCCTCACCATCACATCACATCGACCAAACCCCCAGGGATGACAACCTTGCGGGATAAAAATCGGGATTCAGCTAAAATCTTCGTTACAAAGGTACTTGCACCTGCTGAAGCAGGATGCACGCGTGGCACGAGTTGGCCTATACGCGAAGAAGAAAAACAATAGTGATTGTCGGTAGTAAAGTGTTATTTAAAGACTGTAAGAAGTAAAGTGAGTGCGTGGACATGAATCCGTCCTTGTGGGCGCGGGAACGTACGTAATGGCATTAGGTTCATTAGTGCTAGTTGGTACGTAAGAGGAGTAAGAATGCCTGCGAAGAGAAAAAAATATTTTTGCGCGCCAATAGGTATCAACTGGGAAGAGGATAAGCCAATACCGAAAAGCTAGCCTAGACCATTGTAGAACTAACTAGTGGGAGAAAGTGTGTGCCATTCTGTTCACCACTCCTTAATGAAATTAATTCTTCAAAGAGGTGTTAAGAGTTAAGTAACATTTTTCGAAAATATAAGTTTTTGAGTGATTTTTCGTGAAATATAGGGAATTCGAAAGAAAAATAAGTTTCACAACAACGAGCCTAAACTTTTTCTCTGTTTTTTTCTCGAATAGAGCAAATTATACTGATAAAAACAACACATGGTCTATTTTCAGTAATCTCTATATTTTTATAATTGAAAGGAAATATCATTACAAAAAGTGAAATATCGATGCTAAAAGATTGTTCCATAATTAAATATTTTTATAAAATTAGATTTTTAAATAATATCACTTTTAGTTTTATGAAGAGTAATTTTGGGGTAATTTTTCATTGAAGTATCTATATCCGCCTCCCCAAACGCTTCAAATATTAATTTTGAATGTTTTTTCCTTGTGATAGAGCAAAGGTAGCTTAGAAAAGGGCAAGGTCTAAATTTTGTTGAACTCTGAATTTTCAAAAATTTCAAATGTTTCAAAAAATGAGAAAATATGTGATGTTGCAACACTATTCCTAATAAAAATATAATTTCCAAACCCATGGTGAATTATACTGCAACGTCTCGTTCTCTCATGGTCTCTTTCTTCTTGCTTCTTTGTGAAGACCTCCTGGTCAATCCCACTCAAAAGTATTTTGCTCAGGAAGCGAAGGAGTAATTGATTGCATGCTTGTCATAGTGGAGATTCCTGTACGTCTCCTAATGTTTGCAGATTAACCCTTATGTAATGACACCAGAGTTGCCAAATCGTTTTCAGACCCCAGTCGAAACTTACACTCTGAGATTTTTTTCCGACTTCAAATTCTTATTGTTATTTTCTTGACCCGTGTCAAATTTTTCTCAAGACTTTCTGTAAATAACGCATTTTGTTGTTTACGAAATAAATTTGCTGCTGGTGAACGTACTGGTAAGTAAAACGAATTTATATAATTGAAAACAATTGATTACAGGAAATGATTGCACGTATCTCATTTTATAATTGCATATATCATTTTCTACTTTTAAATAGTTCTTAATTGAGTACATCTCCTACTCTTACCATAACTATTTTGTTTAAGATTTCAATATTAATTACTGCAATGGAACCTTTCTTGAATAAAAAGTGAAAGAGAATTCAATTTCGAGTAATCGAATACTTTAATTAAGGTACCGGCTAGTGCACTACACACTAGCGCACGTGTCCGGAGACCTGTCGGGAGCCGAGAGCTTCCCCGGGCTGGGAGCGGCGCCCGGTTAGCGGAAGTACCCGAGCGGCAAGGCGACGTGTAGATCGGCGCCGGATCTCACGAACTTACAGGTGACGATCACCACCACCCCCTCCCAAGATAGAACATCCACTACTCTTACAGAACTAAATACCGTAGCAGTTAACGCCTCGCGCGTACTCACAAGGTTTCGATGGTGAGGCTGAACGCCGGCAAGAGGTTGCTGAACACGTGCAACGCGCCGGTGAGGTAGCCGACGGACTTGCGGCCCCAGCGCTCGCACGCCACTGCGACGAGCGGGGCGACGGGGATGCCCGTGATGGTGAGCAGGGTGGCGAGCCACGTCGAGTCCTCGAGCGAGAGCGTGCCGCTGGCGAGGGGGCTTTCCTCCGGGGACATGAGGTGCGGCAATACCGTCGCCGGCCACCCGGCCGCCAGCCCGTAGTTGAACATCAGCAGGCTCACTGCGCAGACACGCACGCATTGAAGAGGCACTTTTCTCTCTACCTTTAAATTTTTTCGCGATGAAGAGGCACTTTTCTCTATACATTAACTTTTTCGCGATGACGAGGCACTTTCCTCTACTCATTTAAGTTTTTCGAGATGAAGAGGCACTTCTCTATACATTAAAATTGTTCGCGATGAAGGGGCACTTTCCTCCATACCTTTAAATGTTTCGCGATGAACAAGCACTTTCCTCTATACCTTTAAATTTATCGCGATGAAGAGGCACTTTCCTCTATACCTTTAAATTTATCGCTATGAAGAGGCACTTTGCTCTATACATTTAAATGTTTCGCGATGAAGAGGCACTTTCCTCTATTCATTAAAATTTTTCGCGATGAAAAGGCACTTTACTCCATACCTTTAAGTGTTTCGCGATGAACAAGCACTTTCCTCTATACCTTTAAATTTATCGCGATGAAGAGGCACTTTTGCATTTAAATTTTTCGCGATGAATAGGCACATTCTCATACAGTTCCATTTTCACATCTGCAAGTTTGCGCATATGCCACAGGATGAAGATGCAGATTCCGATACAGCTATTTTAAACATCAGAACTTTTGCATAAGTTACAGAATGCAGATACAAAATCCTATATCATGAATATCACAAATCAGTGGACGTTATGAACACAACCCAGTATAAAGATTCAAATTCCGATACAGAGTATTCTATCGTTAATTTTCATTAATTAAAAAAAAATTGTTGAGACTTCTTGTAAAGTACCCCTCAAAATCAAAATTGCGAGTTTGAAATGACTGTGTCTCCAGTTCGTTTAGATCGAATTTCAATGAAGAGAAAATCGTTTGAACGGTTTAGGTATTAGCGTTGCCCATACTGGCGGAGGGACGGACAGACTAGCTTGTTTTTTGGCTGTCAGGGACACGTCGCGCTCTAGGTACAGGTGCCAACGTTTCAGCCGCCATCCGCGACCTTCCTCGCCCGGTGGAAGGTTCGCAGAATGGCGGCCGAAATGTTGGCACCCGTGCCTAGGACGTCTGACGTGCGTCTCCTGGACTGCCTAGTAGCTACCGACCCCGACCGCGGAAGCCTACGGTCTCAGACAATTTTATTTGCCGTCAATCGATTTTTCCATACCAAGGACCCACAAAACAAGGATTATGAACTACATAGCCTGTTAGATGATGTAATTTACTGCATATAGAAATAAGATTTATCCGAATTTTCCTTACCAGGTCTCGGCAATAAGAGTTTTCCTGTCGAAAAGTCCGTTTTCCGTACCACCAGGACAATGATTTCTCTTCTGTATAGTAGATTATCTTACTATTTAGTAAGGCGAGAGATGGAGAGGCGAGTTATGATTGTAATTCCTATTGCTTATTTAGAACGTGGTTTCTATTTATCGTCAGTGAATATTTATTGATATCAAATATTGCCAAGATCACTTGTTGCTAAATTATTCCATATTCAACTATAAAGTACGAGTCATTTCAGAAGGCAAATACTTCACCATTTTCTTCTCACTTAGATGAATAGATGCTTCTAACGCCTTTTGGCAGAGAGATGCTACGTTTCTACAAGCATTTCTTCGACGATTTTTCTTTTACAAATACCAAAATGTTAGGGTGATAATGAGGAGAGTTCCAAGTATTTTGAAAGAAAATAGTGGTGCTACAAAAATGGCACAGACTTTCTCTTGTTAGTTTTCTACTTTTTTTTTGGTCTGGGCTACCTTTACTGTCATGCTATAAATGTCATATTCCTCTTTCCAAAACTATGACAAATTCGATATTCCTCTATTCTTATGTTTCTTCAAAAATTTCAAAAATGCATTTTTTACTAGTCTCTCATGTCGTTACTATTTAAATTATCTGCGATTCCTTTACGTTATTGCATTTAAGAGCACGTGTGCATTAAAAAATGTCATATAAAGTTTCGCAAAAAACGCAAATATTGTTGCCAGTCGCTTCTGTGACGAATTCTGAATTTTCGAAACACGCAAAAAGTTGTCATTTGAAAACTACACAATTTAAGCTGCTCTTTAGGAAAGGATATGTGCAATTATTTGAAAAAACTAATTATTTTCCGCAATTTCTGCTCGATATTAATGAAATTTATAAAAAAACAACACTTTCTCAAAACCGTCGAGCTTTTTTTTTTTCAATTTTTTTCCACGAATAAAACAAGGGGCGCTTCAAAGAATGACGCAAGTTTCATTTTTGAACTATCTGAATGTGCGAAATTGCAAATTAGGTAATAATGAGATAAATAAGAAATAATTGCATCACTATTTTCGTATAGTGCTAAAATTGCATTTCGTATAGGCATAGTTGCTATAATTTTGTTCGGTTATCGCCGTATCCGTCGCCACTGACGTGCATTTTATATTCATTTGCTTCTATGTAAACGTTAATGTGATGACGCCGAAAGTTTACTAAAACCAACCTCATTCCCGGCAACATCCCGAAAGCATGCAAAGTACCGTGTCCTCTTTTCCATGTTCGGTGAAAAACGAAACGCACTGTCGCGTACATTCACATATATCAAGAAGAACTGTTTGTAACGGTGAAGAAAGTTGAAGAGGCAATGCTGCTTGATGTGGCAATACACAACCAGGCCCGAAGACGCGCCTTGAGGTGTCAGTTCTAACATTCATTTTATCTTGCGTGGTATCGGTAGCTCAGCCAAAGGGCATTCTTTTTCTCACAATCTTAAAGATAAAAATAGACGGAGTGAGGGAATTGAGACGACTACAGCATAGGGAAAGATTTATACATATAAAATTGTTTAACAACAATAGTAGGGTCAAAGATTTCCAAAGGAAATTAATCTTCCATGAGAAAAGAAGACATTCCAAAAATATATATTAAATGAGAGGGAAAAATGCTGAATGCCTATTGAAGAGATGAAAGATCACTTGGGACACGAAACAATGTAAGTAAGATTAATTTTCTCGAATTTTTATTCAAAGATTGGAAATTTTAATTATCAACAAATAACTGGACCAATTGAAATTCATTGTTCGTAAATATAAGTGCTCCAGATTTGAAGTAATTGATAAAAACACTAAAATTTTACCTTAATCATACCCATATTTTTGAAATGAAGTTCCCAAGTATCTAGTTGATAAATTTTAATGAAATTGTAAAATCATTGCGGATCTGTACCTGTAGTGCTCGCATGTAGTCCTGCTCTCCTGAGCCAATGGACATTAAATATAAATGACATTTTTGCGAATTTCAAATAATAAAATGATAGTAAACCAGTCTTCAGATTAGAGAAAACACAATTTTCTATACGGTACTATGTGTAATAGATTAGTTTCTCAGTAATATTTTGCCTGACTGCCCAGCAAGTATTAACGGAGACTGCATAAGAAACCTGTAAACCCCGAGGCGCGTTTTTTGTGCGAACAGTTTCCGTAGAAACCTACAGAAAATCGTAACACAGTTAAGTTGTTACCAGTAGACTATTTTCAGTAATAGTTATTTCGTTTAATTAATATTTTCAGATGAATTCAGAACGTACTAGACAAAATCTGACATTCCCCTTAATTCAGTTTCCAAATCTCTTTAACTGAAGTAGCGGCAACATGATTGAATACTCTTGTTTCAGGGAATAACGGGTTTCCACATTTAATGAGATAAAAGTATTTCTGTATTTTTGGTGCCTTTCGGAGACATACAGAAGGCATATAAAACAAACACAACGGCTTCACCGTTCTATTTGCGGCGCGAATTCAAATAAGCAATAATGCAGTGTTTACTGCGTACTAGGCTACATTTCGGAAAACATTGTGGTACCACTCAACCAACAAATGAGTCTCCTTTAAAAATCGAAGGTGATATTTTTATTTGTCTCTGGAAAGATGATGTTAGTGATAACATAACAGTGATTTTTTTAGGTTACTTTTATTGAATCTTTCCGATGAAGAGTGAACTCGGTACCTTGAATGGTTGTAACATACGAGGGCTTCGCCAAGGTTTCTATTGAATGGAAAATTTAACTGATGTGATTGCCAAGTCCGTTGCGCTGTACTACGCCGTGCAGCTTTATGAGTAATCACCGTTTTACCTTCCACCGCAACGCACTTTCTGCTAGTTGCATGACGCCGAATGCCATCACTGTTTTGTGGGGTTAAATAAAACTGCTGAGTGTGCTTTCTGAAGATCTACCTATTCGTGAAAACAAACAACAGGGATCCATTTAAAAAATGAAGTTAGATCAGTATTTTTAAAATTAAAATGCTACAGAAAAGCTATTTACCACAATTGTTGACCCCCAGTGTCCTGAATAGTAGAGTGAAAATTCCATCCCAATCAGAGACGAGAGAGATGTAGATGCTCTCATTGACTAATCTTGAATAAATAAAAAAATATTCATTTTTCTAAAAAAGTAGCTTCATCTTGTCGGCACCAGCGAAATTGAGTTTGAAAACGACTTGGCAGTCAACACATTAAAACCAAATGTAAACAAAAGTTTATAAAATTACATAAAACACAAATTGAATCAGATAAAATATGCAAATGTGGAGTGATACAAGTGCACACTTAAATAAACTGCAGACAATACAACGTAATTCACACTTTGTTGCATTAATAACTGACTGGCAACTTTTGTGTATTGTAAAACATTACTCTAATTCCTTTCTCTAAGTACATTTCCAAAATAATGTTACTTATTGGGATGAAAACCATTTTACTGTCTCTTTACCGATTAAATAGTAGAAATTTATTTAATACTTGCGCAAAAAACGGCGACTTTGCGGCAGATAAACTCTTATTGCCGGGGGCTCTGGTAACGAAAAATTGGATAAATGCAGTTGCTTAAGTTAGAAAAACTAGTGGTGCTAAAACAGCACGTACTTTCTCAACTTTAGTAAAAGTTATTTAGTAATATTTATACTAGTTTTGTAATACAATTTTGTTTCAATAAATTATAAAAATGAACGAATGTTTAATCATTTGAAACGTTAGCTATTCCATGTCCTTTACATGAAGCCCCTGAGACATGTTCAAAACAATGAAATAGCTCTAACGCTTTTGCTTAAATTTTGTTGTCCGATAGTATAAAGGACATTTATGCGAATGGTGCTTGTCTCAATTTTGTTAAAAAAAACTAATTTTTCGAATGTTACAAAAATTCAAACCTTTTTCTACATTCTAATTTCTATTCAGCAAAATTTATATTTTTATTATATCCATCAAATTTCAGCTTTGCTGAAAATCTGGTTAATATCAATGGTAAGATTGTACAGGAGTGAGGATCTTCCCAATGCTTCCAGCACACCGCCAGAACATGTCGGTCGATTTGAATGAAGCGCGCTATGTACACGGTGTGCCGACTTGCGCGTTTCCGTCCCGATTTATCTAAAAAACGCTCGAACATGTGCCTTCGGGTGAACTATGGCTTGTTATTCTGCAGAGGAGTTTTTTACGTTTACAATTATTCAACATTTAAGAATTAATTCTAGGAAATACATTGCGATCACAATAAGGTAAAAATAAAATAATTTTGTATTAAATACTTTTTATTTCAACAAAATATTGTAAATTCCAGTACATTAGTAATTGACAGTCATACAAAGTTTTGAACAATAACTATTGTAATGTATTTCAACCATATGTATAAAAATGTCTCCAAATTACCCTAAAATACACATATTTTCAAAAAATGTAACATGGCTTTATTGAAGATCTATTCTTGATAAAGACATTTCATTAACAAAAATAATTTATCTTCACAATTGTAGTTGTAGGCAGAAGCCGAATTTGTTTTTTTCATTTCCGCGAAATCAGGCATTTCAACGAACATGAGACCTACACCATTCTCTTAAGCATCTTTTATACTATCAAAGTTTAATAAATTTTCGTCCAACATGACACCTGCACCATTTTCTTAAACGTCCTTCAGAATATCCAACAACAAAATTGCAATCGATGGAGCCGTTTTGGAGAAAAAAATATTTTAAAAAAATAAAATTGGTCTAAATTTTACACAAAATTACGTGGAAAATACTTAGACTTTCGAAAAATTATATAAGACCTTACTTTCAAATCTATCTTTAAGGAACAGATTTTACTAAGGGAAAATTCTCTATCTTTTATATTTTAGTTGTAGAAAGTCCCAGAACTTTTTTTAATTTTCGAAAAATCAGGATTTTAAAATCAACATGATACCTACACCATTCTCTCAAAAGTCCTTCAGGCTATCTAACAATAGAACGTCATCAAAATCGATGGTGACATTTTTTTAAATATGAAAATGTCCTAGAAGCTTCATGTAAAGTACCCTCAAAATCATAACATCGATTTCAAATTCAAGGGACCGCAACATTAGCCAGGTCGTTTGGGAAATATCAATTTTGAAGATAATCGACGGAACGGTTTAGCCACTAGCATTTTTCACAGGCGGACGGACAGACGTTTCGCTGTCAATCGGTATTTCGGTATCAAGGACCCACAAAACATGAATTCTGGCTACACCACACGTGTTAGAGGATTTTTTTCTAAATTTAGCAACTTTATTTATCCACATTTTCGTTACTAGAGCCCTGTAAGAAGAGTTTTTCTGCGGAAAATTCGCGGTTTTTCTCGCAGCATTACGTAACTTTCTCTCTACCATGGTAGTAATATTGTAAAAGTAAAAACTCTAACATATGGTGTAGTCGGAAATGTTGTATGGGTCCTTGACACCGAAAAATCGAATGACGACAAAACGCAAGTCTGTCCATCCGTCCATCTGTGAACAACGCTAGCGGCTTAACTGTTCAGCCGGTTTTCTCCAGAATAGATATTCCTCTATGAATTCGACCGCTTTTGCGGCTCCATGCATTTGAAACCGAAACTTTAATTCTGGGGATTCTTTACATGAAAACCCTGCGACATTTTCAAAATCTTCAAAAAAATTTGCTACGTTTTTGATTTGGATATATGCTAGGAAATGTTTAGTTTTCCCACCAAACTTTCTACGAATTGTAATGAGTTGTAGAGAAAATGACCGAGATGTATTTATTCGGAAAGAAATTCTTGTATAAGTAGTGTTACATAACACTTAATAAGGGTGAGAATGTTCGTGTTTTAGCACCACTGATTTGATTATGCAGAAATGCAGCTCAAGTACCTTTCCGGTGGCGTACCTTCACAGCTACAAGTATTAAAAGTTACGAAAATTATGTTCGTAAATTAAGAAGGTGAAAAAGTAATATTGAGTGTTAATGTAAAGAAAGCAAAGTAATATTATATGTAGCGACAAGTGCATACATTTCTGGATAATCCAGCGAATATAAAAGTGCAGTATTTATAATTTCATAATAATGCGCTGATTGGGTTTGGGCTTGGTGATGAAGAAGGGCAGCAAACATTACTGAGCTTAGCCTGTCTGTAAGCCGCGAGCAAGGCTGATTTCGCTTCGATTGGGACAAATGTGCGCCCACAATGGCGAACATAACACATGCGTGATCATCTAATTGCTTATTTTTATACAGAAAGATGCCAAAAGTAAGGTTTGCAGGAAGTACAGTTGCGAAGGCGTAAGCGATAAAAGTATAAGGTTTTTGTCAAATGTGGTTACACGTTGTTTTAGTAAGAGTCCACCTACTCACCAAAATTAAATATTTTTTGTTTCAAAGGGAAAAGTACAGTATTGATATCCTTGTTTTCCTTGCCCAATTCTGTCACGCTTGCGGGTTATGCAAAATCGAATACGTCTTCTTTCTAAAATATCTATACCAAAGGAAGGCGCATAGCTGGTGCGGTTGAAATGATATGTAAGCAATGATAACAAGGCGTGCTATTGTTTAGTGATTTTACAAGCCTAGTTTAGCGAGTGCGCCCCCTCTGCAAACTGAAATTACTTTTTCTTACTGACCAAATCTATTCACGCTATTTCTGGACACGAAGTATCGAATGCCAGGGGGTCAGAGCAGAGCAAGAATGCAATTTATCCACAAAATTACAGTTTTGAGCATTATACTTTTTACGAGATTTTCTCACCGATGGAGTGTGGTATTTCCTACGGCGAAGTGAGTTTTCGCCAACGAGAGCACTCGTGTTCGGATCCACAAAAGCCGAGCTACGCCTCTTTGAAGGTCACGCACAACACAATTTACCTTGGAGCGGCATCTAAGCACTTGACACCTGCGTAATCGAGTAATGTCTTTTTTTATGTACCGAAGAACAAAATCAGGGACGCAGGAATTAAGGTTGCAAACATATAAGCTCTAATAATAAATCATGTTTTTGTTATATGAATTTTTTTTACCAAATGATCTTACCACTTGGACTATTTTTAAAAGCCATTCACCTCAAAAATGAAAGGTTGCCAGTATATGTAATAAATAATGACAGGCGAAAGAAAAACTGCACTGTGTTCTAAGAATTAGCCACCAGAGTCGTAAACAAAATTAAACGTAACTAACAGAAATCATTAAAATAAGATTGGATCCGTGAAAAATCTGCACCATTTGTCAATAATTGTTCTAAAAGTGAGAATTGGTTCATAGTAGAACCCTATATCGAACGGCCAGTCTCTGAATTGTGCGTAACAGCATCATAAATCCAGTATTGTGGCAGTTTCGAATACTTCTAAGCCCAGTGGCAAATGCTAAGCCAGGCGTAGCATTTTTGCTTGGCAAGATGTGTAGAATATACTGGCTTATCTTTCTGAAGCTATTGGGAGATGGATAATAGAACTATTTTTATACTCTTTGCATCTTTCATACTCTTAAATAGGCTGATACTATTTCTCACCATTCAATCCAATATATTTTCTGAAATCTTCAGACTATATTAAAATTGAAAGTTCTATAAAATTATTTGGTTTCTTGTCTGTGTGAACAGGAACTTAAGATAGGGCTTAAGTTTGAGGTAGGCGTAAAACAAATTCATTAGATTGAGATCAAATAAGTTGGAAATATTTTGATTTTTTGTGAGCTTTAGCCGACTCTGTAAGCGCGCTTAAAATACAAAATCTAGCAGAAACCCAAACATTTTTACTGATGTATTTTGTTGGCTTTGCCTTTTATTTTCAAAAGATCTGTCGCTTATTTCCATACAGCCACTTGTAAACTTCACAACTAGTTACTATTAAGTGCTTGGGGTACATCTGATTTCTTTTGGTGAATTTTTTGTCAAATTTAATAAAGAAGGACAGTTTCGACCTTTCAGCGCGTCACATGTTAACCATTTTTTTGTTTCAACTGAACTACGATATATTAGATAAGTTTTCCTATAATGCCTGACAATTAACAAAACCCTGATAACTAAAACTCAGTAGAAGCATCAATGAATCAGCACGCCCAAAACACTTGTATCTTTTCTCTCACGACATTATACTGAAAGATTGAATGGCGAGTTTCGTCAGGTATGTCCGAAAGTCACTGACGAGAATCTTCCAAAGAAGAGATGAGTAAAATCGCTTATCGTCATGCAAAAGGATACAAACTGCTGCGGCAAGTTTATTCACCGAGAGTGGACGGTGAGCTTTCTATTCGATTCTTAATATTTAATTATTTCTTAGCAATCTTCTCCTTATCTTATGCCTATTTGTCGGTTTTTGTTAACTGATGTTCTTTAAATTTGATCATTTATTGATTAATTATCAAATTCTTGTTTAACATATTTAAAACGCAATATTTTTATTATTTTCCTTGTTCATCGCCGCTTTTATCGATGGCCAAATTCCTCGCCACTACTAAGAGTTGGGATTAAATTGGACAAAAAATCAAACAGTCCTTTCATTTTATCGTGAAGGATTTTCTTTCGTTTTTCTTAAAGGTGTTTTTAATTTGGATACGGGCTTTTTCACTTATCTGACCACACACATTGTGAGTGGAAGCATCCAAAAGAACTAACTCTAAAAAAATCCCGGTTGTCCCTCAAATCTCTTGACCGTGATCGAGACTGGTTTTAAGGGTCGAGGACGCATTGTTTACGAACTGTGCGTTGTTTTAATAATTTTTGCAGTAATTTGTTTTATTCAATGAAAATCTTTATAAGAAAGCATTAAGTCGGCTGGACATCACACATATGCCCCCTCACACACACATACACACGCGAGCGCGCAAAAAAAAAAAAAATACAATCCTTACTGCGCCTCTGTTCTTAATGGAGAAGAACAAAGAGTCTGCAGATATAGAAGTCCCTTTTCCGGAAATCGTTTCATTTAGACCGGCAGGTTTTGTAGATCGTAATAAAATAAAAACAGAACATAAAATTCAAACAAAACGGCTGAAATACAACGATTTCCGGAAACTGTTCAAAGCGGTTCAAATGAAACGATTTCCCCTTCCAGAAAGCTCTTCGGCTCATTGGTATTTACCAACTAGCGCCGCTCCGTACTGCCTCTTGACGTCCATCCGGGATGGGCCGAGGCCCTTCAACCTCTCCATGCCGTCGCTGCGGTGTGACTGCTGGGGCGTCGGCGCCGCCGTGCTCGCCGCCCCCTTATCTGCAATTTCCAGAGAGTTCAAACACAGAGAGTTCGTAAATGAATAAATCGCTGTACAGTCTACATTCGGAAGATAACATTGAGAAACAAAGCGATTTTTCCTTATCGTGGTGTCTATGACTTCCAAGTTTGGCGTATGCGCTGTGTGGGAATGATGAATGAAGCTTGGAAATAAAAAAAAACAAAAAAACGCAATGCAGCAAAATATATTCACCAGCTGGAGCAAGTCTTTCGAAAATTGTGTTTTAAAATATTTAATATCTGAAAACCTGTACGTTTTATTGAAATAGATAAATATTAATTTGTATATTGTAACCGAAATTCGCTGTGAGTGCATGTTTTAAATTTTCAAATTTGACAATTCACAATCAAAAATATTAATACGTAGAAAAAGAGATATTTTTGAACGGTAACATGACCAGGGCTGTATCACTTCATAGGGTAAATCCGGTCCCACCTACCTTTTTCCTGACAAGAAGTGCAAATGATATTGGCCTAACGTGGCCGCCTTTGTAAACTCCTACTAGTAAGCAGTAATGCTATCTGATGACAATTTTTGAAAGTTAATGAACAAAAGAGAATATGCGTTGTCACGAATGTGCTGCTATCTTGCAATATTTCTAGCGAATTCTTGGAACAACAACCAATACTATAGTTTTTAAAAGTAGACTGCGGAGTATTCTTCCCTGATGCACGGTGTATTAGATAAAGGAATTTTCCGGGGTCATTTTCTTTGTGTATATTTTCTGGTAAAATGTCCAGTATCGAACGATATTAGATTCCGAATTACTAACGACAGAGCTGTATGAATAAGATTTATTTATCGATGAAATTCGGAAAGGTCAATGCTTTGAATAGTTTTGCTTTATGTGTTAATGTTTTGTTATTATTATTAACATAATTTCTGTATTTTCGTTACATTTCTTCATCTCACTTAAAAATAACCCTAGAACTCATTTCCAAGAAACATTTGTGTTAATAAAGTATAATTTAAAACGTCATTTAAATAATATATTAAAAATAAACTGTTTCAACAAAACATTGTTCATTGGCCATCAAAGAACACTGTGTCCCAATTATTAACGTTAAAATAGTAATTTACGTCATGAGGCAAGAAACCTTTCATGACGAGACTGGACTTCATCCACGGAGACTAAGGGAGAATTCCGTCGTAATGAAAATTGACTTTTTGCCGTGTGATGTACAATATTTAATTCGAAATGGATGATAATTTCGCATTATCCGCCCGATATATTAGAAGCAAGAGCCGCAACGTTTGACTCGTTTCCATTAAAATCAAAAGATAGACACGTGGAAGAATAGAGGAATTTTTGTAAGGGACGTGATACGAGAGGGGTAAGAAGTGACACAGAAAACATGCTTCTCCCACTCTTTTCCGAAATGTATGGAAAGTACCGTCAAAGAGCACTGTAATTAATAGTTCAATCACAATTACAGTAAATAATTTCAAATAAAATATCAATTGATAAGTGCATATTTTGAATATATTGAAAGATAACTAAACGTGTTTTGACATGAAACCTTTTACTATCTTGCTGGCTGATATTTTTTTGTTTCCTATACTTCCAGTTATTAATAATGGCACCTCAAGGTCAAGTACGAACACGTAGTTCTACAGAATGGCACAAAATTTCTCGTACTATTCAGTTTCATTGATCTTGGCTAGTTTTTCGGTCTTGCCCCATCCTCTTGCCAGTAGCCATCCAAGCCATCCACCAAAGCCGCCGCCCAAAGTATATTTTCTCTTTGAAATTGAATCTTGTCAATTGTTTGTAAATTGTCTCTTTGAAATTGAATTTTTCGGTTTCCTTATGGTAGAACCGAAATATAACTTTGATAATATATCGTCATATATGAAAATTTTCGTTGGGAAATTTGAAGCTATTATTACGAAAATGTCGTATAAACGTTGCAGAAAATGCAAAATTTGAAGCTGTTTTCAACAAAAAAATTGATTTCCCCCCCCCCCAAAAAAA
>BOPP01000022.1:6216318-6234853 GCA_017312745.1 Gryllus bimaculatus
ACAGTAAAATGGATGTAATGTAATCTTATACAGTAGATTTAGCTCAATCAGTACAAAAAGCTCGAAGAAAAACTTTGGAACGGTTTTTGAGGAAATGACGTTTGAGCTTTTCTGAAACTCCGTAATTTTGTGCTTATTTTCAGCGAAAATTTTGTATATTTGAGAAAATTGATAAGACATCATTTAATGCAATAATGTGAACAAATTGGCGCTCTTAAATTGGCGCTGCAGTTACCTCTCTTAAGGAAGAAAGTTCGATTGGTCCTAGAAGCCCAAGAACAGGTCTTTAGAACTAAGGCCATTGAAACCCAAGTAGATCTGAGGACTACTAAGGAGAGCAAGTGAAGCAAACAAGAATATGAAACAATCACTAAATCTGAATCAAGAACGCGCAGATTGAAAATATAACAAAAGGCCTCCGTGCTGCACTGAAACACATGCAGAAAACATGCCTTACTGGCAACTGATCAATTGAAGCTGAACCCAAAATAACGGAGCCAAGAGTCTCAATACGAATATACCGCTATTTCAAAATACGATCAGAACAGAGGTTGGGTCACACTATCTTAGTTTTCACAAATCCGACGCTTTGTTGGAAAGGATTTGGATAATGAACGTGACAATCTCAGCAGATTTCATAGTGGACTGGAAGGAAATACCGAAATTAGATGTCTAAGACGGAGCTGGAAAGTCAGGAAAGGGAAAATCTTGGTTGTCCTAGAAATAATACCCAAAAATGTAACAAAGATCTTAGTCCTCTAGATCGTCATGGAAGTTTGAAATATCTTCGGCAAAACATTCCTCTATTGGCCACAATCTACATCGAAATGAAATAGATGGTGACCAGTAGCTGAAATAATTTCTATTTGTCCATTACAAAATACATGCGCATATCCGGTGGTCGAGATCGCTGAGTCAGTAGTATCGTAGCAATCTTGGTCCGAAGGATCGCGGGTTTGGGACCCGTCTCGGGTATGGTTGTATTTGTGTTCGTTTTTTCAACCCCCATCACCACCACCATATCATTTCATCTCGTTCACATTACCCATAACGTTCTAAACAATAGTGGTGGCTAATGACGTAGATGCTGATGCGATCATAAAAATAACAAAAAAGTACACGCGCTTTCCATATTTTACAGCATTTGCAAGAAAAATAAATTCCACTATTTTTTCTGAGGCTAAGAGAACATTCCTTAACAGAGTTCTTATGCTGTAGCAACCAGTATTTGAGTAAGGATGCATGTCTGACCTTGGAAGTGTTATGGCATGCCAGCAATTGAACAATCAATTTCATCAACCAGTAATTTTCCAGTATGAATCTTTTTTGTATTTACTTGCACTTACACCACGACGTTCCACTGACCTCTCATTTTATAGAATTTTTGTCAATACGTGTCATATGAGTAAAGCAAATAATCAAAAGAAAACGACCTTCTTATTGACTTTTGCGATTTCCTCTGTACCTTTAAAGTAATAATTTCTTCTGTTTAGGATCCAAGGAAAAGATTCACTGTGGTGGAATCTTCCCTGCGTCATTTTCACCTAGATTAGATCTAATAATAATAAAGTGAGTCACTGATAAAAGAATTGGAACAGTTTGTAAGAAAACATTGTTTTCAGCGTGCTTGGAGAAATGTTTCCACTGACGGAAGTGTCATCGTCTTACAAACACACATCGAAAGACATTTATTCGAATTAATTTTAAGACAATTATACACACAAAAACTAATTTTCTCCAGCTATTGCTAAAATTAATACTTCCGTTAAGATCCCGTAGTTAAATGTTCAATAATTTCAATATTGTATCAAATTAAATTAGAAAAATGGTGATATTTGAACAGTAAGTTATGTCTTGTATTATTTGCCACTGTTGCGTATTGAAATACTAGTTGAACCCGCCAAATGTCCCCAATCCGTAAAATTATTTACTGATTGATAGATTGGTTATTCCGGGAGCGTCAACGGTTTAACTCTTTAGTCCCGTAAGTGTAGTGTGTGTGGTTTTATCGCGGGAGGTGTTGGTGATCTGCCCCCGCTGGATGGCGAGATACGGCGCCGACCTTCGTCGGTTTGCGGGATTTTTCCCTACAAGGTCCCCAACCATTTCCCCACCAGCCCCGACCGGGACAGGCTCCAAGCTCCCGACTGATCTCCCATCAAGTTTGTTAGTGAAGTGCATGTGAGTGTGTGCGTGTGTGTAATGGGAGAGGTTAGGGCAAGGAAGAGGAAGGAAAGAACCAAGGCCCGATTGTTACGGTATTTGTCTTCATTAGAGAAACCGTGGAAAACTACCGATCAGAGCAACCGGCCGCCAGGATTCTCCTTCAGAAAGCAGCTGAATTCGACCTAGCAATATAGCTAGTGCCGAAAATCTTGCCACCGTCGAGACTCGAACCTTAGGACCTTTCTGTGAGAGGCATTGCAGTGATATCTTTGATGCCCTGAATCACTTTTGAGGGCGTAAAAGTAATCGGTCTGAGACATCAGATCAAAGAATATAAAATTTTATGAAAATCCTCTGAATATGTTGACAGACGCACGGATAGGCACACGGACAGGCGTTTTACCAAAATTAAAGTTTGTGATAACGAGGACCCACAAAACGTGAATTTTCATTACATTACGTATTTGAGAAATTATTTTAATATGTATTGAAGAAAGAATTATCCACTTTTCGGTATCGGGGATGTCCCTGGGGCTTAACGTAAAGTATCCTCCCTAATATTAAAAAATATTGGTTTCAAATTCAAGGGACATTCAAACGACATCAGTCAGATCGATTAGGGAATATCAATTTTGGAGGAAATTGTCTGAATGGTTCAGCCGCTACAGTTGTTCACGGACAGACAGATGGATAGACAAACGGACAGACAGTCGAACAGACAGACAGGTAGACAGACAGATGGACGGACAGACGGACCGACGGACGGAGAGACGGACAGACAGGTGGACTGACAAGCGGGCTGGCAGACGGACTGACAGACGGACGGAGAGACGGACAGACAGGCGTACTGACGGAGAGACATATGGACAGACATACGTATGGACGGGCGGACGGACTGATCGACAGACGGATGGAGGAACGGCAGACAGAGAGACAGACAGACAGACAGACGTTATTATGGTAGAGGCGTCCCCAGTTATAACATCATTACAGGCTTGCCATTTACAATGAACGTGTGCCCAACCGCTACAACAATTACTCTTTAATGGTTTCTATTACGATTTCACTATACTTAGTTCTCTGTTTCCTCTTTGCTCTCTCGATTTAAGAAGTTCTTTTGTAGATCTCTTGGATGATGAGTACTGAACGACACTCACAAAGGAACGTTGTCGGCAATTATACATTTATTATGGACAATGTACAACAAATAAATGTTCTTTCAAATTAGTAGATTAACGTTACATCACATATGCCATCAAAAACATCTCACCTGCAAACAGTAACAGCGTTTCCAATGTACCATGTGTCAAACCAACTTGCAAAGTATGTCTTCTTTGCATCTACTCGTGACTCAAAAAATATTGAATAGACGAAGTGGTCACCGAAGTATGCAAAGGCTGCTTCTAATATTGATCCTTCTAGTGCTGCAACGTGTTGCTATCTACCTTCAGAAATGGAAACTAGCATGGTCAGTACTGTCCGCCGATCGGTACTGTACGACGCTCTCTTAACTGCCTTTGGTTAATGTCATGAGCTTCAAGTATCGGTTGCGCAAATCTGTCGGACATGCGCGACAATCGTTCAAAGTGCAAATTACTCACAAAGATAAAACCCACGTTTAAGAAGAGATTACGAGAATCGAACCGGAATAATCACATATACGTGGTGACTAGGGACTGTATTTCAATGGAAACGTATTTTCGCCTGCAGTCAGAAAGTATCCAATAAAATACCCAATTTTCAATTATTATTACTAGGGATAGGATAGTTATGTAATAACAACTTTTTTCTATTATATTTAAATATATGCATATTGTAATGTCCACCGACTAATATTTGTCCGGTGAGATTTGCAATTTTTGTAGTGCCTGTTTGTACATACTTTGGGAGTCTTTATAATTGCATAATATTTAGAGCGTATTGTCAGAATTATGCATATTTTGCTATTTTCACACGAAATTATCTAAATACCGCAATTATTAATAACTTTATTGATGTAGTTACTACTTTTTACAAGTAATAACGTTAATAATAACAATAATATTAATAAGTTTAGAGAAACAAAAGAGAATCGTTTTTGTTTTCAAACCTTAAAATGATGACTGTCATACACTGTAGTGGAAAAAATTAAGTGAATTTCAATAACTGTACCAAATCATAATTCAGATGAGGTTTGTCATAATTTGCATTATTTTGGTAGCCTATGTTATTTAGATCTCCAGTGATGAATATAACGGTAACTAGTGGTACTAGAGAATGGCACATCCCGTATTCCTTTTTTTTTTCATTGGACTCGGCTAGCTATTCGAACTTGTCACATACTCTTGCCTACTGCCATCTATCACCACCCAGAGTACATTTTTATTAAGTTTTCTTAATTTTTCTGTTTCCTAATCGCAGAACGGAGATATTATTTTAAGAACAGTAAAATATCGACCTAAATGGCAATTTTCTTTGAAAAATTTGGAGCAGTTTTTAAGAAAGAAAAAAATATATAAGAAAAAAGAAGAAAGAAAGAAAGAAAGAAGTAAAGAAGAAAATGTCGCTTAAGTGCTACAGTAAATTCGAATTTGAAACATCTTTTCCAAGAACTTTTTTGAGTTTTCGAAAAACTTCATATGAAATCAATTGAAGCTCATTAACTCACAAATACAGTAGTGTTTGCAAATTGCTGTAAATGTGCATATTAACCCATCCCATATATTCCCATTGCCCCCAAAATAGGGCAGTGTACTTTTCTTTTAATAGTTCATCTCACAACAATGAAAAATGCTGTACAGTAAACCAGGGAACTTATTCACATTCTTTGTTGTCAACATAACATTGTAGCATACATATCTTTCCTTCATTCCTTCCAAGAGATGAAGTATTAAAAGAAAAATACACTGCCCCATTTTGGTGGCAATGGGAATATACGGGTTAATATGCACATTTACAGCAATTTGCGAACACTACTGTACTTGTGAGTTAATGAGCTTCAAATGATTTCAAATGAAGTTTTTCGAAAACAAAAAAAATTATGTGAGAAAGAGCTCCAAATTTCTAATTTACAGTAGCGCATAAGCACTGTTTTCTTAAAAATTTTTAAAAAAAAATTCAAGGGAAATTGTCATTTAGGACGAGGTTTTACTGTTCTTTAATATTCATAAAATAATATTTCCGGTCTACTATTAGAAAACCGAAAAATTAAGAAAATATCAAAAAAATGTACTTTGAGCGGTGATAGATTGTAGCTTCCAAGAACATGTGGCAAGTATAGCTAGCCGACAGCAAAGGAAATAGAAATGTAATACGGGAAAGTCTGTACCATTCTGAAGCACCACTGTATTAACAATTTATCACTGACATGTATGCTAAAGTCAAACGGCTCAATTACATACGTTATAATCAATCCAAGAAGCAGCCAATAAAGGCAGATCAAAAGCAATAAGAAGCAGCCAATAAAGGCAGATCAGCTTCAAAAGAAGAATGTGCTGAATGTTCTTTATAATACAAAGAAAACAAGTGTATTTTGTCACTGAATGCATTTATGAACATACATGGTTTAAAAGATTTCTAATGAAGTAACTCAAAATATCAAAAGTTTTCGTGTAAAAATAGCTTAGAATTACGCCTTTTGAGAAACGCTGAAACGATTTTCTCCAAGAATGGCTCCACATTTCCCCCAGAAAAATTATGTATGAGAAAAATCATTTGCTATTATTTTGTAGTCTCAAAATATCATTCCATTTAAAGTATGATTAACAAAAACGTGAAAATATGAACAACAAAAAATTGCGTGCTTTTTAACAAAACACAATTTCGTCAATATAAATATTTCAATAAATCAATTTCAATAAATACTTGTATTTACGTAGGCATATTGAAATACGTTTTACAAATCTTTTCGTTAATGTTATTTCTTTCATAAATGATACCATCTCGTTACGGTTAGTGCTAATAGTTACGTTCTTTATACTCTAATGAAAGTATGAGAATATATCTCACAAACATTTTCGAAACGAATCGATCAGAAATATATTACGATTAAAAATTCATAGGCTGATGCACTTTTGGGGTAATATTCATTATAATCTTTGTTTCCAATCCTCCACTTCTAAATTGAACCTCCTTCTTGCAGTTATCTTCGCAACCGCTCTCGTATTCACTCTGGAATAGTGGTAGCCAATCGCTGCGTCAGGTTTCCGTGCCTTGCCCAGCGCTCTCCGCAACTGCCTAATTCTCGCTCATTTCGTGGCCAGTGGCGAGAGAGAATTTGTGATTCGGGAACTGTGCGCGGGTTACGGATATGCTATTGCTGATTGTTCTCGAAGTGCCTTGGGGGCCGTGGTTAGATTCCTTTTCATGTAAAATAATTTCTGGATCAGATGCGTGTGACGTATAATTAGGTCTAAAAAGGCAATCCAGAGTAATTCAAAGCCCATTAATATTTATGCAAAGTGACTGTGGATGAAGATTTCAATAGCAAATTGATTTATTTAATAAATCCTGTAGAGTGTCACGTGAAATGCTGAGTTGCATTGAAGCAGATCTGTGATATTTATTTTAGAAATAGTGTTAGATAGGAATGAGTTTCCTGATATGCATTTTACAGGTTCAGTGTTGTGAAGTGAAAGGTGAGCTGCAAGAATGGCGGAAATGTAGCATAGTGCGCGAGTCTTCACGCTCAAAATTGAGCTGGATGTGATTTGAAGAAATAGTTCGTGAAAAAAGTGCTTGTGAAACTTCAGAAGTAAGTGTTTTGGCGTACTTTCTGTGCTTCGTAGCTGGACTTCACATCAGTGTGGCCTTGGATCTCCACGACGCCGTTTCTTCTCATCGTTCCTAAATGTCCCTTGTTCCTGCCAGGTGGTTAGAAAATATAAAAATCTGAAATGCGCAGTTGTACTATTTCTAATGTCGAAAGTAAAAAAATGCAGTTTTAAATTTAGTTATTTAAAACTAATTTTATCGTTCGTTATTTAAAAAGTCTAATTTTTAAATATGTAATAAAACTGCAGTGAATAAAATCGTAAGCTAATTAATATGACCAATATTATTTGAAGATTAAAATTACGTATTTATAAAGCTTTCAAATAAACTTAACATGATCTTAGTTACAAAAATAATGAGAATTGGGAAACGTTGGCAGTAGAGTTTGAAATTAAGAAATTAAGTCTCTAAGAAATATAGATTAGCGACTAAAATCATATTCTAAAACGGTTAGAACTGACCGAAGAGAAAGTAGTTTATTGAATAAATTCAATGTCAGGATATTAGAAAATCAATAAATTTGGGTTTGAATTTAGAGTATTGCTTATTTTAATTTTCAAGAATTTTGAAGAGGAAATGCGGTGAAAAGTTCACAGCTAGCACAGGATAGAGCAGGTTTCAATCCGCAGGCCAGGGTAGCATAGAACCCCTGGCAGAAGAGGAGCAACGCTTTGGCCTGACGCCGTTGGAGCCTGGAATCGGTGAGTGCTCTGGGTGGAGAGTGTCCCGTCCCATCCCGTGCCCTCTCCTAAGCACTGTGACTTTCGCAGCGTCCGTGGCAGCCCTAAGGGAGGCCAGGCCGTTTGCGTTCCCTCTCCCGGCTGCACGACGGATGACGCAGGACTAGCCAAACGCAAACAAGCCTACCTCGCAACTGATGCAGAGAAATGAATACAGTGGATGTAAAGAAGAAAGTGAAATCAACCGCACTACATAAAAGCAGAGTTGAAAGTTTCCCCACATGCACTCATTTGTAGGTTGGGAGGGATAATTCTTCCTCGTGCAGTCATTGGCTCCGCTCAGATAATTTTAGGAGGATAGTGGTCCGCCTTTAGTTTAATATATTCCTGGATTACTGCAGCCTTGTTCATTTAAATGAACCCCACTTACATTTAAATTTACTCTTGAGTTTCACTGAATTATTGAAGGTTATCTAGTTAATTTGATAAATATTAAACTGTAATTTCATTGTTCATTAACTACAATATTTTTAATTTAAATATTTAATATTACTCATTGATGTATTTTATTTACATTTAAAATGAAATTACTACAATTGTATAAAAATGTTGCTATCAATACGGAATGATTACCTTGTTAAAGATTAGGATGGGCAAATGTGGGAAGGAGGCTGCAGAGCCCGGTTAGTCTGTAGTATTAAGGCAGTTTACTTAGCCACATTGTGGAATCCACTCCTGTGTTGGATTACCACTATTGTACATGGCATGCATTCTGTCATAGAAATTGAAGGAAACCTTGCCTGGGAGGGAAACATATGCCATTGCATTCGCAATTTGTACCGATCTGAATGGCAGGTGACCTCCCCTCTGGACTGTGGGCTAGGTCGTCGTTCAGCAGGGTAGGTCGCTATGCCCAACTGTCATTTTAGGAGGGACACGCTTATAAAGCTTACAGGTCAGGGTGGGCAAGTTAAGTGCTAGGAAAGTATTCCAATTCGACTTTTGTATTACAACTTTACAAGTTTGTTTGCGACGTTCCAGTAAACATTTACTTGCAATATAAAAGATATTCAAAACACGCAACGAAGAATTGGAATACGCCTTCCTATCTGAAGGAAAACTGAAGGTCTGCCCATCTTTCAGTCGATCTTCAGAGGGAAACTTAAGTTGGCGGACAGCACACTTATCAGGGTGGGAATTTTCGTATTTCCTGAAAAGCTTTTTTTTTTCAAGATGTAAATTTGTATATATTTAATTTATTTTTTCCTTACAGGATCATAAGCCCGCGTGAAACGTGGCAAAATTCAAATTGTTAAGTCCGTGTATATACGAGGCAAAATACGTAAATTTAAAGGAATGTAAATGACTTCTTATACGGAATTTTGATCGAACCTTATTTAAAGTAAATACTTTAAATAAGCCGACCAAATAAGTCCATACATTGAATTATAACTGTACTTATTCTGCTTTCTTTCAGCTG
This sequence comes from Gryllus bimaculatus, assembly GCA_017312745.1. Taxonomy (NCBI): domain Eukaryota; kingdom Metazoa; phylum Arthropoda; class Insecta; order Orthoptera; family Gryllidae; genus Gryllus; species Gryllus bimaculatus. The sequence goes on from BOPP01000022.1 coordinate 6,225,397, forward strand.
TTCAATATTTTGTTCAGCACTACTTTATTTCCATTTCAGCCTTGTTAAACTTTAGTGTAAAATATCTATAAAAAATTTGAAAAAATGCAATAAAGTAAATCTAAAATTAAATTTGCATCCAAATTATTTCCTCAAATTATTCCTGCGCTGGCGATAGTTCAATACAGGATTTATAGCGTTGGTTTTAACTCTAAAGAAGTATGTATTGATTCTGTGGAGAACAAGTCTGCGCCCATATTTTTGTTTTGTTTCAGGTACCCTTTAATGTGATCGACAGACGTAACCATCTTACAGGACTAGCAACGAAAAAAGGCGAAATTTATCAATCTCGGGTTTCAGCTATACAAAATGCAGATACAAAAGGTGTTAAGACTGTAGTATGTATGGTGTCTGGTAAAAAATGTGATTTGCTATTATTTAAACTTCTTTAATCAAATAACAAATTTTGTGAAGTTCCCTTTGATCCATTGAGGAAATTATAAAATGGACCATTTGGTTCTAAACAGGAGTGAAACTGAATTACGCCCAGTTTTTTGCACTCAACTTTTTCTTAGTTGTGGCAATACTCGAGTGAGTGATTGCTAGCAATACTAAAAAATCAAATCTATAAATATTTTACAGATAATTTTTTTTCTATTTGGCAAGACAAAATATTTCTAGTGTCTAAAAGTAGAATATTTTGGTTCAACACTTTCTAGGAACTTTTATTAATTGTTCAACTGCTTACAGGAAGGCAAGGTAGGAATACTGGAGTTAGAAAATACATACACAAATTGTATCCCCCCCTGTAGTCAAACGACCAAAACTTACCTTTGAAAATGTATGAAATGTTAAATCGACTTCCATTAGTTGTATCGTATACTAGACTTCAGCCAATGTATACATAATTCACGTGGAAAATCTTTAAATAAAAACAATTTTTAAATACAAATTGACATCTTGTGAAAGTGCATTATTAAACAAGATAGGTTCATTTTAAAACGCAAATTTAAGTGCGCGCATTTTTTCTGATTGCAGGTCCTTTGTAACAACCACCCACGGTGGCACAAAACGAAGGCAAACAAGTTGACTGGTTCTGCTTTGCTTTTTTTTCATCTTCATCATAGATTTCCATATTTCTTGGTTCTCATCGCAGGAAGAATTAAGGATCTTTTATTGGGGAGGAGCAAAATTGAGTACTATTATAAACACTAAAATATTCGTTTATATTAATGCATCCGGTTGATTGTGCAGCAACTATATGCACGTTTTCAATCTTGTTAATTATTTAAATGATTAAAGAATGGGTTTAATTAGATTAGTTTAAGTGACGATCCTCAATGTTATTTAAACCGTTCGAACGGTTAATTCAATGATGCAGTTTTCTCAGTGAATCACATATCGAATTATCGAAAGTGTTAGACAATTATTTATATATATATATATATATATATATATATATATATATATATATATATATATATATATATATATAACTGCACGATACTTATTTTAAAATCTAAATTAATATTTTTTTTCTTTTAATTAAAATGCTATTTTCGGTTTTTGGTAAGATAGAAAGAATATATTTATTTATATCTATAGTCTATAATATGGCGGTTTTGATGGAGGCGGCTTCACCTTCATTGAATACGTTAACCTCTTCGATTGCCTTTAAATAGGTACAGTTTTACTTTGTGGCGTTAAGTCACATGCGCTATCTAACATGGGTTGTGCGGCAATGGTATTGATGGAACCATTTCCTTGAAGTTTTGCACTTGTAATGGAGCTTTGATGTACATTTTCTTTAGTGCAGAAATTAACTTATCTACATCAGAATAATTTCCACTAATTTCTCCCGCAACTCTTAGTGCATGTGCAATGCATGTTACACGTATCATTTTATTGTAGAGTAGCTGCAAACCTTGCCAGCTTTCAAAATGTAAGGGTCTGCATCAGTGATTAGAATTAGAACCATTGACGTAACTACCGTCGCCCGACTGGTGCAATTTCCTGGGGCCCCCAACATCAATTTAGTGTAACTGAACGCACTTCAAAGGCTCCTTCAGAAAGGATTTATTTCCATAAATCGACTAGTAGTAAGTATGAATTAATTATTATATTTTGAGGACGTGAAGATTTCCAAATTTGTGATTTGACATTCCGGGGCCACTATTATTTATTACTTCTTTTAAAGTCGGGCAGACCCAAAACGGAAGCGTCTGTGTCCTAGTAGGTGGTCCAAAAGAAAGTATTCTTCTTTAGAAATTGGGATCAAATACATGGTTTTGCGAATCTTTATCAAAAGTAATCTTAACAAGCAATAGTGCCTCAGAGCGAACAGATGCGTGGAACCTGAAAACGAAAATGGAGGTATTCAAATTTGTATTCAGTTTTCTTGCATTCAAAACTTTTTATCGCGATTAATGCTGGGGTCGCATAGTTTACAAATATCTGATTTTGGCCTATATCAAGTACGGGATTTGATTCAAGCAGCTCCCAAGAATCTAAAAGATTTTAAATGTGACATTGACAAAGCCAAATTCGATGCAACAGACTTGGTTATATCTTGGCACATATAAAGCAAGTTTTGCAAGAAACGTAAAAAATGAAACATTTAGATGAACTTTGCGATGGTAAACATTTATCTGAGAGCGAAAAACGATTTTAAGGCTTCGCTTGTTTCGATATTCTGATTAGTCAGCTGACCCATCGATTTATTGACTTGAATCAAATAACTATTAGTTTGCAACCTTTCAGCTACCAACTAGGTTGTAGCTTTCAGACGAACTTACGAATCATGCGAAAACCTCAGTGAGAAATAATACATCGTAACTGATAAACTGTTTCCCGAGCTATTATCCTGGTCTAAGAGATCGAATTTCGAAGATTCATTCATTCATTCATTCATTCATTCATTCATTCATTCATTCAGAGAGTTGGCTAACCGTCCTAATTTAGTACTTCATTCTTTCAGCTAGCTTTCCAGACGTCTGCTCAGTAATATTTCTGTTTCTAACGATTTCTGTGACTATTGCGACTGGCAGACCTTAACATATCCAGAGTAAAGTGTCGAACTAGTAAAAAGCATATCTGGGTGACGTTATAGATAAGGTTGTCAAAGTGAAAGTCCGCAGGGCTCACTTCTGAATTTTGATTGAATGATTAATAAAATTCCTTCAAATAGTTTTCATTGGAGTTTATTTGGAAACACTTTTATGAGGGGGACCCATTTTAGTTTTTGAACAGGGGCATCAGAAGGGCTAGTTACACCACTGAATAGAACATTTTCTCTCTTCCCTCCTTCAGGCCACAACAGATTCATTGCTAATGCAAGGTAACAGCAATATTGTGAAGTTTTTAGTTCTTTCCAATGTTTCACAGGAAACGAGTAATATATCTTCTGCTCGGTCTCACCTTAAAACACTAAGAACGTTTTATTTAGTCTTGCAATTTCTCAATTTTAGTCATTGTAGATAAAATCAAGCCCAACGTATAATTTCCATGGAAATAACACAAATAAGAAGAAAAAATGACATGTCATAAACATCTGGGTCTAGTTATGACTAATTATTTTAGGCACGAATCTGATCCAGTTCAAAACAAATCTGATTTTTCTAAATCTTGTGTGGGGTATCCCATTGAAAATAAGTTTTTGCTCTCGCCTTCATCCATTGGAAATGACCGTGGCAACGAAGTACGTCATTTTCTAGTCTTCGGGGTAGTTTTTGAACTTCAACTCATTCACATACTACGTTTTTGTCCAGTCTGAAATGAAATGATCAGTTTGCCTTTACCAATCATATTCTCTTCGCCACTTTAAAGGCAACTTTTCCGTTCCACAAATATTTTTCACCACACTGTGAAATAATTGTTATTTTTGTCTTACCCCGTATAATATAATGTAAAGCTTTTGTAAGATCTTTGATAACTATTTCTGGTAATTTATTAATATCAGCTGTTTTGTGAAAAATCCAAAATTGAAGTTCCAATAGTTTTGCCGTTCATTGTTCAGAGGACTGCTTGTGCATCTCTCGGAATTTCAGAATATTTAGATAAAACAAAAGATAAATATTTCATTTGTCAATACTCTACAGCTGAAACCCATTTCATCAAGTTTTGATTTTCAAAAATATTTAAAATTATAGGTTTTCTTGATTATATAATAAAAGTACTTTCAATTTTATTTTGACTGTTGCAATGTTCCTTAATGAATGAATCAAATGCGATAGTTCTCTATCAGACTTGTTCATAAAATTAACCACTTGCTGATATTCTAGATTATGGAGAAATAGAAATGTGGTACCGCACATTTGATCTGTCTTTAAACAATATAATGAAATTCTTCATCTTGACATTCTGATTAAATGTTCTGGGCAATTTCTGGGAAGCAATTAGCATTTCCTATATTGTTTTTTAATTTCGTATTTTTATAGGTTGGTAATCTTCATTGTCTCGGATTTTGATTGTGGCTAGACTTTAATGTCGTTCCCTTAAAGAGTTGTGCTACTTAAGTCTTAAATTTTCTAGAATAGATAACCCATCCTAAAAACGAATATCGGATTTTAAATCTAGTTTTATAAATCCTTTCACATGACACTTGTTTCACGATTTTATTAAAATGTGAAACTTTGCTTCTGAATTTTCAAAATAAATAATTACATCTAAAGTGACTCGTGGCTCATAGCAAGTCTCTTGCCTTCACCAAGGAACTCCGGGTTCGACTCCCAGACCATCTGGTGTGAAATTTGTACTAACAAAATTACTTTGTTTCACAGGAGCTAGACCAACCCCTGTGAAATGTCCTAAACCCTACCCCTATCCTAATTCCTTCCCAATTCTGGCTGCTGGGTAGTGACGTAGGAGCACGTTGGGCAGAGGCGCGTACGCGGAGATGCTACCAGACAGTCTTGACGACTGACAAGACTTACGAACTACAGACCACTAATACTATACATAAAGTGTAGTTTAACGGAGAGTTACTCAAAATGCGTTCTACGTAAATTGTTGGCTTAATGCAAAACGTTTTCGCAGTAAATGACCATCCCAAAAAAGTAAAAAAAAATGAAATAATTGAACAAACTGTAACCGGGCAACGTGAAATTGTTCTATTTTTTTGTTTTAATAGCTAAGATGGCCATAAAAGAAACATTCACTGTACTTAATTTTAAAATTTAATTTTCATGGTGTAATCTCATTGTGTTACATGATTAAATTTCAAAAAGTCCTACTTAAAATCGTGCGTACAGCAGTCTTGTCGGGATTTTTTAAAATAATTTCGTACACTTAAGATCCAGAGATACGAAAACTTCCTGCTCGTGATATTACCAAACGCGCATATCTTTTAAGTGAATAGTCATTTGAAGTTCTAAAATTGAGGAGTAAATTGCATTGAGAAAAAGGTGTGAGATCGTAAGAAAAGAAAAAAACTGAAAATATAAAATTAATTAATGTCCTAAAAATACTTCTACTCTTTAATTTATGCTTGCAAGACAGTCAAAAAATACAAATACATTTTTCAGAAAATTTTGAAAATATAACGTGGACTTCTTGTCCATTGCCTCCAAAAATTAAGATATTTTAATCTCCGGAACTGCCTAACTTTTTCTTCTTAAAGGGTTACAAAGGTTTCTCTGTCACAACTCATTCAAGTTTTCAGGTTTCTCACTGTAGTTTCGCATTGTACGGACGCATATCCCGATTTTGGGATACAAAATTGCGTACATCATCTCAAACCTACCTTAAGTCTTTGAACGACATTGTCACTACACATGACATGGGAAGCGTGGCAGCTCAAAAAAACTTAAAACACCGTACCAACAATGATGTCCATATTGTTGATTCAAATACTTAACATCCTCTAATAAAATGTAGGGAGATAAAGTAAAAATAGCTATTCCGAATATGCTTACAAATTATGCAAACGAATTTCTTGAAAATGGAATGGGAGTGAATTCAAAAGCTATTGTTCAAATTTAAAGAAGATTGTAGAACTAACATGCATAATTTTTCCCAGCATCTAGAGTTTCAATGAGCGAGGAAAAAGGGGGCAGAGTGGTTAAAGCGGGTTCGTTGGGGGTGATCATGTGGGTAGAGTGAAAACTGTAAAGCCAGGAGATCGCGAGTTTGAATCCCGCGTCGGGCATTGGTGTATTTGGATTAGTCTGCATGTGTATTTTTTTTCCTCTCTCCCCTCACTATCATTTCGTCTTCTATACCCCCCGGAATAACAACCATGGGGGATAAAATTGGATCCAGCTAAATGCTGATCCTCTGATAAAAAAATTACACGCACTTGCCATCGAGACGGAGGTTCTGAGCTTCGGTAAATGCAGGGTACACGCAGAGGCACATACATGCGAAGTCGGCCTTTTAGTGAGAAAAAAAGAAAAAAAATATAATTTAGAGACATTTAAAAGTATTACATAAAGCATAATTAAGTGAATATTTCTCTAGAAGTTAGTTACATTTATGCCGGAGCATTTTTCAAAAACAATTATCAAAATAAACATTTATTCATGTTTACTTTTTTTAATGTTAATGTTTTGATGTAGCGTTCTTCTAAATTAGTACTCACATCAATAACGTAAGGTCATTCAGATCTTAACTTTGGGTGTTATGAATGTTACATTTTTCTAAGCTGCAATAACAGCATTAATTACTTATTGCTGATGCATTTCATGAATATGTAAAACTTTCAAAAATTCGCGATATACAAGAGTTGATACGTATCGTAGTACTTGCGAATGAGCTACAGAATGTGAATGTGGGCTAACAATTAGGTTTAATCGGTAAATAATAGATTTAATTTTCATTAAACGGTAGTTCGCCATGCTATTTAAATTTTCAGGATTTTGAAATTGTTTTGCTAGATCGTTTAATGTCGCTTACTTCTTTCTTTCTTATTAAAGGAGTTGTGCTCGCTAACCTTAAGTCTTAAATTTTCTGAATAGATTAACCTCATCCTATAATACGAATGATCGGATTTTAAATCTAGTTTATATAAATCCTTTTCAACACATGAACTTGTTTACAGCGATTTTTAAATTAAAAAATGTGAAACTTTGCTTCGGAATGTTTCAATAAATAATTACATATCTAAAGTGACTCGTGCTCAATAGCAGTCTCTTGCCTTCACAAGGAACTGCCGGTTAGACTACCCGCAGAACCATCTGGTGTGAAAATTTGTAACTAACAAAATTTATTATTGTTTCACAGGGGAGCTAGACAACCCCTAGTGAAATGTCGCTAAACCTACCCTATCCTAATTCCTTTCCCAATTCTGGCTGCTGGAAGTGACGTAGGAGACGTTGGGCAGAGGGCGCGTACGCGGAGATGCAAACTAAACAGACAGTCTTAATTAGACGACTGAGCAAGACTTACGAACTAACCAGACCACTAAATACTATAGAATCATAAAAGGTGTAGTTTTACGGAGAGTTTTACTCAAAATTTTGCGATTCTAATCGTAAAATGTTTGGACTTAATGCACAAACAGTTTTCGCAGTCAATATGACCATACCCAAAAAAGTAAAAAAAAAATGAAATAATTGAACAAACTGTAACCGGGCAACGTGAAATTGTTCTATTTTTTTGGGGTTTTAATGAGCTAAGATGGGCATAAACGAAAACATTCACTGTACTTAATTATTTAAAATTTAATTTTCATAGGTGTATATATACATTGTGGTTTTAATGATTAAATTTCAAAAAGTCCATACTTAAAATCGTGCGTACAGCAGTCCTTGTCGGGATTATTTTAAAATAATTTTCTACCCTATTATAATCCGAGATATACGAAAACTCCTGCTCGTGATATTACAAATAAAACGCGCATATTTTTAGTGAATAGTCATTTGAAGGTTCTAACATTGAGGAGTAAATTGCAGATTGTTAGAAAAAGGTGGTTGAGATCGTGAAGAAAAGAAAAAACTGAAATATAAAATTAATTAATGTTCCTAAAATACTTCTTATCACGTCTTTAATTTTGCTTGCAAGACAGTCCACAAAATAAAATACATTTTTTCAGAAAATTCTTGAAAATATAAACGTGGACTTCTTGTCCATTGCCTCCATAAAATTTAGATATTTTAATCTCCGGAACTGCCTCACTTTTTTCACTTCTTAAAGGGTTAACAAAGGTTATCTCTGTCACAATCATTTCAAGTTTTCTCATAGGTTTTTCTAATCTGTAGTTTGCGTCATTTGGTAACGGCGCATATCCCGCATTTTGGGGGTACAAAATTGCGAACATCATACTCAAACCTACCTTAAGTCTTTGAACGACATTTGTCACTAAACAATGACATGGGAGCGTGGCAGCTTCAAAAAACTTAAAACACCGTACCACACGAAATAGATGTCATATGTTTGATATCAATACTTTTAAAATAACATCCTCATAATAAATGTAGGGAGATAAAGGTAAAAATAGCTATATTCACCGCATATCTTACAAATTAATGCAAACGAATTTCTTGAAACATTTATGGAATGGGAGTGAATTCAAAAGCTATTGTTCAAATTTAAAAGAAGATTGTAGAACTAACTGCATAATTTTTCCCAGCATCTAGAGTTTTTGAATGAGCGAGGAAAACGAGAGGGCAGAGTGGTTTAAAGCGGAGTTTTCGTTGGGGGTGATCATCGTGGGTAGAGTGAAAAACTGAAAAGCCAGGAGATCGCCGAGTTTTGAATCGCGCGTCGGGCATTGGTGTAATTTGATTAATCTGCATGTGTATTTTTTTCATCTCTCCCCTAACTATCAATTTCGTCTTCTTATAACCACCTCGCGGAATAAACAACCATGGGGATAAAAATTAGGATCAGCTAATGCTGATCCTCTGATAAAATTACACGCACTTAGGCCATCAGAGCGAGGGTTTTCTGAGCTTCGGGGTAAATGCAGGGTTACAAGCGCTAGAGGCCAAACATAATGCGAAGTCGGTACCTTTTTAGTGAGAAAAAGAAAAAAATATATTTAGAGACATTTTAAAAGTATTACATAAAGCATAAATTAAGTGAATAATTTCCTCTAGAAGATAGTTAAATTTAAGCCGGAATGACATTTTTCAAAAAACAATTATCCAAAATAACATTTATTCATGTTTACTTTTTTTTAATGTATAATGTTTGAGTGTAGCGTTCTTCTAAATTAGTACTCACATCAATACGTAAGGTCATTCAGGATCTTAAGATTTGGGTATTATGACATGTAACATTTTTCTAAGACATGCAATAAAGCATTAATTCCTTATTGCTGGATGAGCTATTTCAATGATATGTAATAAACTTTCAAAAATTCGCGATATAACAAGAGTTAGATATCAGTATCGTAGTACCTTGACGAATGAGCTACAGAATGTGATGTTGGGCATAACAATTAAAGGTTTTAATCGGTAACATAAATAGATTTAAATTTTCATTAAAACGGGTAGATTCGCCATGCTATTTTAAATTTTCAAAAAAATAAAAAAAAAAG
>BOPP01000022.1:6234878-6267838 GCA_017312745.1 Gryllus bimaculatus
AGGATTTATGAACGAAATTAATTTGTAATGATAGAAAAATCTTCTGATTTTCAGCGGTGGGATTATAAAAAAAAGACATCTAAGAATCAAGTTATTGTTAATTTTTTCAGAAGTCTTTTCAGTCATTAATATGAAGAATTACCTGGAGATAAACCATATTTATCAATGTTCAGGACATAAACTTCTTGTAAACTTCAAACATATAGCTTGAATGAACTTTTTCCTACAAAAGTTCATTCAAGCTATATGAAAGTAAAATACGTGGAAGAAAATTACCATGATTCAGGAAGTTAGCAACGCCCTAAATTCTGGATAACCTTGAAATACTGTAAACAGACGAGGTTAATCTTATCATTTATAAATGTTCCATGCCTCACTACCGAGAAGATTCAGAACATTTGACTCTACTTAAATTACGAAGAAAATTAATATAGCTGTATAGTTACATAAACATTTTAGTAAAATAGTTTTTAACTTAATCTTAATGTTTGTTTGTGAAAATGTTGTTTAAAATATGTTGAAAATTAAGTGAATTTAAGGAAGAACCATAATTACAAAAATTGTCAGAAGAAATCATTCCCCAAGCAATAATACCATCTTTAATATAACATGAAAGAAAAATCAAACATCAATTCAAAAGAACACTAGGAAACCGAAACGCAAGAAACCAGAATTATCTGGATCAAATATATAAAATAATCATAAAAAGGAAGCATTTGGTTGGAAAATTTACCATGACTTATAAATTTCCGACATTCTAAAATAAAGGAGTCGGAAGTCGCATAATATTGAAGCCTCCATTAAGGCAGTTCCAGGAGTGCGGCAACATTTCGCAGATCTCGGTAAGATCCCGTAACTCCAATTTTTTGGGGGGTAAAATTTTCACTTTTAAACGTATCAAAGCAAGATTGACAGGGAAATATCTGAAAATTTTCTTATTCAAAGTTACAAAATAAATTAAGGAAGTCTTTTCATTATCTTCTCATTTTTTATTAAAATGTTTATTATTTTTCTGTCATTAACACATGCTCTCTAAAATTTACTTAACAAAGTCATCGCGTTTATAAAGTTGTTGTAAAGGTAAAAAAATGGATAAAAAAGACAAGTGATGTGCAGAGCAGTGAAATTATAAAATCCGTCAATTACCTATTATAACAAATACATATAGAATAACCGTAATAAGATTTTTTATAACCGTTTATGTATCATAACTCGATTGCAATGTAAACTTAGTGTTGCAAATGTCCTACAATGTAAAATGTCTCCATAGCATCTCGTAGAATTGGGGATACATTGCTGATGGACTTCTACGAATTCTAATAAGAAATTATCACATTTTAATGTAATTAACATTTTTAGTTACAATCCTATTCACCTTGAAAGAAGATCGCGAGTGGAACGCCAGGCTTGTTAAACATCAGATTAAATATTAAATGTTAACTTTCTTTCAAGAAGATTAACTTTCGTTTCCTTTCAGGAAACGGACTAGATGTTTGTTTAAACAGATGACGTCATAATTACCTGAAATCTCCACCATACTGCGTGTCGGAAAATAGGGCATGAATGAAAATGCAGCGTCAAACGTGCTTTCGTAGCATGCAATGTTGGAAAATTGAAGTAGTTAAAGTATATAGCATATCGTAAGTTTTGAAGTGGCGGTAAGTGGTAGTGGTATGCTGTAGTCGTAGTGGGGTAACGTAATGTAAAAGTATTACGTAAAGCACGTAAAAAGTAGCACCAAAATAAATCTAGAGATCGTGTATACAGCAAAATTTGATTTTTTGTAAAACTCGAAAGGAGAAAATGGACACGCAAAACATACGAAAAAGGAATACTCCTATATTATGAAGGTCATATTTAGAACGAGGCTTCTGAATGAGAGGATGAAACGGTTTGTTGACCTATGTACCAAATGTACATTTGCAGTTTCATGAACGGTTTGTGCCTTGTGGTAAAAAAACGCACTTCGGTTCCAGATCCAAGAAGGTGAAGGGAGAACTGCTTCACAAACTCCGCAGGGCATGAGCAGAGCATGAGAGAATAGTTTTCGCCGACGGCAATAGCGTCCTCGCCCGGTGCTGCAGTGCGGCCTCCCTGCATCGGACGACGAAGGCAGCTCTGAAACCTCCCGTGGCGCAACTAAAAGTAGAGAGGAAAGAGGCTGGCCAGCGGAAGTGTTCCTGTCAGGAGTTCGACGTCCTTTCAAACCTCACCTTGAACTATGGTTTTAAGTATGGCAAATAAGTTGTCTGGTATCAACAATTTATTTTGCTAATCGTTTCGGTCGCGTAGAGATCCTCAGAGCTTGCAGCTTCCGGGCCGGAAACAGTTCTGCAGAATAAATTCGATATCAGACATCTTTTATTTGCCATACTTTAATATTAGATGGTACCTACCTCACCAGCGATTTAATTAATATGGTTTTCTTATTGGAACTGTAGTTTTTGTATTGCGGGAATTACTTCCTGCATGGTGTGACCATCTTATACCACCAATATAATATATTCTGATCTTTGACTGAATGAAATTCTATATTGTACATATGTTATGAATCTAATGGAGACCTTGACCTTCGAAACGTCGCCAATACTGAATGTTTTGTAATGTAACATATCAACGATGTTGATGCAAGAAACTTTGACTGTCTATAAACATTATACGGAGCTTATTTTATAATTTTGTTATAATTTTATATTGCGTACAATCTCCTTTATATTTCTTTTGCACAAAACACGGTGCAAAATTTAACCGACATATTTCACAAGTTTCTGGGGAAATGAAATTTTTCTCCGCCTGAAATTAAATATATTATTTAAAAACGTAAAAAAATCTCAAAGCTTGGATTCAATTCCTAATGTTCTAGCTGAACATTTATCGTATCCCATTATCATTTCACTAACAGCTATATTCAATGCTTGTTTTAGGCCCAACTATTTTCCAAACTCCTAGAAAACTGCATTTGTACTAATTTCTAAACCCAATACAGATCAAACTAAACCTGAAAATTTTAGGCCAATCATTAAGCTGCCAAATCTTTTAAAAATATTTGAAAGAGAAATTTTAACCATGGTTATTAAATTTTTAAACCAAAATAACTCTTCCCGGTAGACAATTCGGTTTTAGACAAAATCATTTAACTACTCCGCAATTACCTTTAACTATAACAATTATAAGACTACACCACACTGTATATTGCCACAAGAGTATGTCATAACTTTTGAAAATTATTTTCAAACGTTACATCCTCTTTTTATTCTTGTAGGCATAAAAAGTGATAAAATCTGGATTAATCTTCAAAATAAGAAATATTGACTTCCCAAAATACTTACAAAATACAAAATTCTTTTTAGTTAATTGAAGATTTAAGTACAAATATAACTCTTTCAATTGATCACAATAAAGAAGCTGGGCTTCAAAGTTTCATTTTTTAAATAATTCTTTTTAATATTTTTATTTGACATGTCAACTATTCTTTTAAATTTTATTTGACGTCGTCTCTTACATTCAAACATTGACATTTTTGCAGATGATACTGCGATGTTTACCACTTATACCAATCATTTAGGCAGAGACTATCTCCAAGATGACTTAAATACTCTTATTTTTTTGATTCAAAGATTTTTATAGCATATTTTACATCATAAATACACAAATTTAAAAGATTTTTAGAGCATATAAAATCCTGTCCTTAGTGGTAACTCAGGATAACTAACATCATTTTACGAAGACGAAAAATGAGTATTATGTAGTGATGAATAAGAGACAATTGGCATCTAAATAGGATGCCGCATGACAAAATAGTGGACGGGATCTTTAGATGGAATCTAGTGAGCACCAGGAGAAGAGGACGGTCTAAAAAGAGATGAAAAGCTGTCAGGAAAATAAAGATTGAAAATCGGATTGAGCTCTCGAAGAATAGACAAAAATAGAGAAGGATAGTTGAGCGGGCCAAGACGTTTATTTTAGATCGTAGAGCCTTGAAAAAGAACAAGAACATGAATAAGAGACTAATATCAGATAATTATTAAACTAGTAGTGCTACAATAACACGTAGCATTATTCCATTATTTGAAACTTGCAATTTTTGAAATTTCAATGAGCTCAACGAAAATCTTATCTGCGCCATTTTTACAAGCGTAATTTGCACTCTCCGAGAAAAAGTAGAGAAACAATTTGAAGCAGTTTTTGAGAAAATCTTTATTTAAAAATTCATTATTTTATTTCGCGAAAATTGAAAAAAATTGTAAGGGCGGACGCATAGACGGAAGGGCGGGCGGATAAACTGGCTGACGGATAAACGGACGGACACGTGTGTTTTGAAAAAAAATGAAAGCAAATTTTACTTACTATGTATGAATATTAAATACATAACAAACATTGAAATTAAATTATGGAAACTTAAGATACTTTAATAATTAGATGTATAAGATTTTCCAACAATTTTGTGAAATCAATTTTAGTAGCTATTAGGCCGACCTGAATGGCCGAGGTGGCTAGAGCGTGTGCCAACTCAGCGCCTCGGTTCGAGTCCCGCCGTGGGCATGGTTGTTTTGTCATTTGTTTTTCATGTATTTGTGTTGTCGCGGAAGGCCTTGTGAGTGTGCTGACTGCAGAACGAGGAGCTTGCGAGCGAGTCAGTGTCCAGTGTACAGGTTAACATGTGTCCCCACGAGGGACATAGTGGCGCGGATAGTCAACAATTTGCATTCCATGGAAAAAGCTCTCGGAAACAAATAAAAATCTAGAAGTTATTACGCCTAATACACACATAGTACTCATTCTCCAAAATATTGCTAAAAGCATCGTATTGAATAATTGAATCAAAGAGGCTAAAATTTATTCTTATTTGTATTGCTGTGATTAAGTTGTGTGCATGGATTTAAAAAATAAAATGTGTAGTAGCCAATAACGCAATCTTTTTAATGTATTATGCATGTCCCTTGTAACAGTAAAATACGTATTGTTCAACGTTAAATGGTAGTTATATATGTGATTTATCCTATTTAATACATACCTCTCAGAATAAGCAGAATCAAAGTATTTCTTGAGCAATTAGATGGTTATTATTGTTTTACACTGAAGTTCACAAAGGACTGGCAACATTGTGCCAGTAGAATTTGAACTGATGCACATGGTTACAAACAATACAGGCCAGTTTCTCTTATGAGTGGGAGTCACTTGAGACAAATGGTGCTACTGCTTCTATGAGATAATTGGACTCATCATTAGAGGACAATTTTCCATTCTTGTCTTCAGGTCTTCACTTAATAGTGAGTGAAATTGTCATGTTTCCGGCGCGATATTAATATATATACACTCTACACATTAATCGTTGTTTATTACAACAATTCCAAATACAATGTATAACGATATTATCCTGTCTGTCTCTAAGAATATTTTGAAATTGCAAAATATATAAAATTTATAATTTAAATGTACTATGTCCGCAACTTGTATGTACTATGAAATATGTCTTTACGAAATTTAGTTTGACTATCTCGTTTACGAATTGTAGAGAAAGATATGTAATTAGCCCAGTCAAATTGGACCAAAAAGTGGTGATCGATTGAAAAAATTTCGGAGTTTTGAAACTTGGCATGATTGTTTGTTGGTACCTACTGTGGACCATCAGTTTCGGGCGTACACTTTGGCACATCACGTTGGTGTACACACACGTATACATTCTGTCGCTGTCCGCCTCGCTTTAACCGCGTCTTCAAGGCCCCCTCCCGTCCCGCTGAGCTCAGAGCAAACGTTCACGTGTTTTTGCTCGCCTGTACTTGACGGGGCCGGCCCGGTCTAAGTTATCCTGAGCGGCGTGGCGGAAATAGCATTAAGCGCTCCCCGCTTCAGCAACAATGCGCTTTCCAAGCACGCGTGTCTTGTCGCCGGATGTATAGAGCGATTTTTATAAGAATGAGCCTAAGTGACGGTTCGCTAAACAAGTGAACATCGCGTGTAATTCAGAGAAGTATCCCTCCGCCGCGGCAGCTGATCAGCTACGCATCTTCGTGAAGTGTTTTTATGGCTCCCGAGAAGATGAACAGAAGTCTAAGAGTTTAGCTGAGGTACATGAACATACGTGAGTCCGGGTAATATTTCAATGTAATTACGAAGGAAAACGTCTTAAAAATGTCTCGTGGCGCACTATATTTTCGTCGGACGAGGGCATCACAAAAGGAAGCGACGAATCCATTTACAAGTTAGCCAACTGCAAACGAACGAATGCAGGAAGGAGAGTCTAATAGGCTCAAGAACACAGCGATCACAGAACCTTCAGTTGTTGCCAAAACGGTCCATTCCTATAAAAATCGCTCTATAAACGTACGGAGCGGCGCCGCGCACTTCTAGCACCACTCGCCCAAGGCTCATCACTGAAGGGCGGAAGCTAACCTCCCACCTCCCGGTATTTCTTGGCTGGTGAAGAGCGAATGTGTTTGTGTTCTTCCCTTAACGCGTGGCTTTAAGCAGTCGCTTCTTTAAGAATTGTTCATTTATCATTCGAAGATCAAAAGGGGCTCTAGTGAAGAAAATGAGCGTCTTCAGTTCTGGAGAAAACTTCGTATTTGAAACAATTTGTGTTTTAGAACAATGCAATGAGGGGACAAATTCAAGGCTGTCGGAAAGTTTCAAGGAAGTCGTCTCCAAAGATTTAATTGTAGTGCTTGCTGAAAAATGGATTAATATATTTTGTCAGCATCAAATAAATACTTTGATATGCATATGAACGCTGCTGCATCGAAATCAAATAAATGTATTACTAGCATGTATATAATCAGCATATTCAGCATTGTAGCTCATAGAATCAATGCAGGTGCCACCTTGTTTTTACTTTTTTGTATTAAAAATCCATGCGTCAACTTTATCAACCTGAAATATAATCAGTTCTGCAACCCAACGCATGCACAGTACAGGTTAAAAGTGATGATTTTGGATACAACACCTGCAGGGCTTCTGCCGCCTTGAACATGTACGGTGCTGCATTAGTACCAGGAGGAGGATGGTACTGTGTTTAACTCCATCAGGCCAAAAAATGCCATTGTATTGGTAACTGTTTTGCAATAGTTTGCTGGTTGTATTTGCGTAACACTTCACATGTTAACAAAAAAGACTTGCTCTTATCATCCCAAAAAATTCAGACAGAATGTTCGTTTCCGAAACTTTTTCCTATGAAATTCTCCAAATAATCGGTAAACTAAACAATTCGGCCAGTATAGATGAATTTCCTGATTGTTTGAGACTTGTGCGCCTACCAATGTACACCCGTTAACTCACATATTTAATGCATCCTTATGCACTAGAACTCTTCCAGATATTTTCAAAACAGCTAAGATTAAGTCGCTCTTCAAAACAGGCCAAAAAATGAAATTCAAAATTATCGGCCAATTTCCCCTTTGTCAGTGTATTTAAAAATATTGGAGAGACTCTTTTACGTACGAACGGAAACCTTTCTTTGTAAAAGCGATGGTTTTCAAATTGCCAAAATGGATTTTGAAAATAAAACAGGCATACTTTCTTTTGCTAAATTCTCACTCAGCGTTACCACTGCTCCATATGGTTTAATCTAAGAGATTGTTTCCACATCGTAATTTTACTTCGGGTTTTCGGCCTAAAGAGATAATTGACAAACAACGGTGGAGGTTTGCGTGTGACAATTGGGAATAGAAAAATGTGAACGGCGCTTTCTGAGCTGGGTTTCTGGCGAAGGGTATCAAGGTCAAGGGGCATCCCTGAGAGATGCAAAGTGGGTGCGCGATATCGCCTACTAAACGTATCATTTTCACAAACTTAACTTCCTTTGTGTTCGATACGCGCGCTGATAACCAAAACGCCAGAACCAGGGATTGCGTCGTCTATTTACTCTTTTATTTGCAATAACGTCGGTATTTATGGACAGACTCATCCCAACGCGATGAAATAGGCACATTTAAAAGACGAGGCTACAGAAAAATATGGATTGCTGGAAAGTTGGATTGTTTGTCTGGGAGATTCCTTATCAAACACACAGGAAAAATGAAGAATTAAATTTCAAAAATTGCAGGAAAATGGAAAAATTAAATAATATGTAAAAATATGCTCTTTGGGGTAAAATATGTAAATGTTCTTTCGGGTAAAATATGTAGAAATGTGCACTAAAAAGTCAACGTTTTTTGGCACTAACCGTTATGAAACGTGAAGATATCGTTGATTCGACTTCACAGAGTTAGGTTTAGAAAATATGTTATTACATAATTATCCTGGCCCTAATAATGAATATCTGAGGCCGACTAGAAATATATCCGTGTAAATAAATGTGACGCTCCGAAGCCAGCGAGGAATATGGCATATCTCGTTAGCCTCACGCAGAAAGATCAAAATTTAGCGCATTCTGCATTCCATAAGTCCCCACGACGACCACCACCACCGGGGATGGAGTAACTTTACTATAGTGGAACTTATAACCTTACACGGAGACAAATGTTTCATACAATTCATCACTTAGTAGATTCAACTAAGCGGCGTAGTATATTTTGGTAGAACAAAGTGCTTAGTCACGTTCACGTAACTGCTGTTTAGTTAAACACACTAATTCACGTATAGTAATTTTCACTAAACAGGTTGTAACCCATGACGAATACCATTTAGAAGAGATAACTAAACGAATAGGTACGTTAGCTAATGTATCCAGTAATATTTACTAAACACATTGCAATGCAAATAACTAAACGAATAGTTCCTTTTCATAAATTACTCAACGTTGCTCAGTAAGCTCTATAAAACGGAAAAGTGAAAGGGGATATTTTATTTCTATCGCTTCAACCAGGTAGTTTCAGGATCACCTATCCTACGACCCAGTGGGCTCTTACTTCCTTTACCTCGTTTACCTGACAGACCCTAGCCTAGCAGAACAGATGCGGATGCTGGGTGACGTCATTTGACTACCGACGGTATTTCTATACTATTAGTTCAAATTATATCAATTATTTAAAATCGTAAAATACTGAGAACGCCGTTTACAAAGCGTATAATAATACAAGCACCATTGATTTATCACAGTTCACATGGGCTCTATAACCATTCGAGTTGGTCAGATAGCCGAGAACGCGCAATTACTAAACAGTGTTTAGTGTAACGACACGAAAGGTAGATCTCACCACATGATTTTATCTACGAAACAAGTATAGTACCACTAAAAATTATCTTTTTTCATTCACTTACGACTTTGAATTGTTTGATTTACTAAACAAAACTAGTGAATTTAGTGAATCTTACTACTGTAATATTTTATTTGCTATATGGTCGCTTATTAAACATGTTTAATACATTCTACTACAACATTTCTCTCAGTGTACCGACAAAAATATTTCATTATTACCATTTGGTTATAAAATAATACGTGATATATATTGTTGGTAAAATTAAAAGGAAAACGCATTATTTCTATTCTAATATTATTGATACACAATAAAACCAAAGGAAAATTAACTTACGTGGAAGTTATCTGTTCACCAGTACGTTTTAGCACAATTTTATAATTCCTATTTAACCATATTCGAGAACGCTGGAAACATTTCAAACACACCACTCCGATTACATTCAGTTCATACAAGCAGTAGAGTACGAATGCGCTGGCAAATACTTTCACGATTGAACGTCACGGTCATAGATAGAACACCCGATCACCAATTGATAATTTCCCTCGTTGCGCTCTGACTTCACTACTTGGTGTGATATTTCACCAGTAAATGGTATCGTCAGAATTTCATTTTCTTGCAGTTTATAACATACTGATCGATAAAAACGCAGAACTTGCTGATTATAAAAATCAGGATAAAAATGTTATTTAAAAACTTGACAATTGATGACTCACAAAAAAATACAAATATAAAATAAATAAAATGGAATTTGGGGAAAAAATAAAAGTTATTACAATAATATCATTATCAACTTTCATTCGTAAATGTTAATCAGTTTATTTAAAAGTTGGGTAGCTATTGAGGTGTGACCTGGATACTTTGGATTTTAAATCGAAACCCTTATTCCCTACAAGAACTTCGATGTCAGAGAAAATACATAAAATACATAAAATAGCTGTATCTCAATATTTAGATTCTTTAAATAATCTTATTAATATTTTTTTCGAAGCGTTACTTCACATCGCAATTTTTTTGAGAAATAGCTTATATGAAACTAGTGGTACTAAACAGTACATATTTTCTCTCCTTAATAATAATTATGTAATGTTATTTTTTTTGTACCAGCAATATAAATGACCTTTTTTGGCATATCGTTCATAATTGCGCATTTTAGGGCACAAATGATGACGTATTTGTTCTTACGGCACGAATGATCACATCACACATTCAGCCAATCGCAGCCAGAGATTCGTGGGGAGGTAGAACGGAACAGCCTACCACAGTTTTCTCACAGAGATATCAAATACCCGAGACGTCACAAGAACGTTTCTGGGGAAAATTAAGTTTGATTATCTTGTCAATATTTAATGTTGTTACACAAAATACAAAAAATAACGCATGCAACTCGTTTATAAAGTAGCTTTATTGCATTCGTACAAATTTGAAAAAAACGCTCCTTACGTCGCTCGTTTCCAAAACGTACTCTTTCAATAAAGCTTAACATTGTAAAATAATTGCATAAACTACTATTATACCACAATGTTCCTCCGAATTAACACATCTCAGTCATCAGTTTTTGTAAAACTCATTAAAAACGTTACTTACGTTCACGAAGCGCAGTAAATTCGGAGCGGCCGACCATATTACACAAAAAATATTCATATTTTCAAAAAATTCAACATGACCTTAGTTGAAGATCTGTTTTTGATGAACACACTTCGAGAAAAAAATGTATCTTCACAATTGTAGTTGTAAGAAGAAACAGATTTTTTTATTTTTATAAATTTTCGAAAATTAATGTTTTCTACTATCATGCGATCTTTACCATTATCTTAAACTTCTTATACTTTATATTACGGTTTTAAATTATTTGACATAGGCGCCATTGACCAAATCTGCTGAAGTCGACATTAAAGCGGACGCGAGCGGAGTTGAATCGGCGGATATCATTCAAACGAGCCCATGTGAGGAATGAATTGAATTATATTTAATAATAATAAATATTATTATAACTTTTATTGTATATAATAAATAAAATACTGTATTGTCACAGTTCGCTCTCCTGCTTCAACTGGAACTCTTTTGGCCTTTGCGTACAGGCTACTCTTTTTCTCTCTCTCTTCTTTACTTACCTCCTCTTCTCACCCGGCACCCTGCACCTACAGAAGAGGCAGTCCACAGAAGAAATGAGCTTCTCTCATCGAGCGTATCTCCTTGAGTATCCCCATGAACCTGAGAGCCATGTCAGTTTAGTAGTGCCGACTGGAGATCGGAGGGACCCCTCTCTGAGCCCTGCGGGGGCAGGTCCCGAGGCTACTGTGGGTCGCAGTAACGGATGACAGGAAATAACCCATGGGTTAAGTGTGATCTGTGAACTTGCTTCCTGCTAATTTTCACTTAAAACCAATGAGGAAAATGGAAAGAACAAGAAATGTAATGAATCTTAACGGGCCTTGTTCTACCAATGTCCAGTATCTGCTCAGAAACCGAGCTAATGTCATCTTATCGACGTCTGGCTATCTTATGGATGTTAGTCCCAGAGACCCAGAGTCTGTAGTAGCTCGAAGTCATCGTCAGAGATGGACACGGGATTAATTGAAGGAGGTGATATGGGAATTTTACTATACAAAAGCGAAAAATGGGGGTTCGGAAGTAGAAGTTTTCAAGGAATGGAGAGGGCGGAACCTAGATACGAGACCCTTCACTAGATTCAAAGAATCTTGCCAGTCAACGACGATACATACTCAGCAGTGGAACATTCACAGCAGAACAACTTGCTGACATTCAGAGAAATGCGGAGTATGTTCTTCGAACGAACTACCCATATGACAAACATGTAGAACTTGAAAACGATGGTCCTGTAGAAAGTTCATCTCTTTCCAATTAAACATACGTCAGTGGTGAAAATTTATCTGGCAATGAATCACACAATAAGAACATGATGCGAAATCTCCTTCGACGCGAGATAGAAAGAGTTTGTCAACTTCCATTCGAATCTCGTACAGCGTGGAGGTGAATAAACGAAAATGCCAAATCTCAGAGAGTGATAGAAACCCCGAACTCTGTCTTAAATGAGGTGGTACAAACCCCAGGTAAAGATCTAGATATTTCTGAAATCAATCACATTGTGTATGCAACTAGATATCTGGTATCCCAGATAATTTTGGGGCCAGCCAAGAACACCGACGGCCGACAGCAAAACACAGTAAACAGCTCTGTTCCACCATTGACGAAAAGAATTATGAAACGGATAGCATACACTCGGCGTGAAATATAACTCTTAGCCGAAACATCTTCTAAATCAACGCACACCTCTAATTTCAACGAAGAATATTCAATGTTGAACAAAAATTGACAAATACACACAAGCAGGCTAAGGGTAGCTCAGAAGCTAAACGAGAAAATCCAATCATGGGCTCAACGAATTAGACGTTACAAACGTAGAATACTTTTCCGAGTACAGAATCGGCTGTTTGAAACAGACGCGAAGAGCAAAGTCTAGTATCGAGTGTGAGGTAATTATGCTTTAAAGGGCGTAGCGTGCAGTGTGTCTCAGAAGCGGTGTTGTTAATTTATTGTTATAATTGTTTTAAACGTTTCCTTGTAATCGTTGTTTATTATTGCTATTTTGTTACCGTTATTACTGTTTTGTTGTTTCGTTAGTGCTCTGTCTGAAGAAAGTGCTGTATGCGGTTTTTGACAATTTATAAGAACCTATCGACACCAAATGCTGTGTGTTGCTGTTGAATAGAGATACTCACCTGACCTGCATCCAATAGATTTAAGATGAAAAAAATAATTTTATATTTTATAATATAAACTAGGGGAGGTACAACAATACATACTTTCTCGCATAATTGGAAATACTTATAGTATTGACATATTTCATTTTCTGCGATACTAACACCACAATTATTACTTGAAAACGTCCAATTCAAACAAAACGCCTTATGATGCATATCTGCTCTCATTTCGGTAGTGAAGAGCAGCAATAATTTCTTACTTTGACAAATGAAACAAACAGGAATACATTTGATTGTTATAGTATTTGCAGCAAAGTATTCAGAAGCGTGCAGCGTTGTCAAATTGTGCTTTCGCTTGGAGAATATCAATTGTCAAAAACGTTTATTTCAATCTGTATTCAGATTTCAACTTGTTTATGGGTTAGTCAAATTACATCATACACAGTTGACAAATAACTCTAATACTGATAAACTAATTAAATTACTAATGTCCTCCGATTTGTAGTTTGTTAATTTATTACCGTCTTATTATATACTGACACTGCCTCAAACGAAGCGCAAAAAATAAAACTTCAAAGTTCATAATAATATGATGCAATGTGTTTATTTCAATTTTTTGTAAACTAGTGATTTTGGTCAAACTCATCAAATGTAATAAATTATGAAAATTGTAAAATGAACTCCTTAACGGTCTATAGCCGAGAAAAAACAACGTGTTTATTATATAAATACTATATAAAAAATAAATATTATATACAAAAATATAAAATTGTTTTGGAAACCTTTGTTTAATTTTCAACTCTCAAAATCTTTAACCAAACCGTGAACCTACTTTTTCTAAAAAAAATAGGATAATCAATGTTCTCCTATATTGCTTTATAGTTGCTATTGGAATTTTGAGTCTATAATATGCAATGTATTACAAGTGACATGCTGAAATATGTATAGATCAGTTACCTTTCGTTCAGTGCAAATATGTATTGTGACGAACCTGCCCGTCGGAATACGCCGGTGACTTGTGCGTACCGAATCTAGCGGGGCCCCGCAATGTGTCGAGACACGTGAACGTTCGACATCGTGGAGGATGTCAGGTCGCTCGCGCTAAGTTTATTTAAATGCGAGCGCTAAGCGCGATATCAACCTGCTTCCTGTGCCAGCTCTAGAGATCTCAAGGGGTGAGTCACTTTGGGTCGGGATGATGCGTATGCTCTTAACTTATTAAGAAACACTTCCAATTGATCGTTTAAGTGTGGTCCGTCAGAATGGAGAACACACATTTATTCAAAATGTCACTATTTTAATACATGGACATTTAATGACTTTGTGACTAAGCAATCCCCAACTTTGTTCGCTAATGTTACAGTATTTTAATTCTAGACAGGGACCTACGGTGATAAATTTTGGGTTACCTCGCTGGAGAGATTGCACGTCATTCTGGATTCGCACTCAAATCGCGCACGCCAGGTGATGCCGCTAGAGGAGCGGCGTAACAAGTCTAAGGGCTGGCGCGGGCTCGCGCCTTGATCAGTCCTGGGTCCGCAGCACCCGCCGATGCTCGGATTGAAGGCCCTCGCTCTTGTACCGAAGATGGTGTGTTTCTCTCGCTGGGTAGAGCTGTCATACGTCACTTTACCTGCGTTGGAATGCACGTCGCGGCAGATTGCTCACCGTGACAAGTGCCTTTCGGACGTTCTGGATTTCGTCCGCAGAAAGGAATAAATTCCGTTGACGTTATTTCACTTGATAATAGTTCTAAATAATGCAACGGTTCCAGAGAGGATGACATCCGGGGGAGCAAAAACTTTGTAGCCTTCTTGTTGCGGTTTCAAATAGTCACAGATCTCGAAGTTTTTCAAAGAAATGCGTCTTTGTTTGATGAAAATAAAATAGCCTCACTCGATGGATTTCAGACCTCTCACCATGAATTTCAGACAACATCTGTCCTTCTCATCTCTACCCTGTGTTACTATCCCTTGTGTGTGAGTGCCCTTTGGTCACGTGTGTGTCGCCCTGTGCTCCTTCTAGAATATTCTGTGGGGTTATAGATGCCTATTGTTTGGCCCATTTTCCACTTTGATGACCAACATAATCGTTCCAATATGTTGTTTTTGTTTATCTTCTGTTGACGATGGATGGCCGGGGAGAGGGGATGTCTGCTGTGAGCCTGCGCTCTAGGTGATGAATTACAGCGAGTTCCAAAGGTTTTGCGAGGGGACATTTACGAAACAAAGATAATAGGAGTTTTCACGGCATCGCGCGTGTCAAGTGCGCTGAGCATAGTTTGCCGAATGTCAAGAGGTTTCCTTGCTTTTGGAAGAGGGTGTCGAAGAGGGGGAGGGGGTCTTCAGATTCTTTGGAAGAGCGACGCTGATGCCCTTTGTGGTGTTTTATGAGTCTTCAGTTCAATCGGCAGCTGCTCTTAGCTAATGTGACGGGGATGGGGTGGGGGGAGTTTCGGGGCGCATGGGCTTTTCACAATTGACACACGTGAGATGTCGAAACATCTCAGTATGTTCTATATCTCGCTACACCGACAAAACTACTACTATTATTTTCAAACAAATATACATGACCTGCTTTAATGAGTTTATATTTTTAGACCATACTTGTCTAAGGCAAAAATATCTATTTTCAAATTTTTTTGCAATTTTCGAAAAAAAACTAACAATAAAATGGTCTACTTCTAATTTTTCAGTACTTGAATGGAAATCATGAAGGGTGGAAAATCTTTGGAATTTATGGTAAAACGTAAGTTCTGTGAGGTCATGAGTTTGAAATATGCTTTACTAGAATGTTCCATCTATGGGGAAGGAAGCAAGGAAGTTTAGCTTCTCCCAATCTGATTCTCGGGGTGTAGACCCCGACTGCCCCCTCTGGTTATCATGTCCCTATCTCTATTTCTTATATTACAGCATTAAACTACAGAAAACAATGCACAAAGATAAAAGCAAGAACTTTAATATTTAAACAAATAGTTTTACTTGGCCTTTATCAGCAGCATTCAGAATTAACTTCTAAATAGTTTTATAGTTGTTTTGTAAGCCTTACTTTAAATTTTTAAAAAAATTCAAATAAGATAGGATGAACAGTTCTTAGAGTGGAAACATTTATTGACTGCCATTTAACTGAAATAATAAATTACTAAGATACATAGAACATTTCATTCAGATAGCTAATTTACTGATAAACTCAGTAATAGAATTATAAATAAAGTAGTTTGAGCAAAGTTTGTTGGCAACTTGATTTGACAGACTTGTTTGCTACTCACAGTGAGAGCACAATTAGGCTAAATAATATGATAATTATCAACTTTCTAATGTGTTTCTTTTTAATTTTCCTATAGGTTATTTACTAATGAATGCAGGTGACAGGCTGCTCTTGTGTTAAGTTTAAAAACAAAATTAACTTTCAAAGAAAAGAAAAAAGGATTTTATAGCAACTATAGTTTAGAATACAAATGAAATAATGTTTTGAATACCGTACCTATGTTAATAAGAATTATACTGATCATCCAGTAAGTACTTACTTCATTAGTCGGTTTTATAAAATAACAACATTTTATTGCTGAAGAGAGAAATGGTAATTTACCTAAAAACTATTATTTTTCTGATACAGGTGCCAGTAACCACACTGCCCAGATTCTAACAAAAATCGCAGAACAGACAACTTAACAAGAAATTCGTAACTATCCCCAAGGAAATATAATAAAATGTCATAACTTCCTCAGATTTGAAAGCTGGAATGAAGTATAAGTAACTGATGAAAATGATAAGTGTAATGCATTCATAAATATATACTTCAGACATTTCAATACTATTTTCCTCAAAAACTCAAAAAGATCCAAAATAAAAAAACAAAATGGTGGATTACCAAAGGCATCAAAGTGTCATGTGAGAGGAAACACAACATGTATAAAATACTAACAAACAACAAATGTAACTCCAACTTCATTTCATACTATAAAACATACAATTCAATCCTAAAAAATAATCAAACAAGCAAAACTGATGACAAATAATATGAACATTGCAAATGCACGTAACAAAACAAAATCTATGCGGGACATTATTAAAAAGACTACAGCACCAACTAATAATAACAGAAAAAATATAGAGCTCCACTACAAAAATCAAAACTTTACAAGACTCAAGACCAAACTTTACAAGACAATCACGACCATTCAAGAATAAAGAAATAAAATCTGTTCATGAGATTGGTCAATGTGGTTACAGAAACAATTAGCACGTGGGTCCATCGCGAAGTAGTTGTGAGTTGGGCCAAGGCCCAAACGTAAAATGGACATCCATTTTACATTTGGGTCTTGGCCCAACTCACAATTATCTCGCTATGAACCCATATGCTCCAGCAACTCCATGTGGAGTTTGGTGTGGAGGCTTGAAATGAGATGGTACCTGTATGAGTATTAGTAAGCCCTAATGAGGAAATTCTATTTCAAAACGTTGGCGTAACTAATTGTTTCTCTAGCCACATTGACCAATCCCATGAGCCGATTTTAATTCTTTACAAGACCCTTAAGAAATAGCTGATATATACAATGAACACTTTTTCACAAATTGTTCAGCCTTGTGTGAAATTATTTTTTCTTTTCTGTATTATGTTCTGTAAATAAAAATCTCTTTTTGAAGGTTAAGGGGTAGAAAAACAAATCTTGTATTCCTGTAGGACACAAAAATGTTTATATTGCTTTAAAATACATCATGTTTGAGTTGTGCAGGACAGAAGTGTGCTGCAGGTGTTGCGGATTACTTATGCATGTTATATATTTTCTTTAATTTAATATATTTGTAACACATTTTATATACTACTGTTGTCATTGACGAATGGAAGCCACGATTTGTTGGAATAAAATTTAGTGTGGCAATTTTCTAAGTAATTCAGTCACAAATTTTGAATGTTCTTTTGGATAATGGAATTAACGAAGAAGCTAAAAAACTTGAATCAAAATTTCCCACAGACATAGAGGTACTGTCTTTGCTCATTTGTTTAAAGAGTCATATTTCAAATCTAAGATCTATTAAAACTCTTGAAAGCTTATTAATAATTGATCATTGCTCATTATTAACAAGTTTTCCCAATAGGTATGTAGTATTGACATTATTTTTGCACTACGTATCACCTTCCCCGGTTCCGAAAATACATTTTGAAAATTAAAGCTGATTGTACATTATTTATGAAGTTCAGTGGCACAAGACTACCTCAGTAATTTAAGTATTTTATCACTTGAGCACAAAAAACAAAACGACTTTGAAAATAAAATTTCTACTGTCCTTGATACATTTTTATATGTGAAGAAAATATCAAAAATTAAATTTTAAAATGTAACATGACATTTCAAAAATTATCATTTATTTTCTGTGATAATTTATTGTAATAAATGTTTTCATTTGTAAAATTCAGTAGATAATCACAAAATTAAATTAATGACATGTCTTTAATTAAGGGGCCCCATATTGTGTCAGTCCAAAGTACTTCTCTGTTGAACTTGTGCCACTGCTTAGTTGATATAAATAAAGAAAAGTGTGAGTTACAGGGGGTGGTATTCTAAAAGTCATTGATTTTTTTGAAGCTCTATTGTATTTAGTATTCGATATTCTAATCATACTTTATTCTTAGTATTATTGTTGTTATTATTTTATAAAATATGAACAATTGCAACAAATCAGGGGTCATCCCTCTAGGTGGTAAAATTATCCTCAGTTTCAATTGATTTTATCAGATTCTTCTTTATATTCAGTGAAGGCAAAGAAAGGTAGAAGATTAAATTTTCACTTACAGCATCTCTCTATGTTGTGGCCAATATACAGTCTGAACAGAAAGGAAATTCAGTTGGAACATTTAATAACATTGTCATGTAGCAAGCAATAATCATTTTAACTGGATCAATGTGTAACAAACATGTATAACACTGTCTCCTGTATGTTTGGCCCTGATTATTTTGGATAGTAGGCTGTATTTCCTTGAGTCGAAAGCAGGATATGGGGACATCAAAAACCAAATAAGGTTCAATTTACATTCTGAATTCATGGGTACAAGAATTGAATTAATTTACATAGAATTTTGCATGTTCAAAATTCATAAAAATTTTAACATAAATAGAAGGGATTCTCTCTTTTTTATAAATTCTGTTGTACGATGACTATTTTTATGATGATGATTTCTTACAAAGAAATTTTTTGTCATTAAAAATCTTTTATAGACATCTCACAATCCAGGACATAATTTTGCTTTACTGTTAACACAGTCCTCATAGTCTCAATACGTATCTGGATTTTTCCTTTGACATTGTCCCCAAAAAATTTTGGAATTTATGAAAAACATTGCATTCAACTATTATATTCAGGAAAATGTTCTGTGTTTGATGCTTTAATTGCTTTAGAATTATAGATTTTACAAGGATCCAGTGAGGAAATATGCAAGACTCATCACTTTCTGCGCACTTAATAAATTCCTCATTTAGGCCGACCTGAACGTCATTCCATTCAGATGCCTTCGACAGTACAGTCCAATTGAACTCTTCAGAGATCCCTAAACAGCCCTTCCATTTCTTTACACAATCAAAGCTAGTTTTGTGGGAACTATTTACTACTGAAAAAATTAACCTCATTTATTTCTCCTGACTACCAATGAAATGCTTCCTTTTCAGTGGTTTCAAATCATTTACTTTTTTTCAGCTGCAAATTACTTGTAAAATTGTGAATGTTCATGGCTACTTCTGTAGCTGAAATATTGTCTCCTTCAATTATGCATGTGCAGCTGAAATGTTGAGACCTGATCTCTTCCAAACTGCAAACACAATTTCAAACAGGGGTCTTGAAACACATTTCTTAACATCACTGGACATTTCTCATCAGAAAGAAAATAGGAATGCATACTTAAAAACCCTGGGAACAAACATTTATTTCCATGCTCTAATAGGTTTTTGTGGTTTCATCTACTAATCCATCATCAATCAATCAATAGTAATACATCAGTTTCTCTACTAATGAAGAATATTTACAGCTGTTTAAATAAAACAAATTCCATAAACTGGACAAATGAGACCGATTACAATAAAATGGGGCAAATTTGTAAAAAGGCAGAATGGTTAGGACGTATCTAAAAAACATGTCTGTCGCATTCAAAGCAAGATAAATGACCATATGGATTCCCCCGTCAATTTTTCTACAGTTTTAGTATTTCAATCTTTAGGTATGCTTGCACTGCATTGGTTTAGGACATAAAATAATGTATTTTTGTTTTGATAGTGTGCGATTTATTTTGCATTTGATTGCTTTCTAATGTTCGTTTTTAAATCAAGAATATTTGTAGTGTAAATATCAAGCTTATATGCCTTCCACTGCTGGAGTCTGGGTTCAATCCCTGAACAATTCATGTAAAATTTACGGTGGATAAAGCAAGCTCTCAGCCCGATGTTTGAGTTTCCCTTGCATTTCATTCCTTCATTGTTGCTTCCATATCTCTTTCATTCTGTCCCGAAGTTTCTCTTTCCTCTCCTCAGTTCAAATGATTCATGTCTTCTTTTTTGCATCAGTGTTATTTCATATTTACTTTATTTTTCAACAATATTTTTCTACATTTTCAACCTTTCATCCTTCAGGCATGCTTGCCTTGAATTGATTTAGGTCATAAAATAGTGTTGTTTTTTTTCTTTTCGTTTTGATAGTAATTGGTTCATATTACAAATATATGCCAAAATAATAACTAATTACTAAACTATCTAATAACTAACTAAAGTGTTCAAGCAATTGCAGAACAAACATTTCTAAAACTGAATTCTTTCTTGTACAGATGGAATATTCACTCTCAAACAAATTATTGAGAAATGTGAAATGAATTTAGAAACCCTCCTCCTGTTTTTTGATCTTGAAAAAGCATTTGAAAGGTATAAGACATACAATCTGGATGAGAAATACAGAAATCTGGATAGAAAACAAAGGAAAACCCTGAAAAGTGAAGGAAGTGACTAAAAGCATGTACTAAAAGCGAGACTATTATGCGAGTGATTCTTCCAAATACAGTGATAATGGGAGAACAAATTGAACAAAGAAGGAATTTACCTAGAAAAAGGCACTAAAGTAACTGCTCTTTTACTTTCAATATCATTTTGATTGCTAATTTTGAAGATGACCTCCAGAAGTTAACATTTAAATTACAAAAAAGAACAAATAAATGTAATTGTAAAATAGCAATTGACCTGACTAAAGGCTGAAGCTTTTAGAGGTAAATACCCTATACAAACAAAAATAGTAATAAACAAGATAATTACTGAACAAGTATCAAACTCCCAAAATTTAGGATGCAACGTAACATTTTATTAATAACATTGATGTTCAGTAAAAACTAATCAAACTTTCATCTAACTGACGCACTATTAAAAGAACTCTGAAGAAAAGTGGAAAAAGAAACTAAGCAAACACTTTATAAAATAATGACCATATCTACTCTCCTCAACGACAACAAAACATAGATAATACCTAGAGCAGCGGGTCTTCAACGTTTTACACTTTTAAGAACCTTTCAAGCTCATGATCTTCGTGAAGAAAACGCTTGTTTAAGAACCAATTAAAATAGTTTATCAAAGCTTTTTCTACAGAAATTCACAAAAGTATTCTTGTATCTTTATTTAATCATAATACAAACATCTTAATAGGAGAATGAATACTCGGGTAGTGAATCAGTTTTAATTTTTTTGTTTCTAGAATACATTTTATGAATAATTTACAAAATGAACAATATTTTAAATGATAACAAATTCATAAAAATAAAATTTTACATTCAATTCAAAATAATGTTGTCATTTTTATTTTAATATTATATAAATCTAATAATTTAATAAGACAGTCCACTACCCCATTCCTAGATAAAAAATTCCTTGTATCATCTCCATTATATCTGTGTTTTGGCTGACCAAAAGTGATCACTTGCAGACCCCTGTCAATGTTCCAGGGAACCCTAGGGTTTCACAGAACTCAAGACCCCTGATCTAGAGAAAACAAGAGAATTATTGCCGATGAAATGCGATTCCTGAGGATCATTAAGGATTGTTCATTCTGGTCCCTTTGAGAAATGAAGATATAAGAAAAGAATTAGGTATAGACAGCATACAAACTAAACTA
Organism: Gryllus bimaculatus; assembly: GCA_017312745.1. Taxonomy (NCBI): domain Eukaryota; kingdom Metazoa; phylum Arthropoda; class Insecta; order Orthoptera; family Gryllidae; genus Gryllus; species Gryllus bimaculatus. Next base: position 6,256,875 of record BOPP01000022.1, read on the forward strand.
GTCTACAGCAAAATCTGGTTGGATTTCTGGAAAAGAATGAACAACGAGGTTGCCCAAGACGGCAAACTGAGAGGTTGCCCAAGCATGTCTATTTTTATATGCCATATAGGAAGAAAAAAAAAAAAAAAAAAAAAAAAAAAAAGGAAGAAGAAGAAGAATAAAGACCAAGGAAGAAATGGCCTTTTCTAGATGACTTTGTTGGAACAAGCAAGAATAGCGTAATTCTTGCTACTACTGTTGATATTTATTAGATCATCACTTATGTATCTCAGATACCTCAGCAGTTTAAGGTCCCCAAAACTCCTTTAAGTAAATAAATACCATTTTACCAAGGAATTGTGTACCATGAAATTCTGTAAAATTGTGCTGCTAAAATTGTTTCATGAGCTTTGACCAAAATAACAGTTGTAGCTTCTTTGTTTATCTAGAATTCAGAGGATATTATAGTAAAATAGTAACTAATTAATAACTAATTTGAATTTATTTGAAGATAATACTTAAATAACACAAAATATTTTCACTGTTTCTTAGAACCCTGGGACAGGCATGAAAACCATTTCAAAACTCCCTCTCAAAACACTATTTGTTAATTGTTTCAGATTTTTTGGTTTCTGGGCTGTAATTAAAAAAATAAAAAACAGTTTTACCCTTTTCCCGACTTTAAATGATTTATGACTTGAAACACACTTCAAAAATGAGTGAACATTTTTTAGTGTTTATGATGCATTATACAGCATTGTTATAAAGCAAAACTTGCTCAATGTGATAAGCATATAATGTGAAAATATATCTAATGTAAAATAAATAGTGGTCCTGCATATCATAAATTCTACAGAATTACAGTGCATGAAGCGGCACCTTGCCTAATTAGGGGAAAATTCTTGAGATTCCGCCTTGAGCACATTTTACTGTTGTACCCAGTATTTTTGATTTTAGAATTTAGTTACAAACTATCATATTTATAAATTAGGGACTCAAACCCTAAGACTCTCTGGTCAAGGGCACTGCAGTGACATCTATTGATGCCCTGAACCACTTCAGTCAGAATAGTTATGCATTTACTAAGACATTTTATTTGAGTTATAAATAAATAAATAATAATGTTATATTTTATATAATGCTCTGGAACTTTTAAATTACACAGACACTAATTTATAATATTTTGCCACAAAATCTTAAATGTATTATATTCTCACACACAGTGTGAGACTCTTCAACTTTAAACCAGTTCCTTCATCTTTTTCTTAATTCTCTTCCATTAAATTTTCATTTTTACCAGTCTAGTTTTTAATATAATTTTGAAATTAAGAAATAATATAACTATTCAATTTGGCACTAAAAACTGAACAGATCTTTTTTTTACGCAACTTGCTGTTAGATGATTGATATGCTTAAGTAATTATTCACTATATTTTGAAGAAGAGAATGAAATTACAAATGGACATATTCATAAAAATATATATTTATTAAGGAAATAAAAAAAAACAAGATCAGCAATAAATTAAAGCATAAACTTTACAATAGTATTACAAAAATTGTATATGTACAAAATTAAATTTGGTTAATATTTTTCAATGTTATTGAGTCACTAATTGTGGTCATGAAAACGTGAATATATATTTTATGTAATAGAATTAACATTACTACATTATTCTTTTGGTTTTTAAATTCTAGATGCTAATCTTAAATCTTTAACTGTCACAATACAGTTAATTTTCATTGGTGAAGTATTATACTGAAAAGAATAAAAGTGACATTTGTGTGAAGATTATTTGTGCAAATTGTTTTTGTCTTTGCTGGCATTTTTTGAAATTATGTAATTCACATAATACTGTATCATATTTTAATATAAGATAAATGTTTTAAGCACATTGTTAAACAGTAAAAAGAAATAATGAAAAGAAACATTTACATTTTAAAATGTTTTCTTTAATTGAAATCCTGTGGAGTAACTTAAATAACGTTACATTAATACAGACTACAATAAAAATAACAACTAATATATAATATCACTTTAATCAGGTGAAATTTTCTTTTATTTTTCTTGTTTTTTTTCATAACAAATTTTTTTCTTGATATCACAGAACAGGAGAGTGTGTTTTGTAATATTTACAGACAATTTATTTGTCTGCAAAGTGGATTGTAATGCCACTAAGACATTCTCTCTGATGCTTCAACTTTGTCTTTACTAAGAATCCTGTTGTTGAAAGTAGTGCCTTGTTTTGATTCCAACTCTCCTAATATCATTTGAAGCGATTTATTTTTTGTCTCAGGAACACACAAAACTATGTATATACCACCTGCTATACAAATTACAGCAAATACGAGGCAAGATCCATGGATACCAATATGTTCAGACACTAATGGAAAATATTTAGTCACAAAAAAAGTTAACATCCACGTACTTGGTGCTGTAATTGTCATAGCTAAACTGGTAAATCTTGGTGAGAAAAGTTCTGTAGCTATTAACACAGGTAAAGAGGCAATACCCACATTTAGGGCTATTACATATATGGATAAACATGTTACAGGTACCCAGTTGAATTCTTCAATATCATATCCTCTAGATTTACTGAAAAAATATATGGCAATAATGATTAAGACAGATCCCATGAGGAAATCGGATACTACTAGTAAAATTTTCCTTCCTGTCAAGTCACAGAGAATTATTGACAAAACTGTACCGCAAAATAGCATAAAACCAACGATAATTGAACATGTGTTTGGAGATAGATAACTACCGGATTCTTTGAATATCATAACAGTGTAACTCACTATACCATAAAAACCACATAATTGTTGATTTGAGAAGAGAATAAATGTCATAAATAAGGCTTTGGTTGCAATTTTGTTGGAGAGCAATTCGAGCAAAGTTGCTGGGGCATTTCCTCCTGATTGCATTTCATTTAATGCATTTTTTAAAACTTCAATTTCTTCTGGTACATTTACATTTTTTCCTCTGAAATGTTTCATGGCAATAACTGCCTTTTCATATTCACCTTGTCTAGCTAAATAAACAGGTGATTCTGGCAACCAGAACAAAGCAAATAAAAAGATGACCGGTGGCCCTAAACACAACCACGAAACAGTGTGAAAAGAAAAGTAGGATCCGATTATATACGAAAAAAGTATGCCAATGTTTCTCATAAGCATGATAACCACACCTAGAGAACCTCGTATGTCTTTCTCCGCTAATTCAGTTACATAAATAGGGCAGTATATAAAAGTTCCTGCAAAGGAGGCACCAATTAGACCTCTTGACACGTACAACATTTCCACGGTCTCACCGAAGATTAAAAGAAGAATACTGATTATTCCTGGCAGTACTGTTGCGAAAGCGCATGCTTTACGTCCATAGTGTTCACAGATGTAATGGTACATGGGGGTTGCAATGGTGCCCATGATGCACAGAATAGATGCGAGCCACGACGCGTCGGTTTTTGTGATGGGCCCGGAATGCAGAGGCGACGCTTCCGACATCAGCAAGGGAAGAGCTGTGGACGACCAGCCCATCCCCAGACCGAACGCCAGCGCCATGATGTCAACTGAAACAGAGTTCTTACTGAAACGTATTCGTGAAGGGCATGGGTGGAATTATGCATTAGCAAACTAAATTTCATGTTGCTGTTTTTTTTTTTAAATTTAAAGAGCACTTGCTTGGAAATCTCCAGAGTTAAAAATTCGGTATCGTTAGCCGAATTGTTTAACTACGCTCCGTGAAGTAAGGGAAGTTAAGAAACTCTTGACACCACTGATTCCTGGGCGGGTGACTGTCTGGGAACACCAGTTATTCTCCGATTTAAACATAGTCACTTGAAAATGACGAGCTAGGAGAAAAGGGGAAATTGTCATTAAATCGGTAGCCCCAGTTCCAAACAATGTACTTTGTAACGGTGCTCCTGATTGGATGACAGTGTCCCGCCTCGCCGTTTTGTTGGTGACTTTGAAGTGAAGGGTATACTAACGGCAACGAGCCACTGTCTCAAGGAATAAAATGCATGAACTTGACTGCGACGATACGGGACAAAAGACAACTAGTGGTGCTACAGAATGATACAGACTTTCTCGTAGTAAAGTTTTCTAATTTACTTGGAGTGGACTGGCTTTACTGTCTTGCCACATTCTCTAGCGAGCTATCATATATCTCCCCCTAAAAACAAATTTAAAAAAATATTTTCTCAATTTTTCAGTTTTCTAATATTAGAACTGAAATGTTCAAGAATATTAAAGAAGAGAAAAAAATAGTCATAAATGGCAATTTTCATTAAAAAAGTTGAAGCAGTTTTTAAGAAAATTGCGCTTAAGCTTTGCTGTAAATACGAAGCTCTTTTTCACAGACTTTTTTTAGTTTTCGAAAAACTTCATTTGAAAACATTTGAGGCACTTTAATCCACAAATGCAATAGTTTACACATTGCTGGAAATGTGCATATTAAAGGCGTGAGAAATTTAAAAAGAATACATTGCGGTTATTTTTGAAAAAGCCAAAGAATACCTCAAAATGAACTTTGTCGTTTTAAACAATGCTATTAGCACTCGTTGGAAAAGTTGTAGTTGTAGGAAGTCGCCGCAAAACATGCAAACTTTCTAAAAATGCACTGCACTGATAAAACATGCACTGAATTTAATGACTCGCTGACATTAACGCTATTTTTATTAATTGATTTGAATATTTCTTTCCCGCGCTTAAAAAGGAACTTATTAAGAATAGAAAGTTATTTTAAAAATTACACAACACAAATGTAATTCTTACTTTTAGAAATGAAACGCACGTGAATAAATTTAAATGTTACAGTATTTACAGAGCATATTACAGAAAAGCAAAAATAATTTCACACAAGCCTACCTTTATATTTAAAGTGACTTTTCAAATTTTTATTACCATAATCGGCGATTAAAACTTCTTAAACTATATATGTTTGTTGTTAATTCTACGATATAATTTATTACCTTCCTTCAAATCATTTACTTCCATAAAAATATGATCTACATCATATAATCATGACCACCAATCATGGGATGAATTTAAAAAAAAATTAAAAACTGTTTTGCTGTTTTCTGAACTGACAACGTCAGAAAAGAAGCGCACAAAATTCGAATTACAATTCCGAAATTGCAATTTATGAAAATGCAGAGTGTGCCGAAAAGGGGACCATCACTAATATGTTTACAGTTCTTTGCTGCATACGGGGATAAAAATTAATGAAAAAAATGAAGCAATTTCTAAGAAAATTGTTTAAATGTTTGTAAAAGCGCCTATATTTCTTTTAAAATTACGCAAAAAATACTCATATATTCGAAATATTGAACATGACCTCTTTTGAAGAATTGTTTTTGATGAACATATTTCATTAAGGGGAAAATATTTTCAACATTGTAGTTTTAATAAACCACCGAAACAATTTTGAAATTTTCGAAAACTCAGGATTTTTAACGAACATGAAACCTGTACCGTTCTCTCAAACATATTTCACGCTATCCAACAATTTTTTTTATCAAAACGAGGGAGCCATTTTTTTTTAAATTTCGAAAGTGTCCCAGAAACTTCACGTTAAGTACCCCCAAAATTAAAATATCAATTTTAAATTCAATGGACCCTGACATCAACCAGATCTATTGAGGAAAATCTGTTTGGGAGAAAATCGGTTGAACGCTTTAAACGCTAGCGTTGTTCACAGACAGACTGGCTTTTTGTCGCCAATCACTTTTTGGTATCAAGAACTTACAAAACATGAATTCTGGCTACATCACGTGTTAGAGGATTTTCCCCTAAATTTAGCAACTGAATTTATCCACTTTTTCATTACCATGGCCCGGGAATAATTTTTTCTGCCGAAAATTCGCCGTTTTTACCTGCAGCATTATAACTTTTTCTTCTTAAGAAGACCCTTCTTAAGGACGAGAAAGTAACAATAGCAAAGGAAAGGCAATTGCTAGTAGACTTCATAATATTCTATGGAACAAGAATAATAGGAAGCAAACCAAGAGTCAAATATGCAAGACGGAGAGTTGTGTTACGTATGGATCAGAAATTTGGGTTAAAAAGGATGCAATAAACTCTCGGTTAAATTCTAAGGAAATGGATTTTTTGAGAAGATATTGTCAGTATACCCTGTTTAACAGAATACCAAACGATGAAATTAAACAAATAATGCAGATAGAGAGACAAGTGATCGAAATTGTAGAATCCAAACAACTCCAATATTATGGCCATCTAATGGGAATGGATGCTGACAATACCAAAAATTGTCTTTCGAAAGAAGAAAACGAAGAAGGCCGTGGAAATCGTGGAAGTCGATTCGACAATAAATAACAGAAGAATAGGAAAATGCAAGGCGGAATAAAGACCAACAACATTGGCGTGCAGAATGCAAGAAACGGTCATTACAACTATAAAAATCCAGCTTAATAATAATGATATTTGTTACAAAAACGCTCATTTTAATATAGAGCGTATAACGCTCATGCGCACAGGTCGAACGACGTTGCCGAAGTTCCCACGCTCCCGGACAGAAGGCAAGGAACGGTCGGTCTACCCGTGGAAATCGAACGAAGTGGAGCCCGTGCGGTCTCTCGCCATTTTGCAAACGTAACATCAGAAAGTCAATCGGTCGAGGCAAGACGAACGAAGTGGAGCCCATGCGCTCATTTCGCCATTTTGCAAAACACAACTCTAGAGAATAGTCCTCGTAATCGGTCGTGTTGTCGTAATCAGCGATACTGTCGAACAAGTCAAATTCAACAAAATTGCACACTTTTACAAGTGTTATTTGTTGTGAAGACGACGACCATTATCCAACCAACGGTGATTCTAGTCAACGGTTGTGGCACCAAAGGAACAAGCTGCAGATTCTATCTGGAAGGCGGCACAACGGTTCCGTACCTAAATTTAAGCTCATCAAACCATTAGTACCAAATTTAGCAAAGCTAGCTTTTGCAATCAATGTTATTTATGTATAAAATAGTTTTATTAGATTATGTAATAAAAATTTGTTCACAAACCTTTTAAAACACATATTCATATATTAATTGAAATTATTCTTTTTTATTCCTGTTCATAATCATTCATTCAAATTAGGTGAATCTGAAGTGCAAAAAAGAGCTACCAGAGAATCAAAAATACCATCGGGCTTCAGATTCATCAATATTAATAAATAAAAATAAAGAGAAGTTTGCAAGAATCACGTGGTTGGTATTTGCTTATTATTCGTACAATTATTTTTCACCATCTAGTCAGGGGGTTACTAGTCTAGTGGGGGAACTAGTCTGGAGGTTATATGATGTATTTCCCCAGAATATTATGCCATAACTCAGAAATGCCACAACATTCGTGAAATATGCACGAGCAGTAGGAAGGCTGAATTTGAAAGAATTCTGAACCCGATGGATAATGAATTGAACACCCCGCTCGGAAGAGCCACAGCCGCCGCCGTTGCATCGACGTGGGTGGTTGGGGAAAAAACAGCGTGGCCTTGATGATTGTCCCGAACCCAGGAGTGTTGAAGCATGAGAACTAGTAAGATACAAGAGCGAATCAGTTATTGTTGAAGGCGGTTCTTGAGTTCAAATCATCTCGCCTTTAGTAGTGAGGGATGGCTTTGCCACGTCTCCCGTGGTAAGCGACGCCGTGATGGTTTTTTTTTCCTTCTAAGTGGTCGAGCTATAGATTGGTTTGCATTGCTCTAGATCTCGGAGAGTAGAAATATCTACTTATTGAGCCTCTAAGAAAGGGAAATTTCCCCTCCACCACTTTGCGTGCATTCGTAGTTCAGGTTTTTTAAGTGGTCGAGCTGTTGAGCAGTGTCACGATCCCATACGAAGGTAATTTTGTAGGATAAATGTTATGATCAATGACGTCAAAAGATATTGAAAGGACTAAAAATATTCCTATAGGCGCTTCTTTCTTATTTATGGACGAAGCGACATCTTTAAGAAAAGAAAATATGGCTGTTTCCGCAGATTTTGGTTTTCTAAATCCGTGTTAGCAAATCTGAAAACGCCTCGGGTTTACTGAGAATGATTTCCATTCGTAAGTAAAATACACTTTTTTAAAACTTGGCAAAAGAGAAATTGGCCGATAATTTTGATTTTCATTTTTGTTGCCTTTTTTGAAGAGCGGCTTAATCTTAGCTGATGTGAAAATATCTGGAAAAGTGCCGGTGTATAAGGATGCATTAAATACGTTTAGGGTCATTGCGGCAGACGCACAAATCTTTCACAAACAATCCGAAAATTCATCTAAACCGACAGAATATTTATTTTTTTAGTTCACCGAATATTTTGAAAATTTCGTAAGAAGTAGTTTTGGAAACAAACATCGTGTCTAAACTTTTGTGTGAACATCTGATATTGAATTTAGCTGTCGAATATTCATTGTGAGATCGGCAGCAATTCTTGAAAAATATTGGTTGAGACTAGCCACTGTTGCTGGATCGTTCACTTCTCTATCTTTATCTTTTAAAACATTTTCTACAATGTATCTTGTTGGTGTGGTCGTATTCAAGGCTAAAATAAACAACTGGAAATGCTCTCACTGCTAAATGCACTAATTATTCATTATTCAACCCAAACTGTCAAAGCTGCGAGTCGGGAATTTATCGATAATGACGAAGAACTTGTGATATTACCTATAGTAAATACCCGTGAAACGCTGGGTACTTCAGGTAGTTTAATATAAAACCTGAACTAATGACCAAACCGAAGTTGGAAGTTTCTTTCAGCTATAAAATAGTATCATAAATTAATATGGCCATTAAAAATAATACCAGCTCGACATAAAAAACCGGTATTTTATTAAAGTTTCCGTTTTCTTATTTCAAAACTGACGTAGAAGCAGTTCAAAATTGAGGTCTGTGTCGCTTCTCTCACGGGTCAAGGTATGGAAGGAACTTTCGCGTTCGGTCAGCAGCACATTATTAGAGTGTTTCCTGATTTTTTGGACATATAATATTCTCGTTGTAGGGAGAATGTATTAAGCGGTCATAAGAACAGTAAAATATTTTCGTGAAAGAATTGTAAAATAATTGTTACAATATTTAAAATAATATTAGTTGTCTAGTAACTGAAAATTGTCTAATTTATATCGTAAAGTACTGATTAAAAATATTTAATTTAATTTTTTGTACGATCAGGTACCATGTAAATTGCAGCCATGCTAAATCATTGGAATGTGGAAGTTCCATGTGATTGACAATTTTGAAGTATAATAGATATTATACTTCAAAATATTATAAGTCGGGAGGAATGGGTAATAATTAGATCATGCACGGTAATTATACTGTTTTTATTTAAGTCGCAATTCTTCATGTTTCAAATCTAGAGTCGACCCGTTTCACAATGTATCCGAGACCAACAAATTTAGCTTCACACACATATCACACCACACACCTCCCACCATACACCTCCCACCATACACCACATACTATTCACCTCATACTCCGCTCTTCACACACCACGCATCACACACCACGCTTCACACACCACGCATCACACACCATACATAACACACCATACATCACACACCATGCATCTCACACACACACCACGCATCACACACACACACACACACGCACAAGTCATTTGAAATGCCACCGAAACAGACTCGGAAAGCACACGCCATAAATATAAATGTTCTGTAGATCACGGTTTAACTAGTGGTGCTACAGAATAGCACCCATTTTCCTGTATAAATTTTCTATTTCCTTTGGTCTCAGCTAGCTATAGCAATATGCCACGTACTCTTGCTAGCTTCCATCTATCGCCGCCCAAAGCACATTTAAAAAAAAATAGGTTTCCTAATAGTAGAATGGAACTATTATCATAAGAATATTAAAAAACAGTAACATCTCATCATAAATCGCATTTTTCTTTGAAAAATTTGGAGCCGTACTTAAAAAACCGGCGTTTAAGCGCTACTGTAAATTCGAAATTTGAAGCTCTTTTTCACAAAAATTTTTTCAATTTTCGAAAAATTTATTTTGAAGTCATTTTAAGTACTTTAACTCATAAAAACAACAGTGTTTACAAATTGCTGGAAATGTGCGTATCAACGGCATTGAGAGATCTTTCAAAAAATTTACATTTGAGTAATTATTAAAAAAGCAAAAAAATACACAGAAATTAACTTTACGTCATATTAAAGAGCGCAATTAGTACTATCGGTTCGAAATGTTTGAAAAAAAAATTGTAGCCGTTTTTGAGAGAATGGCGTTTGAGCGTTTCTGAAAGTGCGGAATTTTGAGCTAATTTTCACAGAAAACTATTGAGTTTTCTATTTTCAATGGTAAATAAACTCATCAAATATATTTAATAAAAAAGGCGAATGCATCTACAAGTTTTCCGGAGAATGGGTGTAATAATAAGGGATTCAAAGAATGGCCCCACGGGAGGGTTTAAAAGATAAATTATACCTGTTTTTATTTAAGTGCAATTTTTACATGGTTCAATAAATCTAGAGTCGACCCGTTTTCACAATGTATCCGAGACCAACAAATTTAGCTTCACACACATAAATCACACCACAACCTCCCACCATACACCTCCACCATACACCAATACTATTCACACTCAATACTCCGGTCTCACAACACCACGCATCACACAAACCACGCTTCACACACGGCACGCAATCACACACATACATAACACACATACGCATCACACCCGCATGACACCTCACACACACACCACGCAATCACAGCACAACACAGCACACAACGCACAGTCATTTGACAATGCACCGAAACAGGACTCGGAAAGCACACGCCATAAATATAAATGTTCTGTAGATCACGGGTTTAAACTAGTGGTGCACAGAATACGCACCCATTTTCCTGTATAAATTTTTCTATTCTCCTTGGTCTCAGCTAGCTATAGCAATATGCCAACGTACTCTGCTAGCTTCCATCGTATCGCCGGCCCAAAGCATCTAAAAAAAATAGGTTTCCTAATTAGTAGAACTGGAAC
>BOPP01000022.1:6267863-6291171 GCA_017312745.1 Gryllus bimaculatus
TAGAATGGAAATATTATTGTAAGAATATTAAAAAAACAGTAAAATCTCATCATAAATCGCATTTTTCTTAGAAAAATTTGGAGCCGTATTTAAAAAACGGCGTTTAAGTGCTACTGTACATTCTAAATTTAAAGCTCTTTTTCACAAAAAAATTTGAGTTTTCGAAAAATTTATTTTGAAGTCATTTTAAGTACTTTAACTCATATAAACAACAGTGTTTACAAAGTGCTGGAAATGTGTGTATCAACGGCATTGAGAGATCTTTAAAAAAAATTTACATTTGAGTAATTATTGAAAAAGCACAAAATAAACGGAAATGAACTTTACGTCATATTAAAGAGCGCAATTAGTACTATCGGTTCGAAATGTTTGAAGGAAAACATTGTAGCCGTTTTTGAAAGAATGGCGTTTGAGCGTTTCTGAAAATGCGGAAATTTGAGGTAATTTTCACAGAAAACTATTGAGTTTTCGGGAAACTTCATATGAGAACACAAACCTCATATATTATTTACAGCACATGTACTTATAAATATTAAAATGTGAACAAATTGCCACTAATATAAATATCAACTATGTGAGAGACAAGTAAAAAATACAAATTTTGAGAAAAAAAAGAATAAAGTAATATGGAATTTGTGTCATCTTATAGAATACATTTAACACTATACCTACCAAATGTTTAAAGAAAAAATTTGGACTCCACTTTGAAAAAATCTTGTTTTTATATATATTTTTTAATGCGCGCAATATTTCGCGACATATTTTGACGACCAAAAGTTAAAAAAATTAACATAACTTGAATGAACGAACTAACTGTTAACAAGATGTTGTATATAAAGGAAAAACCTCTATCTTCAATTTTGTGGTTGTAGAAAGACGCGGAAACAATTCAAACTTTTCAATCTTCGAAACATTAGTTAACCGTGAAAATTGGACCTATGCCCCCTTTATAAGTGTATTTTACTCCATTCTTACAAGAAATTGAAGAAAAAAATTGAACCGCTTTTTAAAAGACCTTAAAAATGTCGCAAGTGCTTCATGTAAAATATCCCCAATTTTTGAAGAAAGTTTTTCAAAATCGCGGCTCCTCGATTGGAGCCAGATCGACCGGAGAATATCGATTTTGGAAAAAATCCTATGTTTGGTTTCGGAGTTAGTGGTGTTCATAGACTGTCAAACGGACGGACGGACGTTTAAGAAAAACACTTTTCGGTTTCAGGAAACACAATAATGTGTGTTTCAGTTGAAATCTCAAAATCGATTTTCCGCAGCATTACTTAACTTTCTCTATTCTACGTATATTACACCGTATATACGCACGTATACGTGAAAGAAAAAACCTTGGGCTGCACTACATACGTCAACACTGATATGAATTTAAAATCCATTCGTAAACTTGATGAAAGAGCATTAATATATTCTAAAATGTTTACTTAGTAAGTTTTTTAAATTAAATTATGAAAGTCCAACAATTATGAAGACCCCAATATGGAGCTCATTGAGCGTATGCGGAAGCTGTCAAGTGTATCGGCGAAGGCTAAAGTTTTGTGATAAATCTGCGCGGTCACGTTTCGCGAACATGCGCGTGTATCTAATCTAATTAATGAAACAAACAAGGATCCGCGTTGTACTAAATAAGCAAAATAGAATAATTACATCATAAATAATATTCAAGTGACTGGCAGCATATTAACACATTACGGACCGAAGACTGAAATTTTTTTTCTCGCCCAACCGCCAAGGACCGCAGACAGAGATATCCGTCTGAGCTGACTACTCGTTTTGCAAGACATCTACAAAAAAAAAAGAAGAAGTAAAAATAAAAATCTGGTTCACCTGCCTAAAATCTGGTAGAGCCTCCGTGGGTATTCAAAAGTGTCGCAAAATGAGGTAGTATGAACTCGACTAAGAAGTAGTGTTGGAGACACCATGCATTTTGCACGTCTATCAATTAACTCGTAAGAGTACGAGAGGGGGTGGAGATCTCTTCTGAATCCCGTTTCAAGGCTCCCAGATATGCTCAATAATGTTCATGTCCGGGGGTTTTGGTGGCCAGTGGAAGTGTCTAAATCCAGAAGAGTGTTCCTGGAGCCCCTCTATAGCGATTCTGAACGTGTGAGCTATCGCATTGTCCTGTTGGAATTGCTCACGTCCTTCAGGATCTACAATGGACATGAATGGGTGCAGGTGATCAGACAGGATGCTTATTGAATTGACAGGATGCTTACTTACGTGTCACCTGTCAGAATCTAGACCTATCAGGGGTCCCATATCACTCCAAGTGCACACACCCCATACCATCACAGAGACTCCACCAGCTTGAACAGTCCCCTGTTGACATGCAGGATCCATGGATTCATGAGGCTGTCGCACTACTCGAACACGACCCTCCGCTCGAAACAATGTGAAACCAGGCAACGCGTTTCAAGACATTAACAGTCCAATCTCTGTGTTGACGGCCCAGGCGAGGCGTTAAGTTTTGTGTCGCACAGTACACGAGTGGGACTTCCGCTCCGAAAGCCCGTACCGATACCGTCGAATGGTTCGCACGCTGACCCTTGCTGATGACCCAGCATTGAAATCTACAGCAATTTGCAGAAGGGTTGCACTCCTGTCACGAGTAATGATTCTCCTCAGTTTTCGTCTGTTCCGTTCTTGCACGATCTTTTTGCGGCCGCAGCAATGCCCGAAGTTTGATGTTTTACCGGATTACCGATATTCGTGGTACACTCGTGAAATGATCGTACGGGAAAATCCAAATTTCATTGCGGCCTTGGAGAGGCTATACTCCATCTCTCTTGCGCCGACTATAACACTACATGCAAACTCACTTAAGTCGTGATAACTGACCTTTGTAACTGCAGTAATCAATCTAACAATTGTGCCAGACTCTGTTTGTCTTATTTAGTCGTTGTCGGCCAGAGTGCCGTATTCTGATTGGTTCCAGATCTCTTATTTCAATACTCATGGCTGTGGCAGTTTTTTTGTCTCTTCAGTGTATTATCGTTTGCTTATGGAACTGTACGTCTCAAATGAGTTGACACTAGCGCTTCTAGAGCCTTTCATTGCCTCCTATATCCCTAATTTTTGTGCGCATAACGGTCACGCATTGTCGTCCCGTCCGTGCGAAGAAAACAAACCCTCGTAATTGTCTGTTTCATTTTTGGAACAGTGGGTCAAATGGAATATACAACTTTGCAGTAAAGTGACTGAAATTGAAATCTATTACATCAACATCGGCGAGTCCACGCAACAGCGCGTGAAAATGACCGGCAACTAGGGTAGTGTAGCGTTGCGAGGAGCCAGTCCGCAAAGTGTTAATACAAAAGAGCGAATTACGGCGTAACTCTGAGGGGCTTCCAATTCCACTAGAGAATGAAACTTCAGAACGTTTTTTCTACAAGGGCCAATTCTACTTTCAATGCTTCGATAGTTTCGTTGTTAAACTTGTAATTTAAATATCAATATAATAAATGTAATATATTTTTATATTTTCTGAAATATATTTTATATAATTTGATGTTTTAAAGTTATTATAAATTATTTATTAAAAAATATTTCTTATATTAACTAGAATTAAATATATTTGTTTACAAAATTAAAATAATTTTATGAATTATTGCTATTATTCGTTCTTCTACTCAAATTTTGGAAAATCCTAAGTTACTTCCTGTAGCAAGAGTACCTTAATTGAGTCCTGAATTTAGGTTTCTTGTTAAATATTCACATTTTGATGAGAATAAACAAGACATTGGGCGATTACGATCTTATTGATTGATGGCCCATATTTGTTTTGAAAACAGTTGTGTTTTCAGTACTACCTCGGGCAAAATTAAATTCAGCAATTACCCATTTCTGTACAATCAATGATTTGTGATTGGTTCAGTTCTTTCCATTTTGCTGCATATGACCTAAAAATTAAATGATCAATGTTTATTTTTTAGTTTCTCGTGTAGAATAGTTATGCAATGCTGCAAAAACACCATCTAGAGATTTTGGCAGAAATACATGTTTTGGGTGTCTGTCATTTAAAAAGAGGATAGTCTCTCTGTCCGTCATCTCCTTCTGTCTATCCTTCTGTGAACAACTAGCACTGAAAGCCCACATAGGATGAATTTTCTGCAATTTATGTAGATAAAATCGAGACATTGGAAAATTGAAACGGTTCTTTAAATTTTGAAGTTCTTTTATATGAAGCTGGAACTAACTTTTCCAGAATGTCATCAATTTTGTTCCTAAATTTTAAAATGTCGTATAAATTGTATTGATTTCCTTTCAAATGAATACATTCAGAATTACTGAGCTTATTACGGACCCTATATGCACTAAAAAGATAAATTTCTTCATAATATGAGTTGTAAAAGATACCACATAGTGAACATGAGTACTGTTTTAAGCAGGGAAAGGGAACTGATGAAGACAAGTTTATTTAAATATTATAAGAAAACTTAATTTGCAATATAACTTATGTAAATTTACAAAACAGTAACAGAAAATTCGAGAAATATATGTTGTGTCGAAGCACGTATAATTTAAACGTAATTTACGCGGGTTCTGTAAATTTCATACTTTTATCTGTTTTAAATTATTTTCACATCCAAAAAACGAGATATGGCTGTACGATCGCTCTTTAGTTCTCTTGCGAAGTTTTGATTTTCAATATTCAAGCCAATACGAAGATGAAATTTTGGTTTGTGGAGGTATTTTATTTTTATTCTCGAGCGGGAAGAGTCCTTTTTATTTTTATTTTCTTTTGATTTTCTGTCAGTGTTGTTCTAGTGGTTAGATTTTTCAAATAATGAAAGACTACTTCAATCCTCAGGGACGACTGGAATTAAATATACAGAGATTATAATTTATCTGCCTTACGATTTGGTTATAGCCGGGTAAATCTGCGTTTCCTATTCATCACGTGATTCCATAGTGTATGATATCAGCGGGAGTCATCTGTGACGAACAAAGTATCAATGTCGGATAAAAAAAATTAGTATTGGCTTGCGGGTTTCTATAGAGCTCAGTAACACATTATTTGTATTTTTTCTAAATAATAACTAAATATTATTTCAAATTTTGATTATTTCTTGTTTCAGAGTGCGTCAACTGCTACGGTCTATAGTCCCGTAAATGTAGTGCATGTTTTATCACGGAAGATGTCGGTAATCCTTCCTCTGCTGGATGGTGATATCCGTCGCCGATCTACATGTCGGTTTGAGGGGTTTTCCCGATCAGATGTCTCCCAACAGTAGTGTTCCGCCCCAGCTGGGTCAAGCTCTAAGCTCCCGACCGGTCTCTCCACATGTGTGTTAATGAAGTGCACGTAAGGATCAGTGGGTGTAAGTAAGGGGTTGGGAGAGAACAAGCTAGTGGAAGGAAAGATTGTGCGCGGTTCATGGCCCGTTTGTTAGTGTACTACTCTGGCGTTTGCCTGATTTAACAACGAAAATCCGGCCGCTAGAATTCTCCTCTAGGCAGCGGATGAATTCGAATTAGGTATGGAGCTTGTGGCGAAAATCCTGTCAATTCCGAAATTCGAACCCTAGGACGTCTCGATCAGAGGCACTGCAGTGACATCAATTATATTGATGCCCTGAGGCACCTTAGCCGATATTTTTTCTTTCAGTGTTCAGATTATTGTTATTTGCTGAGATTTTGAACGGGTGCCGTCTCTGTTACGTATGAGTGTAAAACAAATTTACAGTCCGGGATAATCTATAAGTAAACATAAATAACAATGTAATCTGTTTCATAAATTAAAAGATGTCATTTGGTCAGGGACACGATACTCTATTGATAAAATACGTGTTTATGTAAATATTGGATTTTCCAAACCATCTATACAAATGATCACATTAACTCTATGAACAACTAACTTAGCAGCAAATGTGCGTTCTCTGAAATTTCGAGATTCATCAGTGAGTTTACCGTATTACTTGTATATTAATACACTCAGCCTAGTTCTCGGTGAAACAGCATGACTTATGCGGACTTCACCTGTAAGGACATGCGAACTTAAACTAAATTTCCGCATTAGTATGCATCAAGATCACCTTTGCTTTGATAAGTTACAAAGACATTTACTGTGTATCACAAAATAAGAAAATATCGATATTGTCATATTGCTGTACCTGTATGCCTTAGTGTTTGAAAACTATATGTAATAACCGAAGACAACACAATGATACGAGCTAGTCAGTGACTATAGTGTACATATATCATTATCTACAAGAACTTTTAGTAACTACTGTTTAAAGAACTAACGATATGTTTCCTCTTTAAATATGGGTAACTGAAGGAAGTCTACGCCCCACACTTGCCATGCACTTGTTCTCTCTTCATTATACTTTCAAATCAGGTTACGACAATCAGCTTTATCGTGTCTCTGTGTCACAGAACGCATACAGTTATTTTTGCTCACGTGAATGATATACTCGTAGGAGCATGTCACGAAAAAGTTAATTGACACAGAGAAGCAATTTTGAATTGTTTTGCAAATTATTAGTTACATCGACGTGTGATTTTGAACTGATAACTTGCCTCCAAATATAATTTTGACTAATTCACATTCCCTCCTTTTTAATTAAAAGAAACACTGAATATTGTAATAATGTATCACGTAATATTTAAAACGAAATTATTGATTTGCATTTTTTGGGGACGGTTTATCTGGTTCGGGAGAAAGAATGAAATGCAAATTAAGTTGTATGTAAGAAGTTGTACATATTGTAATAAGGTAATATACTGTAACAATGTGTAAAAACGAATTTAATTGTCAATAAATAATAATCTTCAAATGAAATAAGCTGAAAAGATTTTACTAAATCAATGCGTCAACTTCGAAATATTGATCAATATTTTCGCGCATTGCAGCGTAACAAATTTACTTTGTAGTAACTTGGACTTTGCACATTGGATTCTATACAAAGTAAAACCAGAGCTCAAAATACGTAGTTATTGTATTTTGAGTATGTATTATATGTATGTATTTTCTTAGAATGAACTGACTCTTTTTTACATATCGTAAGCAACCAGTGGGAAATAATATTAGTGAATGATGTGATTAATTATATACCATTGCTTTTAATACTAGAATCATCTCTATCAGTCGTACAAACTAACTTGCAACAATAAGGAATACATGGGCAAGAGAAGCTTACATAATTATCTTATCCCATTAAATAACGTGATGGTAACCCTTGATTACTAGAATGACTTTCAGAAGTGTAAAATAAACATATATAGAATTACAACGATCATTTGCAATCATTCCGCAATCAATGCATTTCAGAAGTTTTTTTGCAATGATTCAAATTGATAAATGTCTTAGTAATTTATAAACATCGTTTCTAATTCTTAGAATCTTCAAATATTAATGTTGAAGAGGGCTGTAAACTTCGAAATGTCTTATGAAAAGATTATATATTCAATTCAAGGTACAGGGTGTTGAAATGTTTTTATTTAATGTTAAGAATTCTGTTAGCTTGTAAGTTTAAAATAGTTCATGCAATAGTCAGCCGCTATACTGCTCAACAGTCCACTTCACTATTTTACTCCCGCCTACGACCTCCGTAAGAAATCTACGTCAGATTGTGCACAAACAATCAAGTGAATTAGTTCGTGTCCAGAATATATCAACGTTCGTAGAATTAGTAATTTTAGATTAGCAAGTATGGCACCAAAGGGTATTTATGTTATAGTTATACACAGTAAAACATACTCGAACATTTCGTAATTGACATACATTTAGATACAGCATAGTTAAACACACTTTCGTATGTTCATTCATGTTCTTTTTACTTTCTCCCTGCAGTGTAGAGAGGAAGTTGTGTAATGCTGCGCGAAAAAATGGCGAATTTTTGACAGAAAAACTCCTATTACAGGTCTCTGGTAACGAAAAAGTGGATACCTCCAGTTTCTAAATAAAAAAAAAATCCTCTAAAACGTGTTGTAGCCAGAATCCATTTTTAGTGGGTCCTTGATACCGATAAGTCGAGGCAGCAAAACGTAGTTCCGTCTGTGAGCAAAGCTAGCGTCTAAACCGTTCAGCCGATTTTTTTCTAAAATCGATATTCCCTGATGGATGTGGCTAATCTCGTGGTACCTTGAATTTGAAACCTGGAGGTACTTCACAAAGAAACATGATTTTGATAAAATGTTGCTTTTGGATAGTATGAAAAACATTTTAGAGAATGGTGTAACTATCATGCTGATTGAAAACTCTTTTATTTTTCGAAAATTGAACAAAATTCAAAATATTTTTGAATTTGTCTCATGTTTGTTGAAAATCCTATTTTTCGAAAATTGCAAAAGTTCAAAATATTTTCTGAGTTTTCCAACAACTAAAATATTAAAGGTAGAGATTTTTTTCTCTTAAAGAAATAAGTTCCTTAAAGATAAATTTTGAAATAAGATCATGTAATATATTTCGAAAATTTGAATACTTGTTTGATTGTTTAAAAAACGCGTTCCGTGTTCTGAACAGGATAATATAAAAAATCTTAATTTATTTTTAATAAACACATTTGTATTCATGGAGAAGCAGACAAGTTGAACCCCTGAAGTGTGTATTTCCGGAATCTAGGATCTATTCTTACAAAATCGAGTCCCAAGAAACGACTTCTGCAAATTAACCTCATTAAATCTGTCAGTCATTTTTGCAAACAGGGAGCTATTCATTTCCGTCACGTGTTATTCAATGATGAAGTGTATAATATAGCAATTTGCCACAATTAGAGCAATGGGGTAAGGAGCAACAGGAGTGAAGACAAAAATTGCATAATGGTAACTGATGGCATGGGGGGATAAGACTTATTTGAGTGTATTTGAGAATAACATAACATTATTCTTACAGTTAAAACATCTTTGAAAACCACTGTACTGTTTATTCTTTATATAAAGCGATCCGTATACAGACAAGGTATATTTGAGACGACTCTGTGCCGCGACGGTTGTAAAGCTGTCTCAATCCATTGTAATCAAAGAGACGTGTAGAAGGGGAGACAGCTTATCGTTTTTCTTAAATGTAGTGACTTGTGACAGATCATCTGTGATGCGGTTATCAAATCGGGAACTTCCATACTTAAAATATGTCATTACGAAGCCCCCGGTTGAATAACCTCGTCCAGATGTCACTAGACACTACATTTAAATCGGGCAATACTACCGGTGCGGGCAAGGATCTAACCGACTCTTTTGGTGAAAATGACGAGGTCCCGTTGTTATATATATATATATATATATATATATATATATATATATATATATATATATACCGTGCAGGCGTATAGATCCAGACGCAAATAAGTTTGCAGATGAAAATGTTTCTAGTTTTGTAGAACGAACGTTTTTAGTTCTCAAATTATGCTATGGTTTGTGTGTCCCGTTATTCTTAATTCAACGATGTAAAAAATGGTGGGGTAGAGATTCTGGAGCTCAAGATTATGTACGTAGATTACACATCTCCACCATACTTCAGATATAATTGTGTGGTGGATAGAAAAAAAAGGCAGATCGGGGGGTTAAACCGTTTTTACGTCTTTTGGCTTCTGATCTTCCATGTTTATGAATAACTTACTAAAAGTTCAAAGAAATGTTTCTTGGATATAGAGAACAAGAGGGTACGCAGAAGCCAGTGAACTGCTTGTAACATCTAGCACGAATTGATTCCGCGCCTATTCATAGTGGTGATAATATTCAGCAAATCACTCCTTCATATTAAATCACCGTTCCTTAACTCAACATTTTTAAATATGATTTTTCGTTGCTTGTATTGTATTGATTATTATTGCTGTGGACTAAATGAATGATGGGGAAAAAACCTATCCTAAAAACTCGTTTTTAATCGAATACAATTTATTATCATAAAATATTCACGAAGCTGAATATATTTATTTTTTAATTAATTGCTAAATATAACCTACAAATGAACCTCATAAAATGAGTTTAAACTTTTTATCTGGAAAAACCTCTTAAAATGAAAATTTGGAAAGAATCAAATATACGAAAAAACGGCTTAAGACAGAGTTACTTATAATTACATTGGAGATACACTTTCATTAAGTCTAGTAACTGTAATGCATTGCCATTGAAAATAAAATAAATGTACAGCAGACCAGATTACTTTTTGGCGAAGGAATAAAATCGCAAGTGAAAACATTGAACTAATTTTCCTCGTAACTCTGTTTTGGGGTTTGACGAACTTGCATCCAACTTCTCCAATTTTTACTGTAATTTTTTTTACGGTAAATAACCGGAATACAACGAGACAACGGTACCTGTAAAAGCGGCGGCGAACTGGCGCGCCCTGCCGGCCCCGCAGTCCCGCGGGCGTTTGGCGCCCGGGGCGGGCGTCAGCAGCGGTTGCCGCTCCTCCAGCTCCATGGCTACTGCGACGTCGGTCTCGGCGTCGGCGGTGGACGTGGCGTGGGTCGGCGGGTGCCTTCCGCACGCCCGTGCTGCTCCGCGCCGGGCGGTTATCGGGGCGATGCGCGCCGACCGAGCGAGCGAAACCACTACGGGCGGGCGACGGTCAGCCTGCTGCAGCTCGTGACGGGCGGACGGACTATCGCCCAGTTCGGGTCAGCGCTATCGCTCATGACCGCATTCGGAGGAAACGCTCTTTTTGTCGCGGACGCTCCCTAGAGGAGCTGTTGACCTCGCGTGAGGTAGTATCTGGCTGGTGCGTCATCTTCGGGTCACGTGGTCGCATTCTTTGTGGGTTCTTTGCGTCCTGTACGTTAGGTTCAGAGTGCGAGTCGCATTGCAATCGATTGTTCTTTGTTGTACATGCAGGTCAATGTCGGAGCAACTATTCGTGTCATTTAGCAATTAACCGTTTAATTTTTTATAATGATTACTTAAGTTATTTCATCTCGCTAATATTTTTGTTTTTTACGTTAAAAATTTTAATTCCAGGTGCGAAGGAATAGATAGTTCTGAAAATATACAGCCTAAATAAACCATTATTTTTCTCCCATTTGTCTGTATAGGAAAAACTTACAGAATTTTGTCTTGGTAAAATGAATTATTGTAACTGAGAAGAAAATTGTCATGATTAAAATTGTTCCTTTATCCTATATATTGAAATTCTATTGAGGAGTCCATCATCAAAGATTTTCTTTCTTCTCATTATTTGTTAAAGTCGGAAACTCATCGAACGCAGCAACATTTTGAGAAGACGTTTTGTTGAGCTTCTTCTTTCCATATTCTAGTTCGTTGAGTATAGATTCCAGAGATCTATTTCTAGTTTCTGGTAAAATTCGTATGATAACGAACACTCCCAAAAAGCACCAAGCCATATAGAACCAGCATGCCCCGTGAAATCCAATTTCTTCTGTCATCATAGGAAACGTCTTAGTTACAAGAAATATGATGAACCACGTAAACATACCATTAGTGGTAAGAGCGATGTTTCTTATTTTGGGAGAGAAAATTTCCGTTAAAATTACTATGGGCAATGCTGCTACTCCTGCACTATAACCGAGCACGTAGCCGGACATTGCGGTTAGCGGTAACCAACCGAATTGCGACACATCGTGACCGTGATGTTTGAGATAGAAGTAAACGCTCAACGTGAGTAAAGTAGAGATCATAATAAAATTGGAGAGCAGGAGAAGAACTTTCCGACGGATCTTGTCGTAGATCATCATGCTCACTGCAATTCCAATCACCAACATTGCTCCGACGATGACATTGGACCAATCCTTGAGGGCCGGAGAGGCCTCCCCGAAGATCATGAACGTGTAGCTGACGACACCGAAGAAACCGCACAGCTGTTGGTTACAGCTCATGAGCAGGCCGATGAAAAACGCCTTGCGAGAGCCGCGCGTCGCGAACAGGTCTCGCAGGGTGGCCGAACGAGCGCCTTCCGATTTCATCGCCGCCAGCGACGCCTGCATCTTGTCTAATTCGCCCAGCACGTCCGCGCGCCCTCCCCTCAACCATCGCAGCGCCTTCTCCGCCTCGGCGACCTTGTTCTGCCGAAGCAGAAACATCGGAGACTCGGGCATCCAGTACCAACTCACCACGAACAGCACGGGAGGGATGATCGACACGTACTCAAACTGCTTGTAGGTCAAGAACGTGCCCAACAGGTAGGTGAGGAGGATGCCGACGTTCCTCATGAGGGTGACGAACGCTCCGAGCCGTCCTCGAATCGCGTCCTCGACCGTCTCCGCGACGTACAGAGGCGCGAGGACGAAGATGCCCGAGGACCCGATCCCCAGCAGCGCTCTGGAGACTTGGATGACTGCGAAGGACGAAGCGAAGGCCATGAGGACGGCGCTGAGGACGTACGGGATGCCGATGAGATATCCGCACATTTTGCGGCCGAACCTTTAAGAAATAAGATACCAGAAGATATTTATGAATAATGGATAGTGACAGTAGAGTACGTAGAGTCAACATATTTGAACATTTACAGTGACTGCCCTCTGATATGAGGGCAAATTCATCTGTTTTTGGAGATATTTAAATCTTCTCCTTTTCTTTTTTTTTTTTGTTTACTTAAGGTCGCATCAAATACTAGGTCATTAGCGACCACTATTGCTTGTGAACGGTTATGGTAACTGTGAGGAATGACACGATTAAGGATGATAGGCGGGTGCAAAGGTCGAACACAGCCCATGTCTGAGGCGGGACTCGAACCCGCGATCCTTCGGTTCGAGATCGCTACGGCACAACTGCCTTACTCGGCCACCGGATCCACCCTTCCTTTCTTGTAAGTCGAACATCACTACAAACTCCTCCCGCAAAACTAATATACATCGCATTGTTACACTCACACTTTGTTTTTGCTTTATATTGTGTTTTGAAGAAAGTTTGGACCTCTGTTTTCACCCAAACAAACTCTCCTAGGTGTACAAAATTTAACGATATCCATTTTACCAAAATAAACACACTGTTTAATCACACTACTGAACGAGATTGTACGTGACTAAACCCGGCAGTTTCCTAGGTAGTTCTTCGCTTTTGTTCTCCGATTTTGCCGCGTCAGGAGTCGATTTGTGAATGGAACTATTAAGAGGATAAAAAACCTTTCTGAACTATAATCGTGTGCGTACTGAGTTATAGCTTTCGGTTCTGAAAGTTTTAAATGGCGATAAAATAATTATACGTTTTTCTTCAAAAAGTACGCTGAATTCATACTGCTACTGAAATGTACTTAAAAGTCAACTCTAAGGAAGGAAAAATTAAAGTTTTCAAACACATTTCTAAGCTCTCAGATTGCTCACTCATTGATACACGACCTGATACAACTCCGAGCTTTTAAGTAAACAGAAATATTATTTGGACAATAATTCTTGTGTGCACTTAGTTTGTGTATATGTTTTTTTATATTTTATCTCTTGTTTCGTTCTGAATTAACGTAAGTTTTATAGAAAAGATAAACATTCATTCACTAGTAAAAAAACTTTTTTTTTTAAATTTTACTTGGTCACAAGTTCATATCACAGATATATATCTCACCTCTCGCAGATGTAACTGAAAATAACCATCGGTGGCACAGCAGAGATATACAGTACTGCGGCGAGCCAGGAGCCTTGTTCCAGGGTGATGGTAAGCTTTTGATCGCTGGAGTCTCCAGAATCAACACTGGTGCCATTGTCTGTGCCATTGACGGTGCCGTTGCCGCCGACGTTTCCTGAGCCTCCTGAGTCAATGAGAACCGGTAGTGCAATTGCCGACCAGGCTATGCCGAATCCGTAGATCAGATGCAGGATGTCCACTGTAACGACAAAGAAATAGTTTTAGTAGGGAAGTAATGGAAATTTTTGAAATGGTCGTTTGAATTTTAAATTTATAGTGAAATAGCCCGTTCCCTGGTTAGCGGGAATTGAATTTTTTTTGCACAGCAAATGATAAAAAATCGAAAGTTTTAAAGAAATTTGAAAAATAAAATTCCTTAATAAATAAATTATCTATTTACTAAGAGGTTATGAGAAAACTTTGTTCTTCTTTTTAAGCATATTATGCGCATGGAGGAGTGTGAGGTTGTGGATAAGAAGAGCAGAATGGCAAAACATTTACAGTAAAATCTGTCTAAACCGGAACCTGTACAAGCCGGAAATTTTTCCGGGTCGTGAGGTTAAATGACATTTGACAGCATACAACGGAATCTTCCCAATGTGGAAAAAGAATGATTTTTCATGTCCTGGAAGGGGAAGTAATTTATGAAACGGAATACCTGTGAATTTAATACAATTGGCAGAGATATGCGATATGTCCTAAATGAAATGGATGCATCTGCCAGCTTGTTTTAAATTCTCTGTGATCTCTGTGATACGCAATTTAGTCGTGGCAGCCGGACGTTGAAGGAGAGCGGCTTCAGCTGTCAGCGTAGAATTCGACATTGGGGTAGCTTGCCTCTCAAGGCATCCGTAGTGGAATCTTTCTCCCGATTCTCTGAGCGTGGTAAGATGTACGGGAATGACTTCTATTTACGCGTCACCCTGCCCTACGTTGAAAATCATAATCCCTCGACCAGATACGCATTACTTCAGGAGGGTATCAGAATGTCGTAAAACTGGGTTGTGTCGACTGTGCGTTGAGTCAGCAAGCTGACTGAATACAACCAGTAAAGTGTGCATATTTCAACTCAGAAGCTATCAATGAAGAGTATTTAATATTCATTTATTGGTGATTTTTTATAAATCCGTTATACGGTATTGCATTTTGATAATTATAATATTGTAATTTATTCCTTTCAGGACAGAAACGTGAATATAACAAGTGTCATAAAATGGGCAACCTTGCATAAAACTGAAACCTCCCTAAACCAGAATTTGTTTGTGTCCCAATCGATTTCGGCTTAGACAGATTTCACTGTATATAAAACGTGTTACAAATATTTTGAAATAAAGAAAATATTTGACGTGCAAATATAACCTGCAACACTTGCAGCACTACTGTCGTGCATAATTTGAATTTGATGCGTTTCACAGCCTTATAACAAGATTTGGTTGTCCCACAGGAATATAGGTTTTGTTTTTCTATCCCTTACTCTTCAAAAAGAGATTTTTAGACGTTTTATTCCAAGCTTAGCGCTTAAGACAAAGGCACTCTACATTCGCATTTGGGTACAAGAAGAGTTTTTTTACGTATTGCACGTAAAAAATATTGTTAACGGTATATTCGCCTTCTAGAGGACTGTCGTCGTTGACGGTTCAGGTCACGAGACCAATTTTCTTTGAGTTTCCCACCAAAGCGAGATAGTGAGAATCAAAATGGTGCTCAGTTGGCGCATCATTTAAGTTAATGCAAAATAAAGTGCTAAAATAACGGAAATATTATATACTTTGTCAAAGCTAATACTGCTCTAAATACTCATATTTCATTTAAAACTTTAAATTTTCATTTATGAATTAAATTTATGTTTAAAAATTATGGTATTGCAGTATTATTTACGTGCACAAAGAAACGAAATGTTCGTACGGGTTCAGCTAGTAATGCTTACTATGTAAATAATACTGCAATAACAAATGTATATAACATGACAGTGATACCACCATACTTTCATTCCGAGACAATATTTGTTCTTTGTATTGAAATTCAAACGCACTTTCCGAGTACGATCATATCACCGCTTATCGACAGGTACAACTTATGAACCATCTTAATATCAATTCTATACAAACACCAAGGACATGGAGTCTTCATGCATTTTAATTCACGATGTTGACATTTTGATTTTGTGGTTTGTTAACAAACTCAAGAGCTTCAAGATCTCTTGACATTTTGGAGCAGGCAACATAGATTTTTACTTTTCTTTCCTATACTATGGTAAAGGGAGGTAAATTATTGAAATCTATGTTTAAAGGTCCATTGTAAAACCATGTTATTTTCAGATGAAACTTTGCTCACACGACAGGATTAATGCTGCTCCAATATTGGTTCGCTTAGCGAGGAGATACATCCAGTTTTGTTTTCCAAAATTGAAAAATTGAGACGAAAGGATAGATGGATGTGTCAAGCATAACTCGATCAGATTAGAAGCATTTCAGCATAAACTTTGCAAACAATTCAGGTGGAAGATACAGTTGTGCATTTCCTGGACGCATGAGGATATTTTAATATTTGGAGGTATGTCACGTGAGACCCTAGTGAGATTTTCCCAACCTTCTAAAAAGTGGTAACAAGTTTTTTCCTTTCATATTTTGTTAGAATACAAAAAAATTGCATTCATAAATTTAAAGTAGCTCTATTTTTCATACTCGGAAATTTTCAAACTTGAAAACTTCAATTATTTTAGAGTATTTCCTACATTAATTGCCTCGAAATTGAGACTAGAGAGTTTTTTCTCAATGCAACTTATCCCTGAATTCATTCACAACTTATCCCTGATCGCATTGCCAAAACGCTCAAAAATCAGAATTGTTAGGGCTTCACAAAATGTTCAAAATGTATATGAAATACAGATTTCTAGCCTTCAGTCGCCCGCTCCCAATTTACGTAATCGGATGCTATGTAAGTCAGAATTTGTATATTATTTCATGTCATTTTATTATTATTTACTATATATTTATGTTATTTCATTTTAAATTGCGTCCTTTAATTGTTTTACATGTGAAAACGTAAAGATGAGCGGTAATTGTTGGTTGTTGTTATCCATTGTAACAGCGCACTGATAACACGATAATGACGGCTGCTTTTCTTTTGCGGAATTAAAAATATGTGTAAATAAAAATAAATATATTTGTAGAATATTACAATACCGTAGTGTTTAATAATTACTGTTATATATTTTTCGATCTATATGTTTTCCAAAGCTATCAGTATCGTAACATTTTTTAACTTTAAATATTTTACTTTCTCGCATTCTTCTTATTTTTCCTACCAAATGTTCTGAGATTTCAATGAGTTTTACAAAACATAATTCTAAGAGAAATTGTGGAATAACCAACAGTAACTACGAGAAAGTACGTGATGTTTTAGCACCACTAGCTATTTCAGATGAAACTACTAAATCTAGACTACCTAGAGCTACATCTGTAATGTAAATATTAGGATTGTAAGTTGCGACATATCTTTCTTTGTACAAGGAATGCCAGAAGGATAAGAAAATTAAAATGTTGTCTGATTTCTGGCCCTGAGCTAACGAAACCGACATGTAGAACTCGAGATATTGTATGTTTGTTTTATAACTTGTGTAACATCAATCACATCTTTTCTCCCAGAAAGTTTCTTGAACAAATTCAATAAAAATAAATAAATTATATGAGGATAGTGGTAAGTATCTTTTCCTTCATATGATTTATTTCACCTTGTTTTACGTGGATCAGTTTAAATACGAACGTACTTATTGTTAGAAAATAATATAGTTAAGGAAGCTATAAAGTTAAATGTACTTTGATAAGTAGTACTTATTTTTAGGTCAGTATCTTCAATAAACCCCGAATCTGACGGCCTAGTGCTTTTGCTATGTTACTTTCATTCTGAGTAAAAAGTTCCAAGAGCAACCGCGCAGCACTCGTACATATCACAATGCGCAGCTTCGTAGACCTCTTCTGAAGACAGTAGCTAAAACTGTTCATAGATGGCAGTGTTATAGTCTCCCAGAGGCGCTCTAACTTTTCGTACATTTCAAATTGTGAAGCTGCTCAATAGTTTCTCGTGTCGTTTTTCCTTTTAGACGTCACTATTTAGTTATCGATCAGACAATTTGGCAAATTCCTCTATCTCTACTCTACACTGAAAGGTGTGAATGTTCCAGCTTCAATTACTAACGGACTGAAAACTATACCTTCTGAACCCAAATCTACATTCACAACTGAGTTATAATATTTTGGTCTCTAACAGCATCCAAAATGTTTCTATGCATTTGCTTGTTCATGAATACACTTAATACTTGAACTAACAACGATCAAAATATGCCCTCAGAAACTGAAAGTGCAATATCAGAATATTTAAAAAAAAATTATCTGAAGTGATTTTCGGAGGCTTCCTCACTCACAAAACTTTTAAATGTCTCACATTCAGATCGAGCAACGCTGGAGAGACAGTAGCACGACTTGCATTCTCGTCGGTGTCGCGAAGGGCTTGACATGAAGCTCCCCGGACGTTTTCAAAATTTTATCAAAAAAAACGACGACCCACCGCAGGCAGCGGGGCACCGCCCTAGCCGGGAGAAGCTCTAAGCTCCTTTCGGTCTCTCGGCAAGAGCTCAAAGCTTGTCCTGACAGGGCTCCCGCTGGCGGGATGTACCTGGAGGAGGGAATCTCCCGTCAGTCGCCTTGTAGGTCGGCATTGGATCTCGCCCTCCAGCGGAGAATGAATCTCCGCCACCTTTGGCGATAAAAGTACTCAATACACGAACGGGGTTAGTGACCCATTGATGTGCCAGGAAACCTTAATTCATTAGTTCGTTATTCATGCATCAATATATTCACATACCAACGTTAGTTTTATATATATATATATATATATATATATATATATATATATATATATATATTTATATTGAGGTTCGGATTCTATTTTCCTTAAAATCATAAAATTAGGGGGAGAAGATATTTTACTGTATCTAATTGTGTTATTGAACGCATCTATCAATAACTCTTGTTTACAAGAAGGTTGGAAGTAAGTTCTCGTTGTAATTATTTTTAAAAGCGCCAATACAACAGTACGTATTAACTATAGACCGAAAGTCTTTTATGTATATCTGTTATATGCAATCGCATGACAACTATTTTCAACATCAGAAAAGAATAGGAGGCTGTATGGCTGTAACAGGATCGGCATCATTTCAGGAACAGTTTTTCTTTCAAAAGAAAGCTCGTCTCACAACTGTAGGACCCAGCCGACGAAACTGATGAGGATGAAAAGGTTGAAGCGACTGTAAAATATTTTGGAAACGCTTTTGTTGCCCTACACGATATTGTAAAGGAATGAATAGATTCGGGAATAGACACACGGATGGTGGTGTGAGTAAACGAATTACGTCGTAAAAGGAAACCATTAGGAAGCGTTGCGTGAGGAATTTCACATGGAAGTGTCATTAAACCTTCTTGAATGATTTGCCGACAAACTTAGATTCTTCGTTTATGACTGTATAATTTATAGGATTATAAAATCAGAAAACGAAGATATTTTACTATACAGACTTACACAGATTACATTCCTGGGTGGAAACACCAAATGTTGAAAGACCAAAACTATCATTTTTGGTAGTGTAGTGAAAAAATGTGATCACACGTTAGTCACCTTCATTTATCACATGCCGCAATTCAAAACCACGCACGCACAGGTATTGGATGCGGAAATGCGAGATGGCTTTAACGTTGTTGCTCCGCCTCTAGAGATTTCAAGAACTTGGGCAGCTTTGAATTGGAGATGAAGTGAGGATGCTTGTGAAAAAAAAATGTCAACATATATTGTCAGATGCGGAAATTCGTATTTACAAACGCCAGCTCAATGTTATATACAAAATAATGGATGCATACTCATTCTGTTTACGTTTTCTTAACACCTATGATTAACATCTTGTTAATTAACATACTACAATGTAAATGCCAACTGTCACCGTTTGAATTCATACAGTCTGCAATAGACTAACAGTGGCTTATTTAATATAAGATGGGAGATTTATATGGCCGTGGGAATTGACTACTTTCAATAACAGGTAATACAGATCAAGTGCTGACACACAGATGGCACAACCAACCAAAAGCTGTGCACGAGCACCTAAAACGCCGTAGCTGTAGAGGTCGGGCGCTCGTATCATTCCCTGTCGTCGTCATTGATTTATTATGGACACTGTCTTCTCCTGGGAAAACAAGTGGCAAAATAAGAGATTCTGGTCGACGTGGCTTGACCACAACCAAGACAGTTTATGGCTGGATTCGTCGATTACAGAGACAGGCAGTTGGGTAGAGCGGGACCAATGCAGTTTATTATCGATTGTTCTCGCATAATTGCTTTCGTGGACTCCGAGGTCGCTCGCGCTCTTTATCTACTTGTGAAATCTAGGAGTATGTTAAGGCGGTGTCTGTTGAGGATCATGTTGGAACCATTTACTCTGAATAGGCGGAACCGTTCATTCTCGGCTATTCAGGAACTGCGTTTTTCCTCTCTTGAATTCTTTCATATCGGTGGAGCATGCTTTGTGCGCAGATTCTCGATAACTTCGAAGACTGTCGCGAGTGATAAACACCATGAGCTCTCTTACGAGCGTGATAATTTAATTCAAATTTTAATTAATTTTGATAAACTAGTGGTGCTAATACACCAAGTACTTTCTCGCCATTAGTAATGTTATAGAAATTAATAATTTAATAGTAAGGTTATGTAATACTATGTTATGTAATATAGCGATGGTTATACCATGTCCTCCCTCCGAATTACTTTTTGTAAAACTCATTTAGAAGCGTAGAACATTTGGTTCGAAAAATAAAAAAAAGTGAGAAAGTAAGATAATTAAAAGTTAATAAATAATACGATACTGATAGAGTTAGCAAACAAATAGATCGAAAAGTATATAATAGTAATTATTAAACACTATGGTACTGTAATATTCTACAAATATACAAAAGAATTCGTTTTTATTCCCGCGAATGAAAAATAGTTGTCATTATCGCCGTTTATAATCTGTGCGGCGTTTCAACAATGTGTAACAAAATCAACAATGACCGCTCAGCTATTCGTTTTCACATTTAAAACAATTAAAGAACGCCATTTAAAATGAAATAACATAAATATATAATAAATAATAATGAAATTAAATATGAAATAATAAACAATTTCTAACTTACGTAGCATCCAACTGCGGGAATTGTGAGAGGATGATTGGAGTTTGGCAATGTTTATTTCATATTTATTTCAAATAGGTTTTCAATAATTTCTAAAACATTAATTTGTAAACGTATACCAAAGCTCCAATGTAGAAGAAGTATGAAATAATATACACAGTAATTACATAGCATCCAACTGCCTCAAAGCATCTAAAATTAGGATAAAGAAGCACAGGATTTTCAGAGAGCGACTATATTTAATGCACAATTTTTCCTAAAATACTCATATTTTCGAAAAATTCAACGTGACCTTATTTGAAAATTTTTTTTGGTAAATACATTTCATTAAGAAACAAAATAGTATCTTCATAATTGTAGTTATAGGAAAACGCCGAACAAAGTTTGAATTTTTTCAATTTTTGAAAAAAAAGTTTTCAACGAACATGCGACCTGCACAATTTTCACACTATTTACCAACAAAATTTAATCAAAACAATGGCTTCAATGGCTTCAAGTACAGTATCCCACAAAATTCAATTAGCAATTTCAAATTCAGCCAGATCGTTTCGGGAATATTAATTTTGGATAAAATCGGCTGAACTGTTTACCCGCTAGCGTTGTTGACAGACGGACGTACACAGAGACAGTTTTGCCCGCATTAGATTTTTCAGTATCAAGAACAATCAACAGTTTTGCCCGCAATCGGTTTTTCGCGCAGCATTACAAAACTTTCTTGTCTTAAGAAGTTCGAGAAAGTAAAAAAGCAGTGGTGTTACAACAGCACAAACTTTTTCACATTATTTGTAATGGTAAATTAAAAGAGGCAATTCATACTCATATTTTCAAATAGTTTTTCATTACAGTATTTAAAGAATTGATTTTGAAGAGCCAACCTAGATGGCCGAGGTGGCTAAGATGCTCGTGCGCTTCGATCCGAAGGGTCGAGGGTTAAGAGTCCCTCCTTGGGCATGATTATCCCCTTTCTCTCATGTACGTGTTGTCGCGGAGGGCCGCACGTTCTGCTGACCACAGGATCAGAGGAACCCGCATATAAGTGCGTCGATGTCTAGTGTGTGGTCGAATATGCGTCCCATCGGGACGTAAAAGGTAACCGGCTGTCAGCTGAAAAAAACCTAAGAAGAAGATGATTTGGAAGGAAACATTTTATTAAGAAAAAAAATTCTCACAAGATTATAAAAAACCGAAAAAAACTATTTTTGAAAATAGTGTTCAACCATAATAGGACTTTAGCCATTTTTGTAAAGCCACTTTGATCTAGTCAAGAAAAAATAAAGGAAAAAAAGTGTAGCTAATTTTGAGATTTTTTAAAGTACTTCCTTAAAACCGTCTTTATTTCACGCAAAAATGCTAAAACTACTCACATGCAAAAAATATAAATGACCTTATTTGCAAGAAAAAAATCATTTAAGAAAAAATACAATAATTTTGTAATTGTAGATGTCGAAAAAAACTTAATTTTTGCGATTTTTGAAAATTCGAAGATTTAAACAAAAATAACACTTGCCCTAATTTATAAGCGTGCTTCGCTGCTTTTGCCATGAAATATTTGAAGCCATTTTTGAGAATGTTTTGAAAATGTCGTCTTCCCCCAGAAATAAAAATATCCATCCAAATTAGCAGGGCCTCGAGTTCGGTCAGATCGATCGGGAATTATCAGTTTTGAAGAAAATCATCTGAACGGTTAAACGCTGTGTTGTGGACTGAGGAACAGAGAGGCATTTTACTGTAAATCAATTTCCCGGAGACAGGGACCCACAAAACATGGATTTGACTCTCTGATGATTAGAGGTAGAATGTTACATGCAGCGACAATAATTATCCACTTTTTCGGTAACAGGAACTCAAAATATGAGTTTTCTTTGAACATATCTACACTTTTTGTTCAGCTTTGCAGTTTTGTCTCTTTACTACATAAGTAGGCAAGAGAGCAAAATTGAAGATTCGGGATAAATGTATTTAATGTGTTCGTTGACAATAGAAATGCATAATAATTTATGATTAATGAGTGAGCTTTACTGAAAAGTTCAGTAGGATTACTGTAAGTAATAATGATTGAAAATGTTCTAAAAGAGGATTGCATCTTACCTTCTGCAATTGAATTTGTATTCAGTTTTTGACGTAGAAGAGCATTTCATACTATTTTATGCAAGTGGAATAAATAATGCTTGTACTACATTCAATACAAACGCTTGTGCAATAAATGGTGTTGTGAGAATCGGTGACTCCTCCCACATTCATTTCCACCGTTGTCTATTTGCCCGTCGACTCCGAGGGCAGACAACGATAACAGGTCTATAAAATATATTCTGATGCAGGAGTGCTGAAGTGAAACGCAGTTCTGTAAAAACTTACGCGATGAAATTATTTATATGTTTAGTATGTATTATTATTTGTGTAAAGAAAGTTTTTGCTAGTCAATGTAACCTTAATGAATGTGAAGTTAAGAAATTCTGTCTTCTCGTTCCCACATTTATGTGCAGAATTAATAAACTACGTAGCTGAATCCTTGCGATTACATCGTCCAGAAGAATATACTGCATATATATATATATATATATATATAT
>BOPP01000022.1:6293557-6329187 GCA_017312745.1 Gryllus bimaculatus
ATGGATTTAACACGTGGTAGAGATGAATGAAGTTGTCCCGAAACACGTCTATGGCTGAGTTTTCTGTTTATTAAAATTCACATTGTAGAAACTAATTTGTGGTTGATACTTCACTATTCTCAATTACTAAAGGAAGTACCCAAACCGGGCTCGGTTCCTAAAGCAACTCTTTTTTTTACAGCTCTTTAGAGTGGGTTGCTTATTGGAAACGTACTAAAATAGTAGTTCTTTGCACTGTAGTGTCTTCATTTTCACTGGTTGCTGGACAGTCGCCTACTATTGTGAACAGCGAAAAACAAAGATTTTTCAAGTGCTGTTTCTCAGCTGCATAATTTTGCTACTTCATTGTTAATTCTTTTAACCATTACATCATTTTGAAGATGAACACTACAAGCTGTTTGTGTAGGGTAATATAATTTATTTTCGTTGCCTTGTAAAATATTGACGTTTGAAGTATAAACCCGCTGGTGCCTAACCCCAGCTTCCTTAAAGGTTCATAATGCGAGCCGCCAATTTTTCGCCTTCTAAAGTACAACAATAAGGTATATGACACTCTTATCTACGAGACTAATAAAAAGCAAGAGCGTACTCAGCTTATCATCAGTTTGAGAGGGCAGGTAAAGGAAAGAGGTCAAGAGACATTTTTCAGAATTTAGTCCCAGAAAAGTCGAAAAGAGAGAGATTTCAGGTAATTTTGAAGTTGAACAAAAAGCAAAAGATTCCACCTTCCGAGAGTATCGAACATGTCTTCAGGCTCTTTTGCATAGGAAGTTTTACCAGGAATATCTTCTCTTCCCTGAAATAATTATAGACGTTGTCATTGCCAACAATAGTATTTAATATAAGAGCAGCTTTCGATGGCTTAGCCATCATCAGTTGTTTGATACAGAAGAAAATCAAAACATTAAAACGTGAATATTCCTTTGATTTTACAACAAGATCATGATAAAGGTTACAAATAATTTACAATTTTTTTGGAAAATATATTTAACATTCAAGAAACTGGAAAAAAGAACCCCCCCCCCCCGGGTTAAGTCATTAATACTAAAGAAAAGCGCTGCTCGAACGGAACGCGCTGCTACGACAGTGATGCATGTTTGGATCCTGTTGATAGAGGGTCGTACATAGTGACGAGCGGGCACTGGCCTACACAGTGTGACCACAGCGCGTGATGACAGTCATCTTCTCCGTATGGTCGGGGATCGATCATTCTGCCCGTTTGAATTCACTCAGATGCTGATATTGCGCTCTTTGGCGTCGACGAGGCATACCGGCATGTGCTTGCACGTTTCCGCGACATTTGACGGCTCTACACCGACTGAGTGTGTGGTGTAACAGGGACTTGACCTGTCACAAAGGAGGGTGCTGCTAGGCCAACGTGCACCAAATCTCTATGCAAATTTAATCACTTCTTATGGATACACTGTTCTACACATCCACCGACATTTAATTGATTTCGACCTTTGCTTCTGGGTGGTTCATTTTTCACAAACACCAGTGTCTGTCTTGCACTTAAATATATAGACTATGTACGACAAAAGCCCCATGTGTAAGCAACTTTTTCCGCATAAGCTCAAGCCCAGAGTAAACACATTAGACATAGTTCTCCTACAATCCTCTGAAAATTTACATTTCAAAACATATCTGTACCTTCATTGACAGAGAGAGAAGATAGGTGTTGTGGTGCGTTATCGTTGGCATTTTTCATGAAATTATTATAGACGTCATTGCAAACAATAGTATTTAATATAAGAGCAGCTTTCGATGGCTTAGCCATCATCATCAGTTGTCTGATACAAGAAGAAAACAAAACATTAAAACGTGAATATTCCTTTGATTTTACAACAAGATTATGATAAAGGTTACAAATAATTTACAATTTTTTTGGAAAATATATTTAACATTCTAGGTAAGGAATGGCTCAACTTACATTTCTGTTTTCTGTTTAAAAAATTTTACGTGTCCTATTTCTATTTTATTCGCTTTTCTTTAGTATTAATGACTTAACCCGGGGGGGGGGTTCTTTCTTCCAGTTTCTTGAATGTTAAATATATTTTCCAAAAAAATTGTAAATTATTTGTAACCTTTATCATGATTTTGTTGTAAAATCAAAGGAATATTCACGTTTTAATGTTTTGATTTCTTCTTGTATCAAACAACTGATGATGGCTAAGCCATCGAAAGCTGCTCTTATATTAAATACTGTTGTTGGCAATGACAACGTCTATAATTATTTCAGGGAGAGAAGATATTCCTGGTAAAACTTCCTATGCAAAAGAGCCTGAGGACATGTTCGATTACTCTCGGAAGGTGGAATCTTTTGCTTTTTGTCAACTTCAAAATTATCTTAAATCTCTCTCTTTTCGACTTTTCTGGGACTAAATTCTGAAAATGTCTCTTGACCTCTTTCCTTTACCTGCCCTCTCAAACTGATGATAAGCTGCAGAGTACGCTCTTGCTTTTTATTAGTCTCGTAAGATAAGAGTGTCATATACCTTATTGTTTGTACTTTAGAAGGCGAAAAATTGGCGGCTTGCATTATGAACCTTTAAGGAAGCTGGGGTTAGGCACCAGCGGGTTTATACTTCAAACGTCAATATTTTACAAGGCAACGAAAATAAATTATATTACCCTACACAAACAGCTTGTAGTGTCATCTTCAATATGATGTAATGGTTAAAAGAATTAACAATGAAGTAGCAAAATTATGCAGCTGAGAAACAGCACTTGAAAAATCTTTGTTTTTCACTGTTCACAATAGTAGGCGACTGTCCAGCAACCAGTGAAAATGAAGACACTACCGTGCAAAGAACTACTATTTTAGTACGTTTCCAATAAGCAACCCACTCTAAAGAGCTGTAAAAAAGAGAGTAGCTTTAGGAACCGAGCCCGGTTTTGGGTACTTTCCTTTAGTAATTGAGAATAGTGAAGTATCAACCACAAATTAGTTTCTTACAATGTGAATTTTAATAAACAGAAAACTCAGCCATAGACGTGTTTCGGGACAACTTCATTCATCTCTACCACGTGTTAAATCCATGTTACTTGGAGGCACTGGTATGATGTTGCCCCAAAATACTTACATGTCAGTTTTCTGTTTATTAAAATTCATTTTGTAATTAACTACTTTTTGGTTGATACCTACGCCATCCTGAATTAATAATTCACGGAATTATCCTGAACAAGAATGGTTTGAGTGTTTTAAGCCATTATTCGAAAGATTTATTCCTGTGGTTTATATCCAGCCAACAACCAGTTACCCTTTACCTCCCGAAGGAACACATATTCGACCATACACTAGACAGCAACACAATTGCGCGCTCATCTGATGGGATCAGAAGAAACCCAGGCCCTCCGCGACAATACATATTTGAGAGTCAAGGAACAAACAACCATGTCTAAAGCTGGACTGAAAACTGCGGCTCTTCGGTCCTAGATATTCTGTTACTTTACCTAAAATCGAACACCAATTTAGACAAGTCAGATTCTCTATTTTGTTAGAAGTACGTTTGAAATCTTTAACCGAGTGCAATGTGGCAACTCAACACATGGAAGGATGGATGAACTAAGCAAAATATAAGCAATTATGAAAACTACACTTGTGAGATTACACTGATTGTGATAAAATAATTGTGAAATGCCTCGGTAAAACAAACTGATTCTGATTATGCACATTTTTTTCTGAACATATAGCCCAGGAACTGTTGTATTTAATTTCAGTTAATGTGGGGAGATGAAATTAGGAAAATAACCAAAGGTACACGGATGTTAAGGTACGTTCACGTACAAAATGTGCCTGTATCAAACGTTACTTTTCACGTGTTTGTACTGGTACCTCAAGAGAAATTTCAAATAAACATAATTGTATTGGAAACTCTGCCTTTACAGTAAAAATAAATAAATAGCGTTAAAGTTGATTCACTTAGCTATCTTCAGCATTACATTCATACAGAGTCCTTTTATTTAATATATGTAGTCTCCTCCAGTTTATAAAATAAACACCATTATTAACTTAGGCTATTACTAATAAATGAAATAAAATAACTATGTTGTTTATTTTATAAACCACAACAGGCAACCCATATTAAATAAAAGGATAAATATTGTACTATATTCATTCAACATATTGGCATTGATTAGTGGGGACTTGAGGAAGATGCTCTAGTTCGTTACGTACCTCTGCAATATGAACTCTAAACGGTAGAAGATTTTATGCGTTATTAACTATTATTAATTATATAAGCATTTAAAATAGAGATTTTAATTTTTAGAGTCTACTAGAGTCGGCCGTGCTTCAAATCAGCCTAATATAATGTTCTCCTAATGAGTCGAAATAAATGAGAGAAAGAATATCTAATATTGGGCCCTACCGACATTTTGTGATTTTTCTTACTAAAATACATTTTCCAAGTTGAACTGAACTTCTGAGTCGGTTCACTTTTCAGCGAAATTGACATAATAAAACTCTCCAGTGCTTATATAAGCACATTCGTCTTTTTCTCATTGCACCATGCGTGTCTGAAGGATTAGTAGACCTTACAGCATCAGAATTCCAAGTAAGAAAAAACTAATGAATATGACCTCGTGGAAATTTGTTTCAATTTAGGAAAGCAAGGAGCAGACCAATTTGCTTCAACAATTTTGTAAGATAAATATGAAATAAGATTTCAAGAAAAACGATAACACATTAGTTTTAAGATAGAACTAGAGTCCCTTATAATGATACATTCTTACGAATATACTCTTATATAACATGGGGAGACAATATTATATAATTTCGGATTATATTATACTAGGTAACCAACTCAAAAACTCTCGCATGTTAAACCCCCTTACCCTTTCCATATCCTTTCCATTTCCTTTCCATTAAAAAGGAATGTTTAAACGAGTGCATATGGTGTTTTTTGTATAACAACTCAATTTGGTTGATATATCTGATTACTGGTCACTTTGGCACTGGTCTCTTTTTTATTGAATTCTCTGTTTTCCTATATTCCAAAAGTTTCAAACAATGCCAGAAATTGTGTTTGTGTAGTACCACTAGTTGAGATTAATAAATTGTGTGTTTTATTGGCAAATTATTGGTAACAGCTAACGAATGAACAACATTCAATGTCGATAATTTACAGCAACTCCTGCACCTGCTATTATCAGAGAGCGGAGATTCATCCGCACTCTGGATAGTATAACCTTGAAGTAGTAGGAAACGTTTTATCACTTTCATTTAGAATTTATTAATTTTCGTAATTTATTTAGAATAAATAAATCAGGTGCGGCCATCTATGCAGTGATTTCTTTCCCTTCGTGTGATAGTATGACATTTTTCCTCCTGAGGCTGTTCTTAATCATACAAAGAAGCCACAATACCAGGAGAGTGACTTGGTTATATTGTGCCCTGTTCTCTGGTTTCATAATATCAGTTACGAGATTATTGAAATTTTAGTCGTTAACGGGCTTGATGGTTTTTTCGTTACATTGGCAGTATGACGAAAGTGTTGACCGAATCACTTCCATTAGGTTCAGAGTTCCGTATGTTATACAATCACATATCCAAGGTCTTGAAAACACTTGACGCCTGATACAAGATATAATCTTGTCGGATCATTCACAGCTTTTGGGCGTCATAATGAAGTTTTGAAATTCTTAATAGAACATGCCGAAAGTCTAAGTGCGAAGCATAGGCATATAATTATTGCACGATGGTCTGTGATTAGCAATCAGATGAATTTCAGACACGTTCGGTTAGTTTTAAGTCGTGTTGCTACTGCACATACTTTCTCGCATTATTTCTAAATTTCCAATTTTCGAACGTTTAGAGAATGCAACGAAAATGAGATAGACGCCATTCTTTTAAGCATCCCGTGTTCTATTAGTGGAAAAAATATAGAACGAAGTTGGAGCGATTTTTGAGAAAATGTCCTTTTTTATATTTGGATTAATTTCAACTGGAAATTACGTGTTGACTACTAGTTTTTATACATGTATATGACCGTTTTTAAGAGCTGAGTTTTTAGAACGGATTTTGCTAAAGGCAAACATCTCTACCTTCAATTTTGCAATTATCAAATGTTAACATTTCGTAATTTTCGAAAATAGTTCACCGGAAATGACACTAGCATCATTTGTTACCGTCGTTTGATACATAGAAGAAAAAAAATTAAAGAAAATTTGAGACCGTTTTTTAAAAAAAGTGTTGACATTTCTTTTAAATTGCGTATTATTTTTACTCAAAATTAACAGAAAACTACTTATATTTTCGTAAAATTGTATACGATCTTATTTCAAGATATGCCTTTGAAGAACATGTTTCATGAAGGAAAAACCTCTTTCTTCAATATTGTACTTCAAGGAAGACACAGAAAAATTACACTTTTACAATTTTCGAAAAATCACGAAATTCAACGAAAAAGAGACATGGACGCGTCCTTTCTGCTATCCGAAGACAAAAGTTAATCTGAAAATTTGGGGCCCCTTTTGATAACATTTTGAAAATTTTGAATCTTTATGTAAAGTACTCTCAAAAATCAAAATATCCGTTCCAAACCCGAAAAGCCTTGTGTACTTCCAGATAGATCGAAGAATATCAGTTTTGGAGAAAATCGGCTGAAGGGTTTGGGCTATAGCGTTGATCAGAGTTGTACAGATCGACAGACTTTTGACGTCAATATATTTTTCGATGTTAAGGGCCCACAAAACATGGATTCCTACTTCACAACGTGGTAGAGGAAGTAATTTAGTATAGTTTATTGGGACAAAATTTATACAGCCGTTCTAGATGGCTGAGATCGTTAAGGCAGTAGTGCCGTAGCGATCTCGGACCGAAGGATCGCGGGTTTGAGTCGCGCCTCGGGCATGGTTGTATTTGTGTTCGTCCTTGCACCCCGTATCATCACCACATCATGTCATCACCACAGTTACCATACAATAGCAAAATGCAATATAGTGGTCGCTTATGACCTACATGTTGATGCGACCTTAAATAACAAAAATAAAAAAATTATACAATTTTTCGATACCACGGCCCGGCAAGAAGAGTTATTTTGCCAAAAATTCAACAATTTCCTGCGCACCGCTACAGTACTTTTTTTCTTACGAAGTATGTGCGAGAAAGTAGAAAGAAAATTATAACACTGAATAACACAGAAAACTGCACTAGTAAACTCATAATAATAATAATAATAATAATAATAATAATAATAATAATATTCTTAAAGTAAGTTATTTTTATTTCATAGGATTGACACGAAGCGCTGAAAACGTTTCTAGGATTTGACCCAAATTTACGCATTTATTAGAATGTACATAATGTGAAAGGACATGCTCTAAGCGAGTAATATTTAATCAAGGCCCACTACTCCTGCGGTGAGAGGCCCACTACTAACGTAACAAATTAAACATAGCGCTCTCAACTATATTGTAGGCAAATGCTAGTAGGGTCATATAATACTGTGTATCTTAACTCTATTTTCACTGCATATTACCGATTCAAAACTTCAAAAATCAAATCTTCGTTGAACATTGTAAATGTTCCAATCAACTATGGTAAACAAATTACAAAAAAATAAACGTTTTCAAAAAACCTAATTGGAAATAGCTCATGTTGTCTCACAATTGGTGTTCTTTCAATCCATATCGAATTCAAGTTAATAAATGAATAAAATACTTTGGGAATATAAAGTATACCTATATTTTCTTACTCAGTGTGTATGTGTGATAGGAGCAAATTAAAGTATACGTTTCAATTAGATGAAAAATACTTATAGGTTACTAAATGAAACATGTCTTGGTTGTATCATTTGGATTTTTGAAAGTTTGCTTCACAAAACGCTAATGCAGCTTCATTTGGCCTTCAGGTCACAGAACCTTGAAGCTCTCAATACATATTTTTATTGATGAATAAATAATACAGTCTTTGTACAACAAGAAAAAAGCACTGCAAAGTAATAATTTACATGGAAAATACCCACCTCTCGTCATTTTCAGACACACACACACGTGTCAGCACCTGCCAGGGAACTAGTTGCCTACAGAATGAAGCAAGGAGAAGCCTTAAATTTGTAACGCTACAGTATACAGTGTAGCTACAGGTGGATCTAGGTATTCGTACTCTCCAATGCCTTTGTATTTAACGTCCATATCAACAAAAATGTTTGCAACAGTATTCATTCATTTATTGTTGCTTGTTTGTTATTTGAATTTTAATAAAAAAACAAACGCACGAAGTCGGAACAGTTTTGGAAGGGGAATTGCCAGCAAAAACGGAAAGTTTTAGGGGGCATTGCTGCTACTAATCTCTCTTACGACCATGAGATTATCTAAAACGCATACATTGTATCTTTGAATCTTAAAATGTATATTCCTTTCGTTTGAATTTGTTTGACGGTAGCAAGCAGCATTTGCGTGAGGGTTTAGTTATTTACATATCAGAATTGATTCTGCAATTTGCAAAGTACTTGTAGGGGAATGAAGCCATTTTAAGCGCAAACATACGCAATCTCCAAATGGGCATGAATGAGTAACAGTACGACAAATCAAAGTGTTTTTTTCACCCGAGTTCGCGTTTGGTTCGGCACGGTATATAATACACTCAATAAAATTCAGCGTATACGTCTTTTAGAGACATTCACAGAACACTCGGATGCGTTCAAAAACTTGGGAATCGGAAAATAGTGCAATAATGTGATTATATATCTCCCTCTTCTATGATGGTGCAATATCCCTCAAGGGCATCCGGCTACATCCGCCTACCAAGTACAACCGGTCTTTCGAGATAATGGGGAATGTGCTTTCGCATTGTGATGGTGACCAGTCTTGCCTTACATAATTTTGAGTTTCTGCTGACCATGCAATGCCTCATTCAAGTCAGGATTTCTGTTATTAATGCTCCTGGGACAGAACCGTCGAGCTCCTTGAAAAAGCTACTAAACAAATTAATACAGTAAACAAATATTAACTGTTTTAAACCTAACATTTTATTGTTTGTACTTTTCCCTGCTTTACGTAGTAAAGAAAAACAGTATTAGAATCGGTCGAAATATTCGAGATCAACACTTCGGCAATAAAACTCGTTTTCGGGATTCCTGATACGAATAAAGTTGTTTTTGTCATGATGTGTACATGGATAGCGTGTAACTCATAACTCAAAAAGGTTAAAAGCATTTACGTTATAACTTGATGCACATAATAGAAGTAAGGTCTGTTAGTACGTGTCCAAAGATCTTGAAGATTGGTGCAATAGGCGAGGAGATTCACACAGTTTTGCACACACACACACACATTAAAAAACACCAAACGTGATTTAATGAACGGGAGCTGGAGTAAGGCGAATAAGGTTGGATAAGGCGTTATGCCAATCCCCTCGTCGCCACTCCCCACCATCCTGTTTCATAACACCCACATGCGGGAATTTCTGTCGAAATAAGTTCTACGATATAAATGAAAAGTGATAAAACGGTGAATTTCTCATTTTTTACCAACTCTGCCGAGACATTAGACCGGTTCAATTGTTCTCCCTCGCATGACACTTCTCCATAACAAAGTTAATACGATTTACTTCAGTGCAACTTTTCGATTTTTTTAACCTACGGAAGCGGATAAACGGGCTTAAGACGCGTATCTTACCAAAAAATTATGCTCCTCGAGTGATTTATGGACTGCGTGCTAGTGTGTCTGTTCCGGGTTCAATTCCCATCCGGGGCAAAAATGAAGATGAAGCTTTCTAACCCAAATCACCTCAGTTTCTATAGCTATGTGACCAAAGAAAAGGCGCAGGCACACCAAGTAAGCTAGATACGGTGATAGGAATACGTAGTGTTCGGGAAATAGTTCTCTCGTCCATACGTCACTTACAGTTTTTACGTTTTTTTACTAAAGAAATAAAAAAAATTAAAAAAATGCATTCGTATATAATATTAAATTGTTACATTCTCTCTAATCATACACAATCCACATTCTACACTTCACAAGATATGAATTGAGGAAAAATGAAGGCATGAATAGTATTCTCTCGTCTTAACATTTTGTGACTCCTTAAAATAAGACCTGGAATTTTGTAACGGAGGAAATTGAATTTAAGCGCTCGTGTCACCTCCTGGAACGTAACGGAGCACAGGTGCAAACCTATTGTTATTTCTTCG
The DNA here is from genome assembly GCA_017312745.1 of Gryllus bimaculatus. Taxonomy (NCBI): domain Eukaryota; kingdom Metazoa; phylum Arthropoda; class Insecta; order Orthoptera; family Gryllidae; genus Gryllus; species Gryllus bimaculatus. The sequence continues at coordinate 6,303,694 of BOPP01000022.1, forward strand.
CTCAATATACCTCATGCTTCCACTTATTCAGCTAGTTTGTATTGAATACTGGGATATGGGAAGATTGAATATGAAGAATCAGAATCAAACACAAAATCAGAATAAATCATGAAAACGAGATCATAAATTTATTGCCAAAATCACATTGAAATGTTACATTCATTCCAAAAAAACCAACAGTAAATTTATATTTAAAAAAAACAAACTTCAAATCATTCGTGACCGGCCTGCTGTCCAAGAACGTCCATCGACGGCGTAAGCAACAGAAATTCGTTGCGAGAGCAAACGAGGAAAGGAAACTTCCCGCACCGGAAGACACCACTGCAGTGGATGGTTTCAAGAAGAGAAGAAACGATATGGGCTCCTCGACCGGAAAGCTGCGTTAGAATGCCAAGCGCCAGAGTACATGCGCAAGTGTTCACTTTGAAATCCTCGAAATGGAGACCCAAGAGCGTGTATTTGACATTTACTTACTCTTTGTTCCCTGTCGCATGGACGCATGCTGGTGATGGCTTCTAACTTCTAAATAAACGGCATATAGTCGTTAATGAATTTGACACCAAGCTCTCTTGGTTCTCAAATGCGCGTAAACACAAAACATCTGATGTAAATTTGGTACTCTTCGTTTTTACTTACGTATTCATTTAAGAAGATTAAGAATGAATATTAGGAAATACCCACTGAACTGGAAAGCGAGGGAACTGGAGGTGGAAAAACGAAGAATTTTCGCTCTTTTCCTGACGTGTCGGGTCCATAAGAAGTTCTGCTTTTATAATTATTTTGAGTTTCCGGGCTCGTCATTAGCTGTGTTCTCGTTTGTGCAGTCCATATTATACCGTGTGTGATGGTAATATTCCTCTCTCACTAGAACGTGAGATCTGGTACCAACTTACATATCCACTTCTAGGCTTTTCGCCTACAGGTATATTTGCCAGTGGGGTTTCGCCCAATCGAGACCTGGTCATCTCCCAAAATGTGTAGTGCATTCAAGTGGAAATGTATGTTGCGTGCAAAGGGGGAAGAGGGGACACAAATAAGGAAGTAAAGTTTAGCGCTCGGCAGCTCTAATCGGTGGTTTTTCGTGGTTTCTCCGATCAACACCAGGCGAATGCAGGAGCAGAACCTTAACAAACGGGCTATGGACCGCGCGCGATCTTTCCTTCCCCTTCTTTGTCCTATCCTCACCCCTTACTTACACTAACATGCACTACACTACCACACATGCGGAAGACGGATTGGGGGCTTAGAGCTTGTCCCAGCGGGGGCGGTGCCCCGCTGGTGGGTAGAACGTGGTTGGTGAAAACCCCGCTAGCCGACGGTAGGTCAGCGCCGGATCACCGCTTTCCGCTTTCCGCTTTCGAGGGAAAAATGCACTATAATACTAATGATCTTAGCAGTTGACGATCCAAGAATCAATAACGATCATTCAATAGGAAGAAATGATTGTGCATGGTCCGTGACCCATTTATTAAGTGACTGTTCCGGCATTCATCTGGTATTGATAGGGGGAAAAACGGAAAACCCTCGATAAACGGGGTCGGCTGCTCGGGGTAGGAAGAATTCACTTCCACACAGCGAGTGAATCCGACCTAGCAATTTAGTTAAGGTTCAAAATTCGCCACCGTCGAGACTCGAACCTTTGGACCTCCCAATCAGAGACCCGGCAGTGGCAACAGTTGTTGCCCTTATCTATCTAATCAGGAAAGAAGTTTTGAAGCAGTGCTTACAAATATGACTTCTTTAAACTTTTTAGTCGCTTTGTAACTACGTGGTCGTGTAGTCTGATTGGGGACGGTTGCTAAAACCTTTTTGTTTACTTATTCTCCTTAATTTACTATTTCAAATTTCACCCGAATGTTGTATCAAGATCGCCCTGTCATGATAAAATGTATATATGTGAGTTACATTGTCCGATAAAGATGTTCGGTGACGAAACATGGACGTAAAGTAATTTATTTATTTCCTCCGAACCTAGGATTGAGAACTATCTTTGTTGTTCCTCAGAAATAATAATACTTACATCGGTTTATCAACATTTACATCTGTATTAGGGTATGAAACATACACATTGATCCAAATATTCTATTTAAAAAACAACAAAAAATTTTAGTAACACAAGTTTTCTCTCATAAATTCTCTTATTATCACTATATAATACTCTATAAATCCCTCCCTTTTGCATGCATGGTCAATTTTCTCTCGTAATTACTAATTTAGAATTGCGACTTTGATACCAGACTTGGTTTTCCTAAAACGGCAAATAAAAAATGTTCCCATTTTGTTACTTTCCTTTCGTAGATCCACCGCAATCTTCAACGTTGTCCAGTCTGCATTTCAACTCTATTTCCATAGAATTTAGTCCACTCCAATGGTTTTCACGTCCTTTACACGCGGAAATATATATGCTATCTGACATTTACTTACTCATTACTGAATCCGAAAAGTATCGCGTCAAAAATCCCGTAGTCTTAACTACGTCAAAGACATCGCCTTTACAAATCAACAATTAAATCCGACTCCTCCTGCATCAGAATAGCTTTCCCTCTTACCTCCGACCCACACCGGGTCGGAACAGTGTCCCCTTGTTTATCTTGCGCGCCTATCATCCGTCTTTTATCTGCGCGAAATCGTATTCAAACGCGTCGCCTGTTCGTTTCTAGTGCGCAGACCTTCTATTCCTCACACAATCTAATTCCTGATTGGTCAACGCCGAATCTGTGTATTCTTTGTTTTTCCGTAATATCATTTGTTCTTTATTTTCTCCTCTTCGGAATTTTTTCACGTGTCCTTTCGCTGGAGTATTTATCAACATATTCTGTATTTTTCCCGCCATCAATTATGTTGACCATTCCTTGCATTCTTTTCAATTAACACTCACCTCTGTTTCTTTTCTGTCCTCCCCCATTGTGGCTATTATTCGTATTTATAGTTCTGTGAATTTATTGTTCCAGTTTATTTATCCTTGTGATAACCCATCACAATAGCGACCTCTGAGATTGTTTTAACTGTAGGAAGAACACGTAAGGACAACGCGAACACACACGTTACACTTCAGCCTTAACGACCTCGGCCATCCATGTCGGTCATTTTATCATTGGGAGTCGAACAACAGGCGATTAAGAATTAATTACTCTTCTTCTCGTACCCTTTCTTTCAGACTTAAACTTTATTTATGTGGCCATTGCGATGTGTCTATCCTCCGCATCTCCGAAGAAATACAGTCTGTACAAAATACTAGAACGTCCTAGATTTTTTATAACATAACTTTTTCTCATATGTTAGTGTTCTTCGAAGTCAGGCCAATAAGTTGTCTATGATACCACAATGAACTTTTCATCTACTTGTTCATGTATTCCTTCTAAGATCTAAATTTAAAGAATAGATTTTATAAAAAGTAGCACTTCTAGTCTAGGTCATGGTCTTGGTTAACTTCTCGATATTGCCCCACCCTCTTCCCAGCTGCTACCCAACTACAAAATACTTTTAAAAAACCTTTTCTCAATTTTGTCAGTTCCCTGATAAGAGAAATGAATTATAAGAACATTTTAGAAGAATCAAACCTGGTCTTGCAAATTTTCTTTCAAACTTTTGAGCTGATTTTTGATAGTATGTCATTCCTGAATATTCACTATTTTGAGCTCATTTTGTCAGAAAACTTGAGTTTTCGAGTAGTTCAGAAACTATTTAAAGCGTTCGGATTCAGAAAAGTAATTATGTATAAGAACGCCTGTGATATAAAACGCCCGTAAAGCGACAGAGATTTAAAAATATTTGTGTAATATATATATATAAATATATATATATAAAAATATATATATATATATAAAAATATATATATATAAATATATATATATATATAAATATATATATATATAAATATATATATATATATATAAATAAAGAAACGAAAATGGCGTTTATGCCATGTTATTCTGTGCATTTAGCACTTTCATTACAAAATGTTCAAAGAAAAAAGTGAGCCCTTTTGAAAAAAAACTTGTTTTTGATGTTGCCGGCAGGCTACTCAATATTACGCGAAGAATAGGAAATTTTCAAAAGATGCACATGACAATAATTAAAACACTAATTTGAAAAAAATTGTATATCTTCACTATTACAGTTCTAGGAAAAGGCCGATTTTTTTATTTAGCAATTTTTGAAAATTCAGAGAAATCAACAAAATTCGATATGTACCAATTTTATATGCGTACTCTATGCGATAAAAAGAGAAACACAATTTGGAGCCATTTCTCGTGCAAAAATTGAAAATGTTCTTGAGCTTTCCTGGAAAGGACCTCTACCCAAATTAAATATTCGTTTTAAAATAATTCAGTGAGATCGATCGTACAGCGTAAATTATGGAGAAAATTCTGCTTGCGGTTTAACCGCTACCGTTGTGGCAGTCAGATGTAGCACAGACAGATGGACGAACGGATGTTTTGTCAAATTTTTTTTGGCAAACAAATTTTTGAGACTCATAGTCTTACAAAACGTTGATTCTGACAGCAAACCGATTTAAAGAAGTCATTTATTTCGTTCGTTACTTAGTACGTTCATATATGTACATGAACAAGAATTGTTCATTTTTTCCTAACCTATAATACATTTTATGCCGAAGCATCGCCGTTTCCTCTCCAGCATTACCCAAATTTCTCTAAGCTACGGATGCAGTATGCGAGCCAATAATAGAATTTGTTGGGACCAATGTATTTTGAATTTGTTTAGACAAATGTGTGTGTTCGTAGAACAAAATTTTGGAATGTAGGTTCATTTTTAGGTATTACCTAAAAATGAATACTTAATTGGGGTTTGTTATAGATTTATTTTTACTCTTGCAAACATTAAAAAATCATAGTACTTTTGTAATCAAAATTAGGGCTGATTTGTTTGCTTTTTTGTTTTTTTTCTCGCGCTCCCAAAAAATAAAAAATAAAGTTGTTAGAAACATTTTGTCTTTCGAAAAAAAGAGTTAGAATTTGTTATTTATTGTGTTAAGATATTATATTGATGCTAATATCTGCTGACAAATAGGCTTTAAAAGGTATGCGTCATTTAAGAAACGGAATTTTCTTCCTAAGTACTCGATATTTTTGATTTGTCACGTGTTAATGTTCTTGTTAAATTACGTTTCCCATTCTCACATTCAGTATTTACAAACTGTCAACGCCTGATACATAGTTCGAATATTTTTACATTTCAACGCGCATGTGTTTATGTGAGTGTGTGTGTGTGTGTATGTGTGTGTATGTGTGTATATGTGCAATTCTCTTATGTCAGAACAACAAATAGGTTTTATCGAATCCATTTATCTTCTTGCATTAAAACGGAGAAGTGCATGAACACTGATTCTGTATTACGCTTGGATCTAATCCTGAGATTAACTTCTAAAGCTGAAGCTTAATCAATCAATATTTTTACATTTCTTATATCTCTTATAAAAAAGCTTATTAGTACCAACATTCTAACCAGTCTTGTAGAGAAAGTATTTAAATGCTAAATGTTCAAATAAATTGTTTTCACTTTTCTCGTGAAACGATCAGATTTACAGTTTGAAACAAAATTTTATATTCTGTTTTGAATGTGTTAATAATAATTTTATATGCAATAAAGATAAAAATGGTGAAGTAAGGGTATTATCAAATTTATGATATGTAATAAATTTATATTATATTTAAAATTCTACTGATTATTGAACATGCATGATGAAATAAGGATTATTTTGCAACTATTTCAGTTTTATTACTACAACAAATTTACGACATTTAACAAAATCTACAGTATATGTTATTTATCTACAACACTTTTACATTTCCCGAAAAATATACCTCATCACGATAAATTCACCATCACCATTTTATCTACATAGTCTCCAGCACCATTGGTTCCAGCCTCTTACAATCAACACATATATTTTTTTATATAGTTTCACAATTTTAAAATTTAAATTTTTGTACATTCAGTACGCTAATACCACTTAAAAACACTAATTCTCACAATGGTTATACATTTGAGTAATCTTTTCTTTGAACATATTATGTTCTATGTAGACTCTCTGAAAACCATTCACAATTTGTGCAATTCGACGACTTTGACTACGTAGATAAAACAATATTTTAAGTATCAAATGCAGATTTGGTAGACTATTACGAACAATGCAATATCACACCGTATATTTGTTCGAAGCAATTGCAGAAATGTGAACATCATTATAATTGGGGATAACATTCACGGCACTTTATTGCCCCAATTTTACACTTTACAAAATTTCATTACACTATTATTTGAACTCAATACAAATGCACCTGGCAAGAATCGTACAAGTAGCTTCAGCTGGAAGGTTAAATGAGGATTATTAGAAATTGTTACAAAAGAAAGATTAAAGCTAAGACATAAGAATTATTGATCAGGAATCGAATTCTGACATGTATTTCAAAAGAAAACCTTATTCAGATTCTGATAACTTGTGAGCGCGAAATGGGAGGACTCGTAGGATAACAACAGTTTTGAAATTGATTCAAACAATATAAATAGTTTCACTCTTTTGCGTGCTTACATGCGTAGACTGCTCTTGAAAATCGATAAGCCAAATGAAATTGGTATACGATTTCTCAATTAAGATCATCAATAAAAAAGAGCATAAAGAGCAGACCACAGAAGGCAAATTTGTTAAATTTTATTAAAAAATCATTAGTATTTTATTGTTACTTCCTTTTTGATTACCTGTCTGCAGAAGACCTTTCGTTTGCTTATTTATTGAGTCAAGTCCACTCCTAGGAATCCACTTTCTACGCCCATGAACTACAAAACATTAGCAGTAAAAGTCAAATTCTGTAGTCTTAATCCTGCACTTGAAGCTTTCAATGTAATGAAAAATTAAGTAGTCCTAATCTTTCAGAACTAAAGGAAAAATAAGCTACTATGTATATTGTATGGAAGTGAATTCAATACTAGAAGTGGTTAAATCACAACAGGAAACAAAGAAAAAAGATGTCACGTGAGAGAAAATTATGTAGAAAACAACATTCACACACTCGTTGATATTATTGTAAACTGTGAAAGTTGGAAGTATAAAACGTCTAATTGGTACAAAATAACTAGGTACAGTAAATATACAAGAATACAAAATGTATGAATACACAAAATACAAATAGTGGTGTGTAAAGCAAAGCATGTTCATTTTTAATTACACTCTTAATAAAGAAAACAGTCAGCTCATTTTTAATTTATTACAGAAATTTCATTCATTTTTCTTGAGGTACGACAAATCATTTACAGTCTTGATGGGCTTTAACGCAACCCAAATAGAAAGAAGAGGAACAACGAAATAAGGTTTTAACTCCTAAATTAAGTGGTAAATGATTAAACACTCTCAGTCACCGCCTTTATTGGTCCATTCTTTGATTTTCAGAACTACCAAACGACAACTAATGTTTCTCGTTGAACTCTCAAAAAACAAATTTAGCTTACCCACTTAACGTTGCGGCGTACTGGGGACCCGAAAAACCAGATTTAGCTTACCCACTTAACGTTGCCGCGTACTGGGGAACCCGAAAAAACAAACTTATCTTACCCACTATCGCGGTGAACTGGGGAACCCCAAAATCAGATTAAGCTTACCCACTAATGTTGCTGAGTACTGGGGCACCCGACTGGTCTCGAAGTGCGGCCCTCCCATCAACTTGGCCGCCTCCGGTTTCTCGCCGGCCGCGGGCGGCGGCGGCGGCGATTTCTGCTCCTGAGCCATCGCGCACTCGCGAACGTTACGCACTGCCACGATCCGTCACGGTCGCGCGTAACAACTGCGCTGGCAGCTGATCGGCGGGCGCGGCGCGGTGATCCGGGACGAGTTGCGTCGAGGCGTGACGCTGCGCACGCGGACCGGAGGGCAGGCGCGGGCGTTATCACGCGTCTGCCGATAACCGCCGGGCCGTCGCGAATAAGCGTTCGCGCATCAGCTGCTCTTGAGCGGTCGTGCTTCGTCACGTCACTCGTGCGACTCGCGGCCCGCGTGGGGAAAAAGAAATACCAAGGCGGCGTTGCCGGTTTTCATCGGAGACGGCGGCGGTGGGGGCGGAACGGGGCGGCGGAGGTGGAGGTGGAGGTTGCGTTGGCGACGGCGGTGGCGGTGGAGGTTGTCGTGCCCCCCCACCCAGCAGGGCAACCTGTACGCCGGACCAGTGTACGCCCGGCGGACCACAACGCCGCTGGGCGTTACGTCATTTCTGCACGCGGTGGGACGCACCGACTCCTGCCGTTCCCGGCGTCTCGGCGACGCGACTGGTCGTGCAGGGCCGCTTTACTAAAAGACCGCTTTAATCCAATTGGAAGGAAGTTCATATACATCGCAAAAGAACGTGTCTTTATTGAAAATAAATATTTGTCAATCTGAACCTATTTATTTTTGACAATTAAAAATAATATTTTGAATATTAGGCCAAAAATGTAGGCTTTTTTGCTTTAGCTTTAGCTTTTGCTTTAAAGCTAATAAAAACTGAGGGCATAGCTGTGCGTGCTGAGCGTGAGGTAAATATAACATCAATTTTGCTTGGACAGTATGTAATTTCTTTTCATTCGACATAATTTCCTTTGATTTGCTGGTTTGTATCATTTGAGCAATTGGATGATGTGTTTGGAGATATTTGATGTGATTTAAGCTGTGGTTATTTATTGTCTTTTACAATTCTTGGAATATTCAGATTAGTCCTTCAAAAAAAACTTGTTTTTTTTCTTTTCTTTGTATATTTGATATTGTATGAATTATACAAATTATTATTAAATTGATTTTATTTATTTACGTGGTTATGAACTATTTGTTTACATTACACCAAAAAAAACAGTTAAAAGTGTGTGACATGCACAGAGAGAAGTAAAAAAACAAAACAATTCGTACAATTCTGTAACTTGCTAGTCTAACAGACAAAGCCCTTTAAAACTGATTTCCTACAAACGGCGAAATTTGTCGATTAACCAGATTTTTAACGTAATAACGCAATATACACGAAACTACGCATAAACTTGTCATCGAGATATTACTTATTTTTCATTACATTATAACTAGTGTTACGAAATCATGTACGTTCACTTCAAATGCAATCAAGTACTTCTTTATTGAATTTTTTCACAAACATCTTTTCTTGCAGAAAAAGTGTCACAATTTTAAATGGATCGCTTTCAGACAATAGCGTAATTAAATTATGACGTGTAATTTTGATATATCAATATACGCGTGTATTAAAATCGGCCTTGTGATAATGCAGAAGTTACTGTATAGTCTTCTGCCACTATTACGTGTATTTGATACTGTTCTCGCAATACATTTCTTATTATTTTAAAAACACTACATAATTCACAGTACATGAGTAATATCTATGAGCAAACATACGTAACATTACTATTCTAACAGTCATTTCAAGTATCTCTTTTCGTTTTTAGCCTATCAATTTTCAGAAATTTATTGAAAGATCAATCCAATGAAGTAGTAGAGGAAACATTGGAGTCGGAAATAGATCTATAAACTGTCTTTAATCTCTCCAAAACTTAAAAAAAACAACAACTATGATGTCATTTACAATGTTACACTACATTCAATTTTGAAGTACATGTTATCCGAAATACATGAAAGTAAAATAATGCTCTAAGAGTTATGAATCTACTAATAATAATCAAACTAATAATAATGCTAAAGAGTTATGTATCTGCAAGCCGAAATGTATTTATTAATCGATTAATTGAACAGTTTGAAAGTTTTTTGTAAGATAATTTTAGGTCTAAAATTTAAATTGTTAAATGTATTTATTCTTATCATATACATTATAAAAACATTAGCTTTAACTAATACACCACTGTCATTTTGAGCATACATTCAGACTTACTAACTCCTCAAATAGGCACTCCTCAGGTTTTATTTTTAAAGTAGATAAGAAGTGATAGTCTCTATTTCAAATAAAAGATGTGGAATCTCCTCACCGTCGACATATTTCTGCAGACAGAGAGAATTCCATCGTATAAATGTATGAAATGACGAGTTTATAAAATTTTCGTAGGCATTTACTAGTTGTTTTTTTAATTAATTATGAAAAATACTGATAGACATGAGCATTGATAGTCATTATTTGCTATCAAAATATATACAACTACTGAGAATTAAAAATATATTTCATCAAATATCACATTACTTTTTAATTGAACTTATAATTGAATTAGTATACGCATCATTGCAAGCGTATCTGTTTTCATTAAAATGTTCCAGTTGGTCTTGAAATGAAGTATCATAATTATTCAAAAATCACCTAGCTCTACTCTTTAAAATATTAATTTTAATGGCAGTTGCCCATTTTTTTGTTTCCAACATATGATTTTTAAATTTTTTGTAGTTTCTGAAATAATTTTTGCACGCACAAAACCCAGGATATAAAATGACATAATAGTATTTCGGATGCACACTATTAATTTCTTTTACATATACTTACATATAACAATCATGAGTATTGTATTCCTATTTCAATAATTTATATCTTGCTGTGTCTATTACACGGTACCCAATCATACGATAACTTCAGAAATCCATACAGAACAGTTAGAAGTTTCCAGAGATTTGGTACTCGAAACTTTTATTTTCTATCACCTTTTCACCACATCTAACGTCACATACACGAACATTAGAATTGCTGAGCCCGTACTTCTGAATTTAATCAGATGAAATATATCAATACATAAAAACGGCAAACATTATGAACATTTTATGCATAAATATTATGTATCTTAAATTTTAATACAATGTACAAGAAGATGCGTTATACCTACATCAAACATCAATATAAGTTAGCAGAAATACTTTATTTGAATGTCTTTTATTTTAGTGAAAGACAACACTTTAAATCTGTAACCAGAATCCAATTTAATTTGTTTTTAACATTTTCATTTAGTTTTCTAGCAAAATTAGTTTTTACTTCGCATTGTATCCGAAACAAAATGTAAAATGGCCCAGGATAAAAAGTACAAGAACAAAAAATAAACTTTACCAATGAAGCAGCTCACCCATTAATCATAATTTTATGGGATATTACAAATTTGACTGTTTTTGATAAATATTAAATTTGTCATGTTCAAAACCCTACCGTGGGTTGCAAAGAAATAGCTGTAAATATGACTGTAGGATAGGCGAAGCTAAGTAATCATCAGCGTTAAGTGATCACTCCTCTCCAGATCTGACCATCTCCTGAACTTGAAATTCATTGTGTAAATGTATCATCAGAATGATGAAGGATCTTTGTTCATTTGTGCCATTTACAGTGGCAAAGTTGGTAGGCTTGAAAGAAAAAAAAACTCACATTGAAAATGTGTTTTATATTCGAATACTTTTTTCAAGTAAACATTTCAGGTCAGTGGAAAAAAAGAAAGATTCTAAACAAAATCATCGGAGATGTTTGCTTTTGAAAAAAGTTTTAATAACAATAAATGATAATAGCCCGTTTGGGGCATAACGGACATAAATCATCCAGGAACTGAAACTATATATTCCATGTTTAATCAAATTAAATATCAAGATAGTCAAATGTGGAAAATTGTAAGGATTTTGGTTTGTGCTTTTTATTTTCTCTCCTACAACGTAATTACGTTATAAGCAGAAAGTATTACAATGCTGACGGGAGAGTGGCGATTTATCGTCAGAGAAATCCGTATTGTCGGGCCCTGATATCGAAATGTGGTTGAATTTTGTTCCTATGAGTGGTATATTACTTCCTTTAACACGTGCAATCAAAATACGCGTATTCGTGTCACTTGATATTGAAGAATTGTTTTTCGGCAAAATATCTGTCAGTGCGTCCGTCCATCTGCAGTCATCACTAGAGCCTAAACGTTGAGACAATTTTCTACATATTTGATATATCACAGATTAATCTGGCAAAACTCAATCCTCTGCTAATTTGAAACATTTTGGATTTTGGAGGGTTCTTTCCATGATGGCGGAACATTTTAAAAATTTTCCTGAAATTAGCTCCAGTTTTTCCCCTTTTGATATAATCCTTGTAAAATATGTAACAGGTATCATTTTCATTCAACTCTTAAATTTTGGAAAATTGAAAAGAGGTCAAATTTATTTCGGTGTCTTCCTACAACTACAATATTGAAGACTGACGTTTTTCTTAAGTGAAATATGTTCTTAAAATATGTTTAAAGAAGATCATGTACAATTTTTAGGAAATAAGAGACATTTTTGCCTAATGTTGTGTGAAATATGGGCAATAAAAAAATCAAAAACGGCTACAATTGTTTTCTTTATTTTATCTTGCAAAGAGCAAAGTGCGCGTATTAAAAGTGCACAGGTTTCAATTTTTTGAGCCCTCTAAATTTTAGAAAATTGCAGAAGTACCGAATTCAATTTTGCAGAAGTGGAGACTAACCACTAATTTTATTCTAAATTAAAAATAAAATACCATTTAAAAACCTTTCTACTTTCTCGTCATGTGTCGTGGCGTTGTGTGTCTCGTCTCGAAGGAACGCGGGTTTGAATCCCGCCTAGGGCGTGGATGAATTTATGATCTTTCCCTTCACCCTTCATAATCATCCTATCACTTCATTGAAGAAGGATTTATAATTTCCAGCGCGAGCAGGAGGCCCATCTTTTAATGGGATGTGCAGTTGGCTAAAAAAATTACCTTTTTGCCTTTATGAGAACATGTCCTTTAAATGATGACTTACAAGCTTCAGGTAAAGTTCCCCAGAAATCAAGACATTCGTTTCACATTCGCGGGACATAGAGTTCGGCCAGTTTGATGGGGGAATGAAATGCCCTCAGTGACGAAGTCCTTTCGCCACTGAGGTTCTGGATTCGATTTCCGTAGACTCCCCGTAGAACCTCATGAAATGTGTTTACATGCTTCTCAGGGGCTAGTCTTTCCCTTGTAAATAGCGCGATTAATTAAAGGAGGGTTATTCCCAAGCGCAAAGCGCTCAACGCCCCCGGGGACTTGGAGACGCGTTGCGTCATTTCAGATGAAATAAATAAATAAAAAAAATAGAAAGGAATATTTGGAGAAAATCGTCAAAACGGTTGAAGCGTTCGACCAAACACGAACGGAGAAACAGCGTTTGTTGCTTTCAACTAATTTTGAGGTATTAAAGGTCAATAAACCGTGAATTCTTACTACATATTGTGTTAGAGGAAGAACAAAGATATCAAGTTGAATGGAGTTTTTCGATATCAGAAACCCACAAAACCAATTTATTTGACAAATGACACCACTTTTCTCTCTCTAGTTAGTAAGCGAAAAAGTAAAACGCTGAGTATTTAGCCCCGGTTTCCCCTACCTGGAGAACATTGAAAGTGAATTTGGAGAAGAATCTGTTTTTTTTTGACATATGTCATTCGGCGAACTTCGAACGTAGACTTTTTTGACATCTGATTTTCTTTGAAAATCAAGTGAAGAATGTTATTAGAAAGTACCGTAAATAAATTTATTAAAGTGGCTCTAAATTTTAAACCAATTGTTTCAATTCATGTACAAAAAGATTGCTACAAAAAGAAAAGCTAAAAATCTAAAATTCAGATATACGATTCAGATGTTCCGTATACGAAATACAAAATAAATTATTGTAATATTTCAAAAATTCTGTGAAAGTTAATCATGATATCTTCCCCAAATGTTGGAATTCTGTTGATCATTTTTAATTATTTATAAACGTTTTGTTATTTATATATACGTTAACAATCTGACGAATTGCGAAAGCATCTGAAAAAATATTTTTTCAGTTTATTATATAAAGATTTATTTCGAATTATTGAAAGATTTGAAAATTTCCTTGTAGCCACTAACTTCTTTGTGAGATCTTGCTTTATACTTTCCTATAAATCACAAAATGGTGAACCTACACGGAAGGAAAATGAAACTCTTTGCATGTCACTTCTACGAAATAATATATTTGATTAAAATTGTCAAAAATCAAACAACTTATCAAATAATGTTTGCTAAGCATTTATCTGCTGTCTCCTCCAATATAATGGTGGTGTCGGGAGAACCTTACCTTTTGTATCGGATACGCCATTCATTTACAGCCGTGTTTTCCCCAACTATACTAATTGAAGAGAAATTACTCTACAAGAAGCTGTTAGTGTACAGACATACAGTTACAAGTATCAAGCAAAATGTAGCATTGCAGTAGCGACAAGGACGGAGACAGAAGGTACACGAGATTATTACATTTTTGCATTTGTTCGAATTAAAACGGATCCAAATCAAAGCATTAATGTTATCCATTGGTTCAGGCCTTCTCTACTTATAACATTTATCTTGTATGATTGGAAACAACGGAAAACTGTTTGACTAGAATATTGTAGCTAGTCAGTATCTATATTTTCCCGGTATGGTAATTGGCAAATAATAATGAAGAACACGGTGTTGTTAGAAATTATACTGCTTTCAATATTGTTGAACACTAAAATATTTCTAGTAGATAGTATATACTGGAGACGATTAACATACAGACAAACAACGATTTACGAATATCTACGTATACATCAATCATATCAGTTTGAGTTGACAATGTTTCAATCTTCAGTCGCAATCTAGCAGCACTGTTGTTGATATTTTGTCATTAAGTTACGAGGTCTTAAACGTCTCGTAGATTTATGAGTCATTCATTGTTGTGTGATGGTCACGCGGCCTCTTGAACCTTGCTTAATGAAGTTACAAGTGCCATCAGCGTGAAACTGCACAACGTGCTCTATAATCGTTAAGTACTCACGACATCATTTCAACGCATCACGTCTTTGAAAGCGGAATGTATTATAAATTAATAATTAATCATTGAATTGTGTGACAGAATTTCTTTTCTTTATTATTGCAGTAATATATATATATATATATATATATATATATATATATGTATATAGTTTTTTATATTTACTTTGTCATTTTTGAGTTTATTTTGTCATTCTGTAATTTATTTAATGGGTATTTTGAGTAAAATGCAATGTTTGTTAAGTTGTTACATTAAAGTTATAATGTATATTACTCTTGACAGAGGTCTTGCTCCCTAGATATATGCTCCCATTTTGCAGGACGACTGATAAAGTATGTGAAAGTAATGTAATCCGCAAAGTATCTCAATCAACATTTTAAATCTGAAAATAACGATATTTGAAGAGAGCTGAAGTAACTACAATCTTTAAAGATATCTAGATAACTGTGATATGTAGGATTTAGATAGAGAGAATAATAGATCTGGGATGCTTTTGAAATTTGAAATTTACAATTTTAATCAATATCAGCTAATTGCTCTGGTTAATTTGACGAATGCGAGGAAGACGCCTACCGAGTAGGCAATTCGCCGCACAATAGAGGCGAGCACCTGCGTCTGCAGGCGTCAAGTTCTAATTTTATCCGTGCGTATTCCGAGGGAAACCAATTCCACAAAGATGAGTGGATTACGTTGTTTGTTATAGGAATGCTTCAATTAAATTGAGCAATGTTAGATAATGTTCCTCTCTATGAGAATAATTTTGTCAGCAATAGATAAATTGTATTTCACATGTATGTATTTATTTTTTGTGTATTTATTATAGCACTAACGTCTTTAAAACAAGTGAAACCAAGTGACGTATTGTATACGTTATTTTGGTAATGATAATTATTGAAAATATTTAAGGTGATATAATACATTGATAGATTTGATATATCCTTGATAGATCTCATGACCTCTTGCAAATTAATCAAACGTTCCTTGATGTTTTCTTTTTTGGCTTCACTGTACTGTACTTCCGTTCAGATTGGCTGACGTTCTGAACCGAAAGTTATCAATGGATTGTCTTGTTGAGTTGAAGGATGAATGGTTTTGGTAAGTTGTTTTCGAGATGAATTAAGGAGAATTGCGAGATGAAGAGAAAGAGAATGAGATCAAGATATTCATATATTAACGTCTCCTACAGCGGGACGTAAGACGCAGCTTTGTTCATAATCTATTGTTTAAATTTTTAAACCCTGTATGTAACACCTTAGTAACATAAACACCTACACATGCTTCAAAAATTGATTTATTTAAAGTTATTTGATTTCACCATTATGTTTTTCCTTTTTACTTTAATAATAATAATAATAATAATAATAATAATAATAAATAATAAATAATATTCATAATAATAATAGTAGATGAAATTATTCATAATAACAAAAACATATATTTATGTATAACTCATACGTGCATTCTATGAAATAGTTTAACTTAGTAGAGCATTCAATTATCTAGATAACCTTAAAAATTGTTTTATAACATGTTAGTAAAAAAATAATAATTTCAAAATCCATCACCAAATTTGTAACGAAACAATCGTAATTCTCTCAAATGTATTGTGTGACAGAGTATCACAGATTAGAGTGGACGATAGAATACGTCAAAATATATGAAAAACTGATTGAAAATTTAATAATAAAACGTATAATATTGCTCGTGTTTCAGAACATCCATTACATATCCTTATGGTAGGTACATTGAAATTAAAAGATAAGACTTGATGTGTTTCTATTCTCTTAAATACATTAAAACACATTGAATACGCGTTCATTAGTGATTATGTGCCGCTCAGAATGCATTATTTATCGACTAAATTATATTAGTAATGCAGATGAATCGTAACTCACGCAGTACATCAACCACACAGAAGATCGCCGCAAACTCGATTCCGAGAACTTACACGATGTCCGAATCTCCATATATGAATATTATCAGATTATACTCTACGAGAAATGGTTTAATATGTAGGTTTAGAAACATATATATTTACTTTGTATTCAGTATGTAATCGATACAATGAATTTTTACAACTTTCGAATCGTTTATGGTATCGTTTATCGTATACCGGCCGCCAGTTGGACAAGCCTGTTCTATCTCATTTGTTGCATCGGTGGTTGCTATTTGCGAAACGAGAAACGTATTTCTATGTAATTATTATACTTAGAAATATGGCTAGGAGGGGAAATATACATTGCTTTACTCTTTGCTTCAACAATCGAGAATATGAAAATAGAGATCCATATGTTGGACAGAATTGTTTACTTTGCTCTATTCGCAAGTTAAGGTACACTTGAAGTTGTAATGAATAATTCTTTTAGAGATATACTCCGACTTTGAATTATTTTGTATGAAATTTGTTGAATTCGAATTATCAACACTTCGAAATAATTTCAGACCAATACGCGGAGAAGCCTAAAAACAATTGCTGCAATCAAGTAATGTTTGAATGTAAAGTAGGTAAGCAACCATTAGTTGTAAAATGTATGTGTATAGATGGTTGGTAATACAATAAAAAAACATATATTGAAGACATTTAACCGCCGGACGTACTTATTAAGAATTTCCAGATTGCAATACAAGTGCTACGTCAGTTAATTTTTTAAGTTATCTGTAGTGGTACATTTGATGAGAGAATCATATTAATATGTGTTTTGAACACACATTAATTGTATTTAGGGGTTTTTTATTCAGCTTGCAAGACATTATTAGATGTAC
Organism: Gryllus bimaculatus; assembly: GCA_017312745.1. NCBI lineage: Eukaryota > Metazoa > Arthropoda > Insecta > Orthoptera > Gryllidae > Gryllus > Gryllus bimaculatus. Next base: position 6,321,199 of record BOPP01000022.1, read on the forward strand.
GTTTCCCTGATCCCATTATTTCATTCAATATTATACTTTAGAGGTAACTGTTTTACTCCATAGAAAAAATAAGTAACCAACTCTTGACGTAAACAACGCACGTAGTTGAGTTAAAGATGGGGAATTTGTATCAGTATTCGCCCCCAATTCTTCTAAAAAATCTGACAATATTCATAGACTGACTACATTTCATTCGGGAGTCTTTTCTATGCAACCTATAGCCGACACTGACAGCATCTGCATGGAATGGGAATGATACTTTAAGGACCAAACACCGTGATGAATCGCAGTACCATATTGCCCGAAGTTTAAAAACCTCTTCACTTGCTGAAATTCTGCATATCACCACACATCAAAAGAATACGTAACCTTAACGCGCGCTCGTATGGTCCCGGAACAGCGGGGCTACGATTACTAGTCTCCAAATAGAATGCGCGGGCACAACGTGTGAACAAATATTATTCACGAATATTTGAACGCTTTCATCTGAATGTTTCGTGCTGTATGCGACAATGATTTCATCGAACATTTACTTGCAGACTTGCATGTGATATTTAATCTCATTTATCTTTCATGGAGGGGGGGAGAGCTACAGGTAAAGTGACCAGCTGATATGATTTTTTATATAGAATTTTTCATTTATGCAGAAATAAAATGTAATTTTATTTGTTGGTTATTAACTTACAGTTAATATTTATAACGCAAATATTTGATGTATTTAATGACTTTCGTTAGTACAGAAAATTAGTAAAAGCTACAGTTTCGTAATTTGTATCATTCTCTTCTGGGAGGGACCTCCATATACACTTTTAGTTGCGACATTGAAAAAATGTGTAGTATTGATATCCTTTCGTATTAAATTCAGAATTCCAAGTTATTTTTCCCGTTTACATTATTTACCCAGTATTCCAGTTTATTTCACTAACGGATAAATTAAAATTGTATTTAACTAGCGACTCAAATCTCACCTTTGTTTTTGTATAAAGAGACATATTACTACTCTGATAGTAAATCTGGTTGTGAGTTTATATTGAAAAACATATAGAAAATCAGCCAATCAATGTAGTTCGTTAACATGTTTCTTCTTTAAAGAAAAATATTTTATTAAGTCCTCTTCGAAAGTGACATTATATTTCAGTAAGCGTTAAGGTATACACTTTAAATTTGTTGGAGCGATTTCGTGGAATTAATTCATATTTCATTTGCCACACCGTTCCATCTAGTGGTTTTCTCTTCGTTTCGGGAATAACAAGCCAAGTGAAAAGAGCTGAGACAACGCAAAGTAGGACAAGAAATAAAGTGAATCTAGGATCGAGGTAAGACAGCTGTAAAGACCATAACTGCAAGGCCCACGAAAATTTCATTCCCCAAGTCGTAGTGACAAATAAAGGTACCATGCAAGTCGTGAATTTCGGCGAGTAGATCTCAGTCGTGATGACGATTGGCAAAACTGCAACTGCATGGGAAAATCCAAAGAGAAAAACAAGGGCCCCTATCTCAGTGATCATGTCTGGATCTCCCATCAAAAGCTCTGTCATTCCCATATAAAAGAGGCCGATCCCACACATGATGTAACTGTATATAAGAGAGAACTTCCTTCCAATAACGTCGGCGGTTACAGCTCCTATAAATAAGCCAATGAGAATGGTTCCGAAAAACAAAAAGTGAATTGCAGTGTGAGAGTGTCTTAATCGGAACAGCGTCTCCAACGAGACGGGTAAACCAATTACAACCATCTGCTGGTTAATGCACAGGACGATAACGCATATAATCGCGTACCTCATACCGGGGTCTCTGAGAATTTCAAAGAAAAGGCGCTGCCCTTTGAAATCCATACTTCCCAACTCCTCCCAAGTGCGACAGAGCTCCTTGAAATCTCGACCAACTTCAATCCTTCCCCTGTAGAACTGCAAAGACTGAATCGCGTCTGCGGTCTTACGGCATCTTACGAGGAAGACAGGGGTTTCCGGAAGGCGAGAAAACGCCATGAAGTACGTGACCACGACGTACATGGCGATGGTGCAGAGGACGGTGCGCGAGCTGTAGGTGAGCACGGTGACGGCGGTGTAGAAGCCGACGTACCACGACATGAAGGGTACGTACTGGAACAAGGCGCGAGTCTCCGTCATGACGATCTCGCTGAGGAAGACGGGCGTGAAGACGGCGGTGGCCGCCGTGCACATGTTGAGCAGGACGTGCGCAAATTGCCAGTCGACGGCCGATTTGGCTTGGTTGTGCACCACGGCCAGCAGGAAATGAGGCACGGCCAGCAGGTAGCCGCCCATCTGAAACAGGAGATCGTGAAAGTTTCAGCTGAAACTCACTGGAGAAACTCCCCAAGAAAATGTAAAAAAATGTCATGTTTTTTTTTACTTTTTCAAAACTCAGGCATCAAAACCACTTCTTCTGCAACCAAGCATGGAAGCTACTACTTCTGCAATCAGGAATGGAAACTACTACTACAATGTAGAAAGTTGTGAAGATGTTGAAGATGTAATTACAACTCCAGCTTAAGGACCCAAAATTCAGATATCCATTTCGAATTCAAGCGACATCAGATTTATCGGGAAACACCAATTTTGGTATTTCCCTGCCTATGATTTAGCTATTAGCGTAGTTCACAGGCGGACAGTCAGAACATGTCTTTTGCTGAAAACTAATATTTCGATATACTACAGTCATCACAGGCAACTTGGACCGTTACGTTACTACTTGGACCCACGCAAAAAAAAATGTTTGCAGCGGTTGTAGTCTCTTATACATTGCATTGACCAGTTAGTGTGCAATTACTTCCGTTCAATGGCAACACAGTGCATCATTAAACGCGTTTAGCACAATTCGGTAGTACACCTGTAAGTTACAGCACTCTATTAAGTACTGGAGTCTCTGGGGTCTAAATTGGCCCCATTTGAACCCTGCAAACTTTCTTCTCTACACTACATTTCAAAATAGCTGATTAAGGGATCAGTTTACATTTTGGTAGTAATATGTTTGTTAGTTGGACGGCAATGATAACTTCGTTATTAGTAGAATGCCTTCCCCCTTTTTTCAGATTTCCTAATTGTGAGCACATAATTTCAAAAACCGGGCTACTTGAACCCGCGTTCACAGTGGGCTCAAGTAATCCACATCTATTTTTACCTTTTTAATGTGTTAATAGTTTCATTTCGATATTTAAAACTTCAACAACAGTGATTTTCTCTTGCTTTTACAGTAATCTGACCATTTTAATACACAAATAACAAATATTTTCTGATGTTGAAAATGTGCGGAGTATAAGGACCATAAGCTTGAATAATGTTTGACAGCAGTTTTCGGGAAAAATGTCACAACGACAAGCTGAGGCTTCCTTTATCGTCGATCGACTTATTAGTCGGGATTGAAGAAATCCATTCAGAAACAGGGCCATCCAAAATGTTTACTGAAGACGAAAAATTAGTTACCGTTAGGCACCGTTACCAAATCAGTAATTCCAGATTTCCTGTTGATGAACTCGCTTTCAGATTTATTGTGAAGTCTTACTTATCTATGGGTGGTATTAATGTTTTCGAAGGTAATAGGGCGAGAATGAATAAAATTATTATTTTTAGGAATACACAGTTACCGATAAAAACTTGGATAATAAAAATTGTATTTCAGCTATTGAAGTCATCTTCATGTATGTTTGTAGTACATTCATGTTTGTACAAGATATCTTAGGAACATATGCACCCAGTGAAAATCTCAGTGATATTATATACGAAAACATCGCGTGGGTTCAAGTATCTCACACAACAATGTAAATTGAACCCAATTTTCTAAAACTTTATTTGCGATTTGTGTTAAATATATCTTATCAAACTACTGTCGGGGACTTTACAATAAACCTGAAGATCTATAGAAAAAAATACATACTCTTTTTTTTAGTTTTTCAAGGATTAGTAAAGAAAAAACTACGAAACTATTGGAAAATTGGGTTCAAGTAGCCCGTCTTTACGGTACTCGTTAAGGGGCCCCAGAACGTGAATGATGATGGCACAACATTTTAAAGGAAGTTTATTACGACATATTGAAGCAACATCATTCCACGTTTTCAATTACACAACAATAACTCACTTTTTAATTTAAGGGAGCCAACGAGATTTTCTGACGAAAAATGCCGTTTTTAGCCGCAGCTTTACAATACTACAATATTTCCATAATACTTAAGTAGTATGCGAGAAATTAACCAGCGATGATACTAAATATTACATATTTCTCGTACCAGGTAGTTTCCTTTTCTCCTTGGCATCTAAAAGAGTACCAGGGCCTCTCACGGCACATACCGCTTCTCTCGTGATGAAGAGCACCATCTTGTGCCGCCAGCATCGCATAGACCAATCTCTGTACTGTACTTTCACTTATTTTCCCATTGTATTATTAGACCCAGCTCGGTTCTTGCACTATTGTTCTGGTTGTGGATCCAGTTTGCTAAGTTAAATACACAGATTATCGTACGTTGTTGCTTGTCAGCCCAAGAGATCATGGAAGGATTAAGGGAAAGATGTAATTCACTAGGGATTGGGAATTCCCGCTAGATCAACTAAAACAATCACGCCCCAAATCCTTGTCTCTACGTCAGTGATGTCAAGGTCAACGCCGCCAGCAGGAGTCCGTGGCCCGGCTAGCACGACGAAATTGCCACTCCACGAAGTTGATCACCTCCTCACAAAAGAGCAGAAGGTTATCAATGCTGCCCTGAACGCTTTTACGCTTTGCACAAGAAATACGATACGACTTCAAACTAACATCTACGATTTCACAGAAACATCGATGTTCAAAAGAACATTGACTTCAAACTATCGACGGTGAAAACATCAATGATGTCACAGAAACGTCAATGTTTTGCAAAAATAAACATGGATAGTACCTTGCGATTGACGAGGCGCATGAAGCTGCTGATGCCGGCGATGCAGGGCAGCGGGGCGCAGAACTGCAGGAGGAAGAGCGGCGCCGCGGGTGAGCATGGCATCACCTCCTCGTGGGCGGCGGCGGCGGCGGCGGCCGAGGCGTTGGGGGCGGCGGCGGCGGCGGCGAGCAGCGCGTCGGTAGACTCGGGCGGCAAGCCCCTGCGCTTCTCCAGGCTGTCGCGCAGCCACCAGGCCATCATCATGCCTTGCACCAGGTGCAGCAGCCCCACTGCGGACACGCTCAATGAGACAAAAAAATACTTGTTTGCGGACAATTGATTCCTGTATCAAGGACACAATCGGTTTGATTACAGTTATTTCGTGAAGGTTTTCGTTCATTCGTTTACTTAGTTTAAAACGGTCTCAACAGATATTCTGTTTAAAGCAGTTTGGTTGTGCGAGAGTCGCGCGTCCTAGGCACGAGTACCAGCGTTTCGGCCAACATTGTGCAACCTTCCTCAGGGCGAAAATGAAGGCGCTTTTTGCCCTAAAGAAGGTCGCAGAATAGTACAGAATAGTGCAGAATAACGTTGGTACATGTGCCTTGGACGCGGCGTCTGCCGGACAGCCAAGTAGCTACTTGCAGAAATTTACGTTCTCAGGAATCTGGAGTCAGTACGTTCTGATATTTCCCTGTTTCCATCAAACTCTATCTAGCCCACTGACCGGGAGACGCGCCATATCCTAGACAAAGATGCCAACGTTTTATCCTCCTTTGTCACCAGTGATCTTCCCTCCCCAGTAGGCGAGTGTTAAAAGGTATAATTGTATGATGAGTTTTCCATGCGTGAAGGGCTACAGCCGATTTATTTATATTATACTTCAAAACTAGTAAAAGAGGCTGTGGAAATTATCGAACCTCCCCGAAATCTTATAGCCAACCAAGGTAAAAGTCTTCACGATGCCTTCAAACATATCTTGTACCGCGACGCCGTTGCGCAGGCTGTTTCTGTAGGTCAACGTTTCAACCCCACGAGCGTCTACAGTGTGGTGTCAATATTTGTGTTTCGCTCAGACGGAGGATAAAGCATTCGTGACATTACTGGCTATCAACTATTTTCACCGTGCGGAGCATAGAAATGTGATCTGTGATGTCTCTTTATCTCGGCGAATTTTCTGTCGTTTGTGTCAGAGAGAGAGAGAGAGAGGGGGGGGGGGAAGAAAGGTAGAGGGAGTGGGTGTGGGTGTGTGAGTGTGCGCTCACGTGAGTGCGTGAGTAAGCGTCTCCCATCAAATATTTTTTATGAAAACTTATGTCGCAAAACCGTTAATGAACGAAAGTTATTTTCTCGGGTTATACGAATTATGTTGGTAATGTAAAATGGAACTCTCATTTAAATAATATTTTATTATCTTTGCCCTGCTGTGCTTATAAATTCTCTCAATGTTAAAATACTATTATATTAATTTCAATTTTAAATTGAATCATGGGTTTGACCCACAACGTTTTTGGTCTGACCTGCTGCATATCCATGTGTAATTTAATACAGAATTACGATTCCTGGAAGTTTCTGCGAAGCAAACTAATTATCAAATTGCTGGCAACTACTCTGAATTATTTACATTATTATTAAACATTATTATTTATAAGGGATTATTTGAAGCACTTTGCACACCAATACATCAAAGAATGCGTAATTAAGTGCTTTGTTCTCTATTCACTTCAAAAAATAAAATAGAGTTCGTGAAAAAATCTTCTTTAGTCAATTTTTGAAAATTAAAATTATTTCAAAACTATTTACTTTTTAAACATTTTTAAGACATTACTTAACGAGTTAATTAATAATAACAATAATAATAATAACAACCAAACGAATCGTTAAGATTCCCCCAAAATATGGAGACACCAACAGCTACTCTGGAGTAAATCATCCCTTATTAGAATACAGAGCCAAATTCATCGTAGAAACGAATCCGTTCAAAATGTATTACGACCTCCCAATACATACTGATAAAGTGATTCTGGAAAATTAAAAGTCATTCTGTTACATAATGTAAAGGAAAAGAAAGCGTTCATCACTGATGTTACACACTCTGCAGATCACGACAATAAAACAGACACAGACAAAAATTCAAAATAAATTGCCTTCTCAATGGAATATAAAGAAATATACAAACTTGTGTCTTTTGGGATTATACCAATTATTATAATAACAGCAACTTGCTACAAAATATAAAGTATTATTTGAAAAAATTAGATCTTCCTCACAAAATTATTCAAAAGCTCAAGAGTCAATTATATCTTAAACTTGCTGGATTGTTCGTACGGTTATAAATATGCAAAGGTAGAAATGTGGTATGCCTAAACTCCCCTCAAACTTATAATCCAGGATGAGAAGCCCCGAGAAAAATAACAACAATAATGATGATAATTATTATAATACTACTACTACTAATAATAATAATACATTAATATATTATATATTAAACTGGATGTGACTAGTGAAACGTCGACTGTGCTGCGAGATGAGGCTTATTTTAAAGCGTCAGACAAGAAATTTAAGTTCAATGATATCATCGTACAATTACTGTATTGGGTTTAACATCTTGCGATATAAAAATAATGTCCATCTAAAGGCGGCTCCATACATGTGGCATTCGGAGAATCTCGAGCAACCGCTCGCCGAATCCCTAGTAGTGTGAACGGGTTGTTTGCGTTTCGTCGAGCGCCGTACATTCAGTATCCACCCTACCCACCACGTGTCGATCTTTAGGACACATCAAAGGGACCAAACATTCGCCGAAAACATCAACTTATCGGGATTGGACGAGCATTAGTTCGCTGCTCGGCGAAGGCCAAAAGTGTAGAGCCTCCTTAAAATCATAGATGCCAGAATGCTCCATCTACATTCCACCCAAAACACTCGTACTTCAGGATGTATGTTTTTGTATACAATTCCTGAAATGTACTTACTATCCAGAAAGTAAAAATATATTTACGTAAATTCCGTCATGTAGCAGAAATATTTGATGCCAAATTGTGCATGGAAGCGATAATAGATAGATAGATTTATTAAAGTTCGCTTTGAGCTAATGCTCGGTGGCAAACATGATAACAATT
>BOPP01000022.1:6349158-6367036 GCA_017312745.1 Gryllus bimaculatus
CAGGTTGAAAGTTAGCTAAACTGGCGAGTGAAAATTCGGAAAGGAAATTTGTACAAATAATTGCATTAGATAGATAGAACAGTAGATCAAACTCACGAATATTTCAATTTCTCTGGACATCTAGTATCCATTATACCAGGCGTTTAAGGAAATTGTTCTTTTTTTCTACTTTCCCCCGCCAGTAGCCCTGGCGAGGCGGGAGTTTATTGTCATGTTGGGGGTACATACGCTGCAGCTCTTTGGCTTATGCGGCATAGGGAACAGTGCTTACTTACTAATTTTGTTCACAAAGCAGTCTTGAAACTATTCCTTCCTGTTCGGGGATGCGGAGGTAAATCATACCTTGCAAAGGTGTGTATGATCTTTTGAAAAATCCACATATGTGTATCTGTATATTATTTCTTACAATATATTTCACTGATATATTTAGGTAATAATGAAGGCATTTTTTCTGCAACCGTAGACGTCTGACTTTTTGCTAAAGCTTTCAGCTATTTTACGTACTACATTATGTAAAATGTAAGATTTCTTTAGATAAAGAGTCTTGTAAATATATAAATAAGGATATAGAGAAGCAGGTGAATCCACGCCAATATTTTGAACATTAAGCATGCTTGTTTAGCTTAATGTTGAAATCCATCTTTGAATGTTTCTGACAACTCAAGTGAAGGTACCCCTCCTCCCAAATCTTAGCCCTTCCAATAGTTCGAATAAAATGAAATAAATAAAAAAGTAATAAAACAGGATTTTATTAGTTTATACGTAAACTATTTCAATAAGGAGAAATCATGTATTTCATACAAATGTAAAGAAAAAAGTTTTAAATCGGAATTGCGTAATAATGAAGAAGAAATCAGGATCTCTTTTTTTTAAGTCTGGGCAATTCCCAATATCTGTCACTCCTGCTCACGATCGTCCAGTCATTATTTCGTGTTTCCGAGTGGGTAAACAGAGATGATCATTAGTATCGTGCGTGTAGCTATTTGTAGCTATTTGTATTTTTATCATGAGAAGTAGTGGTGTTCCTTCCCCGTTTATGGAGAGATTTGCGGTCAATCTACAGGTTGGTGCGGTTTCTATCCAACTATCTCCCTATAGTGAGAGATAGCTCCAGCCGGTCCAGCCGGAACCAATTCTAAACTACCTACTGGTCGTCTTCCGACCTGTGTGGTGCAGTGAAAGTATACTTAAGTAGTAAGTTATTAGTCCCGTAAGTATAGGGCAGGCGTTTTCCTTGGGAGGTAGTGATGATCATACCCCGCTAGATGGTGAGATCCAAAGCCACCCTGTACGTCGGCTAGTGGGGTGTCCCCAACCAGGTATCTCCCACCAGCGGGGTACCACCCCAGCAGAGACAAACTCTAAATTCCTGGCATATGTGGTACTGTAGTGCGTGTGCGTCTTAGTAAGGGGTGAGGATAAGACAAGGAAAAGGAAGAAAGGATCGCATGAGGTCAGTAGCCCGTTTGTTAGTGTACTGCTCTGGCATTCGCCTGATATTAATCGGAGATACCACGGAAATCTGCGGATGAGAACAGTCGTCTGCTACAATTCTCCTCCAGACAGCGGCTGAATTCCACTAATATATCTAGTATCGAATATCCTGCGAGCGTCGAGACTCACAGATTAGGACCTCCCGGTCGGAGGCAGTAGTGCAGTGATATCAGTTGATGCCCTTGAGCCACCTCAACGGGTGCGACCTTCAATTGTGACCTTCCATCCTAGAACAAGAATAAGTGTTGTTTACTCATCACTTATTCTTGTTCAAGAAATTTCTCTTACGATTGCTTACAGTTTTTTAAGGACTTTCCTTTTTGGAGACGACACATTTCGACTTTCTTAGGGTCTTTGAAGGAATCTCGTTTAGCGTACGACTGTACACAACTGCTCTTAGTCTGCTTTCTCGAAATCGCGAAGTTTCAATATATGATTCTACGGTATTTCAGAGTCAGTGTTACTGATGCCTCAGCGACGATAGCGACGGCAAGGTTCTAGTGTTCGAGTCCAAACGTGTGCAGATTTTCGACAGTAGCTAGATAGCTACGATGAAAACAGCCACTGTCGAAAATGCTAGCGGCCGGCTGCTCCGATAGGTGGTTTTCCTTGGCTTCTCTTGTCCACACCAGCTGAACCCAGGAGCAGTACGCTAACAGACGGGCCTCGGACCGTACACAATCTCTGACGAAAAAACTTTCATTTTGCAACATTTCTTTCAAAAAACTCTTATTTTACGCAATCTTTTCTTGTAGTATCCTCTCTCTCACTTTCTCTTACTCTCTCTCACTCTTTTTCACTCTCTCTCACTCTCTCACACGCACACATGCGCGCGCGCGCAAACTCTACATTAACACATGACGGGAGCCAGTGCTTGTCCAAATTGGAACGGTGTCCTGATGGAGGGGAAAAAATTCGGACACCAATGTAGTATAGGTCGGCGCCAAGAACACTGCCGCGACGATCCAAACGCAATTCATCGTAATAACCCGCAAATTCGCTGTACTAACGGGTCTAATGACCATAGCAGTTGACGTGCCAAACAAATATCAATCAATAAGAGTAGGTAGGTACTATTATTCAGGCGTTACTTTTAACTTTGAAAATATATTAACTTAAAAATTTGAACGCGATAAAGTCATAAAAAAAACAAAACGTGATAAAATAAATGAATTAAATGAATTTTCAAAATTTAATAAAAAGTGTGGTACCTAGGGATCATTGAGTTCCTTGCGCTCAATGGGTCCCGATTAGATTCGTGGACTCCGGAGCGATGAACTTGCTGCATCCTCCTCGCCTCGTGTCTGGCATTGCTTGCCTCTTCTACTGTCATCTAAACGTGGTGTTGATATTAAAGTCCTGTATGTTGTGGTAGAAAATAAAACAGAGTAAAAATCTTCTCTCGAATTAAACCAGGACGGCATTTATTCTGTATTGATTTTCAGGGCGTCTGGTTCCCATCATTGGCGGGATCAGAGTCTGCGGTTTACTAACCGGACCCAACCATTGCAAGTAGCTCCCACGGTGGTTTGGTAGATCGTCTCACCATCTCTTTACTCCCCATCTTCATTGTGTCGAGATTAATATATCTGACAATGATATATTTTGACGTCATGATTTCATAATTTCTTCTAGGCCTTAAAAGCCAAAGGCCATCTTCTAACATGGAACAGCCGGCTTTACTTCCCCTCCGAAGGAAGGCGTACGAAAGATTTTTTCGTCCTCAAAAATCCACGGCTTCGACCAGGTTTGAACCCGCCAACTTGGGTACAACAGTCCGGTACGCTAACCATATAATTTGTATCAGAATATTATATCGCTTTACATTTTCCGTCAGTAACACTCGCTTGCAATGCTTGACTTTGTCAAAATAAATTTTAATTGTAACATTGAAAACTGTCAACAAGAAGTACTGCAAGGTGAATGTTTTACTGACCGGACCGTGCGACCTATGCTGAGGTCTGTCATCTCTTGACTTCCTGAGGAAATGTCTCAGTCTTCAGTTATAGTTCATGTCCTTGATTTGCAGGCATCAGGGTTTTTTGTGTTTGCGCATGTTTTATACATTCTCTACACTGTATTAATTGGATGTGATAGCTGTACATGACAAAGTGTTTGTGACCTTAAATGTGTCTCGCTTCCACTTTTTCTTGTCTGTCTATGAATGAATCCCCTTAATATTTCTTTAAAGTTAAATCTGCGGATAATTGAAATACAATCTAGTAAACACATATGAAAATACTCAAGTAAATGCCTTTTTGTAAGCTCTGTAGAATGATTCGTTCGACCCTATGATTCTGCTTCTACACCCATCTTTCTTTAAGATTCAATACCTAAAAATATTACATTGTTACTCCAACGTAGCATATACTTTAACAAATTTTTAAAAATTACGTTAAGTCATAATAATAATAATATTTCCATTGTACCCTTCCATATTCAGCCATCTCTTGTTAAAATAAAAGCGCACTATATATATATATATATATATATATATAATATGATATATATACATATAATATTATATATTAGTGACGTACTGGGAAACGGTACTCTCACGACAAATAAAATAATATAAAGACGGGTACATTCTCGTGAATGGGCTTCCAGGGGGAATTGACGCTGGCATTAGAAGAATATCGAGGGAACTCTTTGGTGCAATTGAAGGGTTAATGATCGAAACACTATATACATAAATTCTTTACAATACGCAGTGCGCAAGGCCTTTTAATAATTCGTGCACGAGTAACGCTACCTTGAAGCTTCCGATGTCCACCGGCTGGCTGTGAGGCGAGCGTGGCCGCCGTGGCAACGGCGGCGGCGTGTTCGGCAAACTTCGGTCCGCCCCGAAGATGTCGGGAAACCGATTTCGACGTCGACTCCGCGGACCTCCCAATGCAATGGCAACGAACTCGCCGGAATCCACCACCCTAGCCAATGCAAGCAATGTCACGTATACTAACTTGCACAACGCGCAATGGCGTTCCGTCGGCAGCTCCGATCACAACTGTTCTTCTCCATCCCACTCAACGTTCGCACGATGCGGCCCGCTGCTGCATCACACCCGGGCGGACATGGAACGCGTTGTCTGTCGGTCATTCAAACTCACTATTAATGTTTTCACCGATTCCCGGTCCTGGTGCGCACTTCCGTTTCTCCTAATCATCTAATTATCGATTTTAAGCACCTCTAATCTCTCCCACTTAACGGCTACAATCAGTTCCAGCACGGTTGATAATATTACTACAAACTTGCTTGGGGCAGCACAGCTCATCCGTGTTGCGCTCGCGGCTTCTCCGCCATACTCTCCACCCGGCGCTCGCGGCCTCCCTGCCGTTACTGCTCAACCGTCACTCGCCTCGCCGTCTGCCCCCCGGTTTGACCGTTGGTGGCAGCGGCGGCGGCGGCGGCGGCGTTACTACGCTGATCGATTTAGTGTTTCTTTTACTTAAATTATTAGAATCATTTTGCTTGTTATCATGCGGAAACGTTCTTCGTCATATATATATATATATATATACTATATATATATATATATATATATATAATTAATATATATATATATATATATATATAATATTATCCTAACATTTAAGCACTTAGTTTATCAAATCTGAATCTAGATGTGACGGGTCGTAGGTGGTTGCTGTGAAGTTTCATAAATTCGTTTGTTATAATGTAAACCATACACTAAGTGTAATCTTTACTCCCCATCTGCAGTCTTCCTTAAATTATGTAAAAATGATATCATTGATTGACGTATGTGTCTTAAGGATGACTATTCACATTGAATCTTGTGAATATTCACATTGATGATGCATGACCAAATAAGGGACTTCATGATTTATTCCAACGCATATATTGAACTCCAACATTAGTTTTTAAAATGTCGGAATGGTTTTTCCCTTAAATGGAATTCATAGGAAAATGCAAAAATAAGTGTGTGAAGGGCGAGTCATAAGAATATTATTATTATTATTATTATTATTATTATTATTATTATTATTATTTGCCTGTTCACTCCCTCGAGTAGTAATTCTCTTATGATTCGCTTGGTAAAATATTCACGACTAACTTAGCGTGCCGTCTCCGACACTGTTTTTCCACTTTAAAAGTGAAGGTTTGAAATAATAAAGTTTTAAATGAAATACAGATACCTCTCTCTCTGACTTGTAGTTCTTGGAGTATTGTGGGAATTTTGATGTGGCATTATTGACGTAATTACATGAAGAAATAATAAAGTCTTCTCCGTCAACTTTATATGTTTATTTAGATGACTTCTTTCATTTCTTCACATCTTGGGGAATACAATAATGTAAAATCAAAAAGTACCGCTTGTAATCATTTTAATGTATGATTCATTACAAAGTTAGTTTTAATGAACTTCAATATGGGAAATAGAGTCATATCGATTCATGTTTTGCTAAACAGATAGAAAGTGTTTCATAGCATTTCATTTATGTAGGTGCATTGAAACTATCAAACACACTAGAATTATAATTCTTTAAGAATATTAAAAAATGGAAAATGGATATTAAATAAATAAATAAATAAATACTATTTTTCATTGATTTTGACTTCAGGCATCGCGAACTAATGTTTTATGTAATCACTTTATTAATCTTTAGAATTGAATATTGGTCGGACTTCAGTGAACAAAAGCGTTTACGTGACTTAGATTCTCTAAAGAAAGATCTGGCGTCTAAATATAATTTCACCAAGCAAGCAACCTTAAAAGAAGCTCTTGTGTGAACAACCTTCAACGTTGTTCAAGAACTACGTGTACGAAAAACTATCCAGAATTGGGGATTTGTTTAATACGTGTATGTTGAAAGCTAATGAACAAATTTGCATGAAAAGATTTCAGAATTTTAATAATTTCAAATTATAAGAACTTACAAACTTTCTGATGATTTTTTCATATTTTAATATTTCTTGTGAAACTAATTTTTGAACAGAATTTGCATTTCATTATGATTTTAAATTGTAATAAATTTCCTTCTTTAGTAAAGCGCATTAATTGCATGAATCTTTCTTTCTCTCCTCTCTTTTACTTCTCTTTATCTCTCTCTCTCTCTCTCTCTTTTCCCACTCCTCTCTCATTGCACCGCCCGATAGCAGAGTTACAAATAGTACTATGCTTATGTCCTTCCCACAAGTGCAAGCAATAAGTTGACAAACTTTTATCGCAAGTGGATGAATGGTACGGCAGCACATTGAACATGAACAAAAAGCAAACATAGATTTTTATGTATTAGATTTAATGTTATCATATAATCGGTGTCACGGAGTGATAACAATAAGTGGTGTCGACTGTTGAATATAAACTTAACTTACAAATTTTGAAAGATGAAAACTTGCACTTTTATTCAGGCACACGTCTCGTAAATTATGATCGGAGAAAAATCTATCGTAATCATATTGTTGATATCGTGTGTCTATCTAGCGATTGTCGCGCCATCTCCGTAATAGCAGCTGTTCTACATTGATTACACTCCCAAGTAAACTATTGCGAATGATTAGCTGATATAATAATAGGCAAAATATCCACGTACATATGCATAAAAACGTAGAGTATTCAAATACAAATGCACAAAAGTTAAAAGTATTAAATGAAATGAGAAATTAAAAAACATATATTGTATGTAAATATCTATTTCTTCTAGATTAAATACATAATTACAGTAAACAACCAAATATTTTTCTAAATTTTCAGGAAAGGAAAATTTTCTTTGATCAGACATATTTTTGTAAACAGGAAATAACCTCTTTATCATACAAGACGTTACCTGTATTAATGAAGTATTAATTTTACTTCACGTAGAAATTTAAGTGTAGGTTTTCTACCCTTTACGTTTTGTAGTTTCTCCTTTATAGTTAAACCTACTGCCTCTGTAAAGTATTCGCAGCCTATTCATACATTTCCAAGGCCGAGGTCAAAGGAATTCCTTTCTTCTTAAATTGCTTTATTTTCGAAGGCCATTCTCCAAAATATGCCTTAATGAAGCTAGTTGGTTCTGCCCTGTAGTCATGCTGCATACCTTTAATAGCTGCGGAATGCTTCAGGCGTCCTCTTCTCTTAAAGCACTAAATAACCTGCACATTAAAATAAATTCTTAAAATTATTTAATGCAAGGTTTCTCAATATTTAAAACAGAGTATTCACATATTAGAATTCTAAGCAGAATTAAAAATCAAACAAACAAGAGTGTGCCGCGTGTTTCAAGTTGTCAGAATAGTATAGAGCTGCTCTTTTCCACGTTCCCAATCTAGTCAGGACAGGTTTCAGAGGAGAAAATTCACCCGGTACCACGTTCTTAAAAAGTTCGACTCACGATGGAGCGTTAATGAATACCTTCTTTACAGAAGAAATCACTAAATTAACGTGTGAGAATTGATACAGTATTTCTTCCGCTATCCTATGCAGTCCGTGAGCCAGGCATGTGACGTGCTTAAATTTGGAATAGAATACCTGCCAAGCTTTCCCTGCCTTTATCATGCTGCATCAGTAATCACGAGTAAAAAGTTATCTTAATTGTCTTCTTCAGGCCACAATGCATCTATGGAATATGAATACATTTACGAGTAATGTTGCAAACACTTTGCCTACTATCCGTTTACCCTAAGAAAAAACCTGATGTAAACAAACAGTAGAAATCTTTGCGCCGCACTACGCTTCTGATTGGACACCTAGCGCACTACTTTCGATGATGCGAGTAGCATACCCCGCTCAATTCAAATGGAATAAGAGCTGTCATGAAAATATCATGTTCATGTAACTACACTTTACTTACAATCAATATTCTTCAGGAAGTGGTTGTCAATAACCGGATGTCAATCATTTGTATAAATTGGTTACACTTAAATTCGGAAGTTCTTGCACACAATTCACAAGCTGCCACAATTTTGCAAGCGTTCGTGTTTTGTTTCTGCATTTTTGCCATTTTGATGCAAGGAATGCACTTTTGTTCGAACAGCACTGCCTACAAAGTCATCGAAAACTTTAACCACAGGTTTCTTCCTCTTTCTTTATTCTCACGCGTTTGTAGTTGTCCCTTTTCAATGATCTCTTTCCGGAGTTCCAATACGCTGGATACGGATATTCCGTAGAACTCGTCCCATGAGCCGCGTCCCAAGCGCCTGAACCACGTCGATCGGCACGTTCGTGGGCTGAACGGTCAGAGGCTCGTAACTTTATCGCACAGCAACACGCAGTCATTTCCTTCCCGAAACCGCTGCAGTAGTTTTGTCTCTAGATTAGTTTAACGAACGATGGCAGATATATCAGACCTTATACAGAGAACTCTTTACTTTAGCGTCAGGATCCCCACAAGAGCAGAGTTCACACTGCACACCAATGGAAATCATCCTAATTCACGTGCATTTGTTTACATCAAGGTTTTTCTTAGGGTGAACGGATAATAGGCACATTTTAATTTACGTCTTTATTGTCCACTCACGCAGTGCATTACAAACAACTCGGTCAATGTTTACGTGGTAACTAAAGCATGTTAGCGTGGAACTAAAGCATCGCAGGTAATTATGTGAGGTGTCAAAGGTGCACTTTCTCAATTTTTTTCTACAATTACATTGGCGATGTATCTGTCACATGAATCAGTTGTCTTTTCAACAGACAGCTAAATGTTTGACTCCGTTCCTATGCATTCTAGGTCCTGAAAAAATGATCCACAATTATTTCCGCTAATATTTTAAAGTAGTATCATAGTATTCTTCATATGAAATATCTACAAAAATAAGGATTTCTTATTTTTAACAAAATACAAAAGATTTTGATTTTATTTGTGTAATACGGTATACACTTACCCGCAGAAATATGTTTAAGTGAAATTGAAATATATTTCACTTTATTTACACATTAAACAAAAGACTACTAAATTGAGATTGGTTGTATTGAAAGAGAATTTTTATTTCCATCTTCATTTCTTTTAACTTGCTTGTGGTTGAATTAGGTCAGGAAGGTTTTCCTAAACGTTTATGCGCTGAAAATATTACTCTTGCAGTATTTTTCAAGAAAAATATCACTAAAATATTAATTCTTTAAATTTTTAAACGGGATATTCTCTGATAAAAATGTACTGCAAATTACCTTCCAAAATAAAGTCCTAACAGTAAGTATTCTTTACAATGTTTGAGTCCAAAGTTATCCGTTTAGAACTATTACATTTTGAAACATTTTTTCAATGTCTCGCAAACTGTAAATGGAGGATTATCTGAAGGTTTCTCACAAGATACCTGAAAGATGAAGGGAAGATCACATGTAAGTGAAAAATAAGATTTAAACATTATTTACATTTAAATAAGACATTAAGTAATTAAATTATTACCTCTCACTGCAAACCCTGCAAAACACCAATTTTCCATCTACGTACAAAGTTGATTCTTCAGATATCCACCGTTGACGCAATATATTTTTAGCACACTTTTCTTTCGACCGTTTGTTCTACAGTTTAAGTTTAAAACTCACTTTTTCTATTCTGATTACTGATAAAAGGAATGAAGACGTTTTAGTCGCCGAGAAAAAATACTAAAACACTCAAAACCATTTAAATAGTTGACTTAAGCTGTCCTCGACTTTTCTCGGAAATCCCACGGCAACATTTTCCACAGACACGTGTCTGCTCAGTGTACGCAGGCGTGGAAGCATTGGGACGCACAAGCTTTAGACAAAAGCAGTTTCGACAATTACCTGCAGTCACAAAGCGGATGAACCTGTCCCTTCTCACATTGATCCTTTCGGTCATGTGACAGGAAAAGGGACGTAAATTGTCTTCGGTTAGGCAAACGCATTATAAAGCAGACGCGCAAATTTCCATGGTTATTCACAGATCTCTTGCTACAGTATCGAACTAACAGTTATTTCTTTGTGTATTACCTATCTGGGCCCTAACACTTATATAATATCTTTCCCTGCCTGGCAACTATGTAATATCTGTGTGTGTTATGGAGTAACTGGCTCCCTAGAAAAAATGAGCTCTCGAACTTTTAATTTATTTATTTATATTTATTTATTTTAAACTTTTACTTATCTTTCAACTATTTATGTATAGTTAAAATGATAGGAAGGGATTCTGGGACTCGAACACGTGCGCAGATGATCTTCTCCCCCACATACAGTCGCGTCACATACAGTTTTTACTGTTTTTTGAATAAATAAATCTAAATAAAAATACCTAAATATGATATGAGCACCAAGAAGGAGCCAAAGGCTACCCAGGGCAAGTATGAAATGGTCCAAGACCGTGACAGGCCCTTGCGAAGTTGGGGTAAGGCGTACCTTTTCCTCGCTTGTTATGTCCTCGGCGGTGCGGAAGATATCGCAAGTCTCTGGTAGGAGTTTTAGGCGCCGAGAGATGTAGTTGAGAATAGGTGGGAAAGAACTGTAAAGTTATCCCGGCCTCAAGAGAATATTTATAATATTAACTTTTACGAGAACGTCTGAGCGCCTTTTCGCCAGTAGTTTAAAAATGAATCGCCGACACCTTTACACTTGATGCCTCGAACAGCATTAATATCTCCTCTTCCTTTTCTCTAATTTCAAAGCACCAGGAGAATTGAACTAGAAGGTTTTCGAACCATTTCTTAGAAAATTTAGTTTTCATATACACTATATCAGTGTTCAAGCCATTACATTGAAATTATCTTTTCTACACAGCTAAATTGCCCCCTCTCACTAAAAGCACAAGACTCTTCATTAAACGTATTACAATCTCAATAATGTTTGTTTATAGAGAAAAGCATGTAAGGATAATTTAAGACAAAAATGATTTTTTAGTTCTGACACAAGAGGCTGACCGTTACCTCAGACATTTGATAGTTTTTAAGTCGAATTTAAAAACGAAGGTATTGAATCATTGATTTTTAATTCTTCCCAAATCCAAGTTTTCATTTGTGTTTATCAGCAGATCATCCTCGGCCACTTCCTGCGTCTCAGGGAGAAAGAAATGAATGAACAGAGCACCGAGTACACAAGTACCACTATAGGTCCAGAAAGTGCCGGGTTTGCCAAATTTCGCCATAAGAGTTTCATACAGAAGGCCGTCGACAAAGGAAGAGAACGGCCAAGCAATCATCCCGACAATTGTCAGTTGCACAGTGAGAGTTCTGGGAGAGAAAATGTCTGTAGTGACCATGTCAGGGAAGACGCCTATTCCGATGTTAAAACTTAACACGTGGAAAAGTGTATACGTGAGAGCGTAAAGATTGGAGATTCCGTTCCCTTCACCATACTTCATGGTGGCTAAAAAGTAGTTCCTCGTTCCGAAAGCAAAGAGGGCGAACGAACAGACTCCAAGAGAGATGATGAGCGCAGTCTTACGGTTCACGCGATCGCATATGATCATGGCAGTTACGTTGCCCGCCATATAAATGATGCATTGCAAAAATGGATTGGCGCCAGCGTTCGAAGTGTTGAGTTTCTCCAACAAGGACGTGAGTTCGCTGTCTGTAGCTGCAAATCCGGCGAAATGCCCAATGAGGTACAGCATAACCACAACGCAGCAAAATCTAAGTGTGCGCTTATTGCAGAAGTCTTGAACCAAAGTTGTTGGGGCATGTGCGTCCGAGAACGTGGCTTTCAGTGCTGCCTTGGTATCCTCGATCTCCTTGAGAATGTCTGCAGAATTGTCCCGAAGACAGCACAGGGAGTGCACGGCAGCATCGGTATTGTCTCTTCGCAAGTAAAATATAGGTGACTCGGGAAGACAGATGCACAGGCAGATAAGCACAATAGCCGAGGGAATCAGAGCCAACCAGCAAATGGAGTACTTGGGCAATACAGAAAGTGTGATTTGAACGACGAGTGACCCCGTGTTCTGCATGAGACTGCTCGTAGCCAGCAATGAACTACGAACGTCATCATGAGCGATCTCACTCACGTATATCGGAGAGATCATTGTAGTACCTGCAGACCCTAGAGCCAAGAACACCTCAGAAAGGAGAAAAACTTCTTCGGAGTCGGCGCACAGTAGCAAAATGGAATTCATGATGTAGCTGAGGCAAATTACATGAGTGCACAACTTGCGATGCAACATTTGTAACATGATCGAAAAAATTGGGAAAGACAGCAGTCCTACGAAGCAGAATGCCATTCCGAGATCCGTCTGTAATGTATTTCCCGAAGCTTCTTTGACATGCTGTGTTTCCGTATGCTTATCGTTGTTTACTTCTGCGTTCGTGAAATCGGTGTGTACATCGTACCAAAAAAGTTTCTCGTCTCTGGAGGCAGGCCCCATCACGAACGAGAAGTATAGCATGTTCACTGAAAAATAAAAATGCAAAAAATACAATTTATAATTTGAAGTTGGAAGTCTGCAATAAAAAATTAAGGCTAATTTGTGTTGTACTTCAATCTTCATGCTATTTTGTTTTCTAACACAAGGAGATAAATACATAAATTGCAATTATAATCTTATTAACACATTTGACACTCTAATTTGATATTAAAAATTCGAAGAAAAATGTGTTCTCTTTGTAATTGACATATAATTAACTTATAAAATAAATAAAACATATAAAAATCTTTGTAAATGCTATGAAAAGTAACTGTAAGTTCATAAAATCGTACAAGTCTATATTCGAATATTTCTAAGTTATATATCGTTATTTACTGTTCCTTAAACAACGAAAAAAATGAAATGGAATTACCCCACTTTGGATAAAAGCTTTTCAATTTTTCAATCATCCCCCGCCCCAGCCTCTTGAAAATGGCACACTCGGAATTATGGACGAGTGGATGTTCGCGGCACAGAAGTAATCGCATGCTTGTCTGTGTATCAAAGAGCCCGCACGCGACTCCATCGAATTTGTTATTAACAAAGTTCAATTCAACGATCGAATTTGACAAAAACTTTTACATTCCATCGCAATATTACACTTCCGGCTCCGACTGTCAGGGAGTCAGAATACACAACATTTTCATGAAGTGTCCTCCGCTTTCGCTTTGGGAATACTCCTTCGGAATGTGTGCAATCAGTGTGTCGTTATTGCTTTCAATAAGTAGAGGTCAATTAAAAAGGATTAAATGGAGGAGACATGACTTCCTTACGTCTTCTCTCCGGATCCATCACGGAGTACGTGTTAACTGATCTTCAACTAGCTCCACAGAAACTAGTAGTGCTTCAGAATGACACGGAATTTCTTGTATTCGTATTCTCTAGAGTGTGGGCTAGCTTCACGATTTTGCTCTACCCTCTAATCAGCTTCCATCTATTGGCGCCTAAAAGACCTACCAGGACCTCTCGTGGTATTACCATCACTCCCCTAACGACATTCCGAATGCAATGTACCTTCAGGCGTTCCAAACATCGCAATTGCCTAGTTTTTTAGACATGTTCGTGTAAGCAGTTTCTTTATCAATTCTCCATTTTCGAGGGACATAATTTATTCATTATAGAAAGAATACCATTAGTATTAGTGTAATACCGCAATCTTTAGCTTAATTTATGAAGATCCCTCCCAAAAAGCGGATGTATCTCTGAAGCTCATGATTTCTTCAGTGTGTGGTCTACGCCAATTTTCTTTAATAGAGGGTTCTGGACATTAGTTTTGTTAAAAAAAACTGTATCGAAATGGACGGGATTTTACGGTATAACAATAAACCCTAGCAACTGTGTTGCTGAAATTGATTATATGACGTTGACAAAAAAACATAGATGTTGAACATCGATGCTCAAAATGGAAATATCGATCAAACACCATTGATGCTTTTAAACATCCGTTTTAAAGCAGGTTTATTAACCATATTTTAAATTCGGGCACCCAGAAATTTAATTTCGCAATGACCATGTATATTAATTTATAATTAAAATGTAACAGAAAACAGAGTTAATAAAGCCTTTCCATGCGCGCATTACGGGGAAAGACTGAGGAAATACCTGGGGATCATCTCGGGGGAGGGATAGACTGCTGAATGAAGGCATTACAAACCGTGTATCGTTTGTTTCGTACACGTAAATAGTGGTACCATCAGCTTTTATTATTTCAAATTTTAACTTTTACACAATTATGATTATGGAAATTTTTCATCACGACCGAAACATAAAAAAATGTAAGAACATCGGGCAAAAAACATCGCCTCAAATACATTGATGTTTTTGAACAAAACGATATTTTTATAGACACGACGAAGTTTTGAAAACATCATCATCGATGTCGCATCTCTAGTTGAGATGACGTTGACGAATAAGAAGTAAAATAAAAGATAATAATCTACTCAGTAGGCGGTAAGTTAGATTGTGAACTCAGTCGGTGTCATAATTCATTTCGCAAATCATGAAGGAGTTGATATATTACGTACCTATCAACGCAGTTCCATATTGGCGTGACGTTTTCTTAAGGGATATTCCAGCATCCTTGATAGCGCTTATGAAGGCAAAAATATCGAGAGCCAAGTCTGGTGCTGCGTCCGCCATGATCGCGTCAAATCACAACAAACCAGAACAGGATCTCCGCTACTTGGATACTTGTTTCCTGAGAGAGCCAAAAAGTAAAAGGGAATGAATTTCTAAAATATCAAAATCAGTTTTGTTTCCGGGCTTGTAGCCGTGGTGCCAATGCGAGACTTGTCCATGACGTTTCGCTGCCAGCTTGCAGTCAACCGGCGCTGCCAAACAAGGACACTTCGCCCCGCAGCAACGCCACTAGGATGCCCTTGCCACAGCTGCAGCGAAACTATGGACAAGTTCTCCATTGCAGACCACGGCCTACAAGCCCTAACAACTGATTTTTAGATTATGAACCGGCCGTGAAAACCTTAATCATGTATGTTAAACTTTCTAAAATGTATCCAAAACGAACCTATTGGTTATAATATATAACCCTATTGTGTTTGCCTTACCGCATTGTTTTTTGTAAGAACGATCATTAAAATACAAGCATTATCCAACCAAATCCATACGGAAATGACAAAGTATTGGCGTAATTTTCATTGGACTATTTTGGTTTGCTGATCGAAGAAACTGCAATATCGAAACATAACCTAAGTCTACTCTCGGCCTCGGCTCTTTATTTGAATCTGCCATTCGTGGCCATTTACAGATTTCAACCAATCTCGAACCATAATGTTCTTCTGTCTCCGAATGAAGGTAAGGAATGCCAACATGCTCCCGGCCTCACGGCCATGGGTTGCGGGGCTACGGGGTATGGTTACTTGGAAGACTCCCCTACGCCGTATTCTGGTCTTCTCAACTTGAGAAGTGAGTTTTCTTATCGTCACACAGCAACATATACTGAGACATTGCAAGGAAAACGCACACTATAATCTTGCCCGACCGGGAATCGAAAGAGGAGTCGCGACATGGAAAGCCAGCACTCTGATATGTGACCTAAACCACGCAACTTTATTATTCGTTAGAAATAATATTAACTGATATGATAAATATATATTTTCATTTTGAATTAAAACATTTTTGGGGTATTTCGAAATATAATATATTATGGAATGCATATTTTTGTTGATTTTTGGGGGTGACACCATTATTGCCCCTAATGCCATTAACTCAAGCTATACTGCTTTTTGATAGTTTCAACCAAGAAAGAAAGAGTCGTACGCACAAATGATGTATAATCAAAAGATAACCGCAAATACTCATACACAGGAAAAGTTGCATTTTATAAAGGCATAGTAGTAGCTATGATTGTAGTACTTACTACTTATTCATGATGGAAGTACTTATTACTTATTCATGCTTGTGTTGACATTTCAGACATGAGAACGCAGACATACAATTGTTGAAAATGTGAATTGAAATACACATTTTTCAGATGGTGCAATCAGGCAAAATATGTCTGCTTGTTTCAACCAGTTTGCTAATAATAACGATTTTCTGTTCTTCCTTTAAATGGTTGCACTTCCTCTATGGCTATGAAGTTATAGATTCACGTACGATACTTACTAGTAATATTGAAGCACTTCTCTTGTGAACTTGTATAACTAAGACACGATGTATATTGTCCAATAATCACGTCGAAATTAATTGAGACTGTTTAAATACAGATCTACTTATTATTCAGTGTATTACACTATTCATAAATACGCTTTGAAGTAGAAACCGACACACATTGACAGAAATACGTACAACCCAACTGAACACGAGGTTGTTCCGTCACAACAGACTCGGACACAGTCATGATGATGAACCTTTCACAGTGTAATATCCAGTTTACCAGCGAAGTGCTAAGTTTTTGCTCCTGTTTGTAAAGATATTTCTTCTGTAGTTAACGAGACATGAAAGCGATAAGAGAGTTTTTAATTAACTAGATTATAGAATTAATTGAGGAAGTGAATTTTATTAAGGTAATGTGGAATGAACGTGAAGCCATCTTGATAACTCCATGCGTGACTCTGCATCCCTCTTACGAACACGACATCATTGGGTAGGCCGCTTGTGTTGACGTTTGAGTTATTTCATCGAGTTAGTTCGAATGCGATCGTATCTTAACACATTGGATTTCAGTGAGATTTAATTAGGCAGAAGTTATTGCGGAGGAGAGTCCGTCAATATGCACCACTCACGCAACTTTGTTCAGTGTATTAGAGTATTTTGTAGATTTACAACCGTGGTTCGATAAGGTGCTCTTTTTCTCTTTTTCATTTTTTGTAGACTAAAACTCGACATTATGTATACATAATATTTATTTATGTATTTATTTATTTTATTTATTTATTTATTTATTTATTTATTTATTTATTTATTTATTTATTTATTTATTTATTTATTTATTTATTATCTATTATTTTATTTTTGCCTCTGCTATTACTTCCCTAAAGTGCTTTTGTTCTTTCGGAAGTAGACATGGAAATTGGGTGATATATAATGATGTTTAGAAGTAATGTACAAAGTACGATGTTCCAATTCCTTGTGTTATTCATGTAATGCTTTTCCGTGAAATATTAAATTTTCTCTTTTTAAGAGGAAAGCAGGCGTTAAAGTTAAAAGAAGACTTTGATGAATATGAATTACATTTTTTTGAGTTAACAGAGTAATAAACTGCGTCCCATGATTCCTGCAGTAAGTGGCCCGTAAATAATTATGTTTTAGCTTCAGTAATAGTTTACACTTCGCGTATTACTGTGTCAGTGTTCAAGTTACTAATTATTATAAACTAATGGATTTGTAACATTTTATGACAAATTACGAACAATATAAGGTATTAAAATAAATAATATACGGTATTTCTATGCAGTACTTTTTTTATATATTTATCTGTCAAGTCTCTGAGATTAATCTTGAATATTTTCTGGCCTGTTTATTCAAAATGGTAGGGGCGTAAACTATGTCTCTTTACCAGGAAATCAAACTGTACTTTTTTTGCCTTAATAGTCGTGATTTCTCTTTGTCTTGATTTATATCTGTGGATCAGCAAA
>BOPP01000022.1:6369602-6423383 GCA_017312745.1 Gryllus bimaculatus
TTAAATTTTTGTTCGCATCAGATTATTCGTATAAATATTACGTAAGAAGTCGTGTTCCACTACCATATGAATTTTTTTGAAAACATATATATTGACTGACCAAAAAGAAAAAAAATATACCTGAGTGTTAAAATACAGATGATCATCGAATTTACGCAGTATCTTTCTTTTTCAAATATTAGTACATATACTAAAGTTAGAATAATTACAACTTAATTATATATTAAAAACATATTACAAATATTCAGGTTTATTCCTCGCCTAGATACATGACATTGATATGGTACATACGGAATAGAGTATTCGAGTAAAATCCTTGTGTGTGCAGATGTGCAGGTATGCGTATGAGTGAGGTTCAGTTACTGGCGGCTAGATCACTTCCCATGCACCAATCGAGACGTATGAGATGTCATTCGACGCGTCACGGTCACCTGATGGGAAATAATAATTTGTTTTCGGATTCGGCCAGAAGATTGAAATCAATTTCCTAAAAGATCTGTTTTTTCGTCCTGTTTTGGTCCTGGGATTTTAATGATAATCCTAGGAATTAAACCAACGCCTCCAAAATCGATCTATGTAGGTGGCATTATCTACACACCCGTACCCAAACAATGTTTTAGCAAAATATGCCATAATTTTCTTACACGACGTTGGCAACACTGATTTTAACAGCTTTAAGTGAACCGTTGAATTACCAAGTAAAACGCGCTGCAGGTAGATTCGAATTAACGTATTTTAAAAAACATATTTTCGAAACCTTACCAACAGTATTGGCTGGGAACTTATTAAACTTGAAGACTTTCAGAGTGAATATGGAGAAGACAAAAATGTAATACTAGAGAATGAATGAACGTCACATTCGACCTCTCACTTTTACGTTCTTACATAAGTGTGCCAATACTGATTTTGAAATGTCCCACAACTTATGTTTATTAAACTTAGCCAACACCTTATTCACATAAACATATGAAACTGTCGCCTTTTAATGTTAGATTTGTATGCATCGCTAGATTCGCATACAAAATAATTAATAGAGCAATTGCAGAAGTAGAAGTAAAAACAAATAAATTTGTGCAGTTTCAATCTCTCCAAAAGTTAGGGGAGAAAAATATTTCAGTGTTTAAGGAAATACGGGTAAGAATCAAATGTAGTTGTAAAAGATGTTGGGAGATAATTTTCGGAACTAAATGGGAATGATCTGCATTTGTTTATTTAGCATTTGTGCTAATACAAATGTACTATGCTCAGTTTTGTGCAGATTAGCAAAATATCTTTAAAATGCATCTGTACTAAAATTCAACTATTAGCATAACAACCTGCAAGTATTTGTTACGGCGATTATAATTTTGAAATTGCAATTATACAAGTTCATATCCCGAATGGAGGTAACACAGTGCCATAAAGTATTGAGAACCTTTGAACGGGAGTATAACATTATCAGTTATGATTCATTGGTAAGTCCAATGCCTGATACTGAAAGAACACATTTGAAGAAAGTTGGGCATGAATGACATTTTCAACACATGAAACTATTTTTAAACCCGTTTACAGCGTCGGCGACGCCACATTTAACTAGTATATCGGTATTTCAGACATTAAATAAGACTAAAAAACACAAGAATGGCACATGAACTTGTTATCCATCGCACTTACTAAGATGTTACAAATTGAGTGGTTAATTTCTTTCGTTCGAGGCATCCAATCAGTTTGGCAATTACAAATTCGCCTTGTAACCACTACAATAATTTAAAACAATATTTTTCTCGGGTGTGAATCTATGATACATGACCTAGTGACCAATTGGACATCTTTGAATCAATAAGGCGGCTACGTGGAAACGCCGAAGTGGTATGGCGTGATCGTAATCAGAAAATAAAAATGAATTTTCTACCATTAGAGCAAAACATGAACCTTGTGCTCGTAATACAAGAAGGCATTAAAAAACTGTCACTTTGAATTCAATATGACGTAGAGTTTGAGACGCCAAATCGATATGGCATACAATCCCTTCACACTTTCGCTATCTAACGAACAATATACAACAAGAATGCGCTGTGTACTCATTCCCAAATGGCATAGTTTTACATTTTTACACATTCAAAAAATTCTGCAGCGCAACACCGACACCAACAGGCCTCCGTACTTGCGTTTACTTGTTCCACATAACCCTGGCTAACGTCTCAAAACGTTTCAGCTTTGAGCTAATCATACATGGATTTTCTAGTTGGCTCCCGGTCTACTATATAAATAGCTGCATGGAAGAGTGTGGGGCCAAACCAAAAAGTTAGCCCTGACTCAAATTAATAGGAAACTAACTAGTGCCAGAGACTATGCCAGTCTATAGCATCATTGATTTTAAAGGCTACGAGCAACGTCGTTTACATTATTAAATTGTAGTGGTGACCGTGAAATATTACTGCCGAAATTCAGGTTTTTCTTTTCTCTCGACATAATAAATTGATGCCATAATGACTGTACTCTCATCGTTAGTTATGTTTGCTTAAGTGAGAAATGCCATCAGTACTTACTGATACTTATTAGTTACTAGAATACATCAACATCGTGTTGCAGTTGTAACTGTATTAGACAATATTATCTTTTCTACATTAAATCAAACTCTTCATGATAGATATTAAGAAGCATCAAGTATCATTTAAGCTGACTTATTTTACGAGTACCATAAGTTTGGCGGAAATGAAACATTCAATTAAATGGTAAGTTTCAAAATCAAATTGAAATATACGAAAATACTCCGCTTCATGACAATCCATGGAAAAAAGTCATGGTGATGGTAAGCCATCTGAAAATAATGAGTTATATTGGTTCTAATCAAATTTAATTTATTTGATATTCCATCTATTGTCTTAGAAATATTATATACTAAATTTTAAATCAACAGGTATCAGTATAGGAAGTTTTTACAATTATTATTAAGTTGTAACAACCATTTCATTGTAAAATTGTTTTTCGTAAAGAAAAATCCGAACCAATCTATTTTATAGCAAAAACAATACAATCTTAGACTATTAATACAGTACAACAGAATGTGATTTATGAATTATGATACACTGGAATTTAAATATACAGTTTAATTATTTTCCAGTTCACATTTATGTTCCACCATGGAAATACATTCGTTAAGAATGTGTATTCGTATGAATTTCATTTGTGTATTTTATAAAAGTGATCTTTACATGTTTCTAAGAAGCATATCATTTCTGTTCTCCATAAATACGAAACCTGTAGGTCGTTTCATAGTCTCTGGTAGATACTTGAAGATGAAGACAGCAGCAACTGTGCACACGACACTGGAAGTCCAGAACAGAGCAGGATTTAGGACCTTTAATTCCCAAGAATGGGGATTTATATAGTTTACCGCTAGGAAATTCACTAAATAATGTAATGTCCCTCTTATCACGAGATGAATATGTAGTATCTTGGGCGGAAAAATGTCAGTTAATACTACCGTTATGACTGTGCGAATTCCCAAGGCAAGAAAGAATATAAATGGCATGGCAAACCCAATCGCAAAAAGTTTTTCTATTGACATTTCATTTTTGGAGCTCATTACATGTGAGCAGATCGCGATAGGGATAAGACACACGGAACAGCCAACAGCCGAAGCGAACAAAAGAGTCCTTCGTCCTGTCTTGTCACAGAGCAAAAACGCCACGAAGGTACCTGCGACAAATATCACCTCTGCACTGCTATACACTATGTCATGAAAGTCTCCACCCAGTCTTTCTGGTAGCACACACACAACCCATGTAGTTGAAGCATCACCAGAGAAATTCTCTGTTAAGTATAGCACAAGAGCGATCCCGGTGTACCGCAGCGTGTGTCTGTTAAAGAAATCCTGGAAAATGTTGCTGGAAGAGACGCTGTCCGATCGTGTGGCTTTGAGAACTTCTTCAATATTTTCCATCTCCTGCGTTAAGCTTTCGGGGGTGTTACCTCTTCGGAACCACTTCAAAGAGCGTGTTGCTCCGTCTCTGTTCCCTCGACGCAAGAAGTAGATTGGTGTGTCCGGCAGCCAAAACAGAAAACACAGAACCACGAGCACTGAAGGCGCAGTTGCAAACCAAGAAACCGGAATCTTAGAGATGAATGCTTCTATGAAAACCACAGAGGCGTGGACGACACGGTACATTAATTCTCCCCACAATAGGAGAGAACCTCTAAGATTGTTGTGCGCGATTTCAGTGACGTAGATGGTACACGCGATAAGCGCCCCAGTGTTTCCAATAGCCGAAAGACAGTGAGCGACATGGAACAGAAACAGCGTGTTGGCAGTTTTATAAAGAATGCATGCGGCGGTTAAGATGGCGCTGACGATGTAGATGCAGAATTTGCGGTTTAACTTCTCGAGCAGGAAAGCGAAGATCGGATAGGACAGTAATCCAGCGATTGTCCAACTCAGAATCATGGCGTCCCCTTCTTCCACTCGCGGCCACGCCGGTACATTGTCGTACATATCTGTTTGGATGTGGCAGGCCAAGTAGTGTGAGATGACAAGGAGAAATACTGAAACACAGGAAAGAGCAATTAACATTGTACTACCACAAAAATGTTTCAAAGAAATGTAAACTAATGGGTAATAATTCACTGTTGATATATACGGGAAACCATTAGTAGGTGTCACGTAGGTGCCATTCTCAAAAGTTTCTGAAACTTAATGTAGCTCGTGTTAGGTGCATTTACCGGATACATTATATGAACTGTTCACAATACTTTAAGAAATGTGTGTTTTTAATTGAAACTCTCTTCTCAACAATGCTTAAAATTAAGATAATTTCCCCTAATAGGCCAGTCGATAAGTCATTTTACCTTTCAAAAAGTAGGGTAGAAGATTTTATTGTTTTATTTTGTTGAAATGGCGTTATAATGGTATTATGGAAGGAAACCATAAGTTTTCCACCTCAAAATAATTAGGGAAAAGTTTCGATCATTTTGGTCGCGAACATTTTTGGCATTTTTTGGTTTCAACGAAGTAACTAACTTTATAATGGTTGAACTTAGCGCAAAAATGGTTACATGCAATATTAAAGTTCATAAAACACTTTACAACCTTAATTTATAAATTATTTTTCTTAATCAAAGAATAAGAGTGCTAAAAGGTTTTGAAATTGCATTAAATTTTCATTTTTATTCGGAAGTTGCACCAAATTACTAATAGTCCTCCACCAATGTAATATGTTTGGGTTCTTACGGTCATTAGGAATAAAAAATGATTAATACTAATGTGTTTAATGCGTACTGAGGTTAAACTCACATTTCATAGTTCTGGTAATGGTGTTAGTAGCAGGGTCGGTGGTTGGTATTAAGTCCGAGTTGGTGGTTGATCCGGGTGATGGTACCCCTCCTTTCCCCCCTCCATCGCCCGCCGAAAATGTGTATGAAGAAAATATATAAAAAAGATATTTTCAAATCGTCATATTTATCATTAAATTGTTATCACGTTTATTTTGTGTAACTTCCGTTGAGTTCATATTTGCAATGCAGAAACAGCGCTGCACTTTGATTTTTTAATATTAACTCATTTAACACTTTTTGGTAATCGAGTTTGAAGGATATGTCGCTATAAATCTGTAAAATCTTAATATTGTTGAGCTGACCTAGCAACATTGTTGGTCGCATATACGTTTTGAGTTAGAACTATACATATTCCTTTTAACAACATTCAATATTAAAGATATTGCATCAATTTCGATGTATATGAAATCATTTTGAAAGCAAAGACTAGCGCTCTCTCCGGCGTCTGGTGACTCACAAATATTGCACCAATTTCGTGGCTCTATTAATGGGTTTACTGCAATTACTCTTTGGCTCTTCACGTGAACTCGGGGGCGCACACTACCTTCGGTGACGCTGTGTGGCGCTGCGCGGCGACCGAGCTGACCGAGGGGAATACCAATATTCTGTCTTCGTCTGGCTCTAGTCGCAACTTTTTATTTTATGAATTTCGCGTGTTTTTGAAAGTAAACATGTTTAGTCGATTATTAACAGATTTCAATGTATTGTTTTTGATATTGAAAGAATTTGTTTTCATTTGGTAATAGTTTTTTTTCAAAACGTACTGTACGTTTGATGAGTTCTTTGTGCAAAATTGGCCGTTCTGGATGGAAGACCTTTTTTGTGTCTCGCGGACGCCAGTGTGTCTTGCAGCTGGCCGGCCAGTAGTTTACGAGCGTTCTTGTGAATACGAATGTGTGTCGAAACTCTTTCATTATTGCCTTATATACCAGGGTAGTGAAGTTTTCGAAATAAAATAATTTTATTTGTATAAAACATGTCCAAACAATAATGCTTGTGCAACACTGAAAATCATAGCCAGAACTACTCACGCAGGAGGTGAATATACCCGACAAGGACACTACGCATAAAAATATGTAAGTAATATTTCAATACACATTTTTATGAAACTTAGTTTTAATTAATTTACATGAGTGGCTTACATTTTATTATGATAGTGTTCTGTATTTTGGAAATTACATTTCCATCATTCGATGTAGCTGCAATCTCCAGTTTGTTCGGGCAACAGCAACCATTGATACAAATCAAGGATAGTTTTGCTGCAAGGTTTAGTTTTTTCTCTCCACAATGATCACTTTTATAGCATTTATTATATGCATTTTTACTTCCTCGCTTTTACTAACGTAAGAAGAGAAAGTATTGTAATCGTGTGCCGGAACACTGTAAATTTTCGTCACAAATAGGGCCCTGCTAAAGAAAAAGTGGATAAAACCAGCCGCTAAATTTAGATGGGAAAACTCCTCTATCACGTGGTGTAGCCATGTTTTGTATATCTTTCATAGCGAAAAGTCGATTGAGGCCAAAACGTCTGTGTGTCCGTCTGTGCACAATGCTAGCACATAAACCGTTCAGCCGTTCTCCAAAAAAGATATTCCCCAATCGATCTGACGGACATCGCGGCCCCTTGAATTTGAAACCGATATTTCTCTTTTGGGGGGTACTTTACACAAAGCCCCAGCGACATTTTCGAAAAAGTTAAAAAATTGCTCTGAATTTTTTGGTTAAATTTTGTTGGTGAATTGTGCAAAGGACCTGTGCAGGTCTTGTTTCGAGATTTCAACGAAAATACACGTTTTGGGGCCCCTGATACCGAAAAAAATGTTCTTTTCAAAACGTCCGTCTGTCTTGAAGTCCCTGTCCTCCTGACTCGAAGTTTTGAGATTTTGAAAAACTTTCGTTAACTTTCCGTACTTTACATGAAAACCTCCGGAAATTTTATAAATTTTCTTAAAAACGGTTCCCAAATTTTTCTTTAAATTTCTTTTAAGAACGGAATAACATACACTTCGGATGTTCCGTGTCCACCGAAGATTCTCTCGCTGCGATTGGCTGAATGACGTAATTATTTGTGCCATAAATGGCAAATATGTCATAATCTGTGCCGTAAACCGTCATTTTAAAAAACGATTTCTTGTAACGTAAAAGGTAATTTATAATGTTGGAATACAAAAAAATATATTTTACAAACCCAAAATATTGTAACGTCGTGTGTAGTGATCTACACCACAAGGAAACAGACACGAGTGAGTATATACAAGTTTTATTTACCAATGTACATTTTTACAACTCTCACTCTAAGGCGGTTTGCCAGAGCTACCACTGCCGCCCTCCTCTCCCTACATGCGCCTTGCGGCGACCGCCTACGACCAGCCGGCAAGGCCGCGTCGGTAGATTGGCACCTGGTGTGCCCCGCAGATTGACGATCTGCCCGAATGTGTTTCGAAGAACACATCACCCTGGTCGGAACTCGGTCGAACAACCACGTGCCATCGGCACTCCGCACCAGCCTGGGCAACAAAGTTTTTGTGGTTTAGCCACGAGGAAACCAGAAAACGTTACCCGTTCGCACCGTCTCGCCGCGGCGTCTTTATAGGTTCAGGTCACTTGACCTCCTACGTCACTACTCCCCCACCCCGCGCGGTGAAAAGAGCCTTTCCCTGGCGCTGCCTGGCCCGCGGACCATTTCCTGTCGGAAAGTCCCTCTTTGTTTGGGCGTCTACCTTTAGATCCCTCAACCCTCTACCTTGCACTCGGCTTGCTGCTGCCAAGCCGTGACGCTACAATATACTCTTATTGCATGCAATTCCATTCAGCTTTCTCCAAACAAAAAAACCTTTTTTTTTTGAAACTGTCATTTTGGCTGGTGCCTGCCTTAGAGGCAAGGAGAGAATTACTGGGTTTCTAGTGCTAATGCGACGCACTCACCGACCGTCGTGGCAGCGAACTGCGGCCAATGCGATTTGGCGCCGGCGAGGACGCCCCCGCGCGGATGCGCTGGGGCAGGCGTGGACGGGGCGTCCTCCATTGCGGGCTACGCCGGCCCGGGCGACGTACGGACGAACGGACGGACGGACGGACGGACGGACGGAGGGACAAACGGACGGACGGACGGACGGACGGACGGACGGACGGGCGGACGGGCGGACAAACGGACAGACGGACAGACGGACGGACGGACTGACGGACGGACGGCGCGAATGACTGCGCGACGCACTGACCTACGCACGGCGTAGCTGCCAAGCACTGCACAACGCACGCGAAGTGAGTTCTCCGTTCTTGCAAGCTCTACTGCCGCCGCACCCACTCCCTGCCGCCGCCGCCGCCGCTGCTGCTGGTAGCATGAATACAAGATTTGTTTTATAACCCCACATAGTAGTCGAGATAACCATGACTCCTTTTCTGGGATGGGAATGCTTTTTCTGCGATGTGCTGCTGACAGCCAAGATAATGTAGGCATCTCGTATGTTCTACAATGATCGATTTGTTTGCGTGGGTCGACGCACTGTTTGTAATGTTGGCCATGTACGTGGAAACGTTATCGTCGAGGTTAGTTTGGTAATTTCGGATGATATTGTTAGTTGTAATACACTGGTAAGTGCGATTAGATTTCACCGTATTCACTTAATACTAAAATTATTGGGATAAGATTTATAAATATTTATTAAAATATTTTTGGGGTATTTTGTCACTGGATAAGTACCTCATAAAATAAGGGGAAAATAATACAGTTAACAATAATTGTTAGTTAATTAACAAATACTAACTTAATTTAGTTTTATTTGAGGTAGTTTTACATTCAGGATGGTACATTTTCCAGATAACTTCAGCCATGCTAAAAATGCAAAAGAATAAAGAGTGCGTGTATTCCTAAATTACAATCCAATATATCTTTAAAATGTATTAGAATAGATAGAAAAGGGCAACATTTCAATTTTCCAGCCCTCCGCAAAGCTTCTCAATTTTTTAAGAAGGTATTAAGCCTCTCTCTAGGTAATAAGATTGTGCGAAAGTAACACTTTTGTATTTATTATTCAACCCTCAAACCAAATATACTTCACCAAACTCCTCGACTTTGCTTCATTCCGTCCTATAAAAGTTTCGTGAAGGAAGAAACTTGATGATAAGAAAAAGAAACACTGGGACCTCTGGTTCTCAAGAGAACTGTCCCTGGATATTGAGGTCATCTACTGAATCTGTACACCCTGAAAAATGATAATATTTAACTGGCAATCTGGACTATGCTCACCAGGATTTTGCCTTTAAACAGAGATGTTTTGAACAAAATCCTGAGGTTCAAACAAGAGAGAACTCAGAGATAGCATTGAATGACTCATTCACAGACTTCTTTCTCTGTTTAATTCCTCTTTTTATGGTCGTCTGAAATGTGGTGAGCATGGGTAATTTCGCACTTTCATACTATTTCTTCAGTAGCCGAAGTTACCCAACTTCTTGAAAGATTTGGGACACATTTCCGAACTTTTAACATCAAAAAACTTGTTAAAAACATTGTATCTGAACAAAGTGTTGTCTATAAGAGACTTGAAAGAATTTATTTTAATTGAATTAGGACGATTTATTATCACCTTCTTCTTCCAACACAAAAATACATAAACTAGTGGTGTTAAAACTGCATGTACTTTCTCGTCCGTATTTTCACGCGAAATTACGCCAGAGTACTCAAATTTTCGAAAAATTGTACATGAACTTATTTTGAAATTTATCTTTTAAGGAGCAGATTTCATTCTGGTAACAAATCAGGCATGGAGACTGAGAGCGAAGAAACGGCGACAGCTGTAGAGCAACTCCGTACTATATATATAACAAATCTTTACCTTCATAATTTTAGTTGTAGAAAGGGTCGAAAAGAATTTGAACTCTTGAAATTTTTGAAAAATGAAGTGTTTTCAACAAAAATACGACGTGCGCCATTCTCTTAAACGTCCTTATGTATCCAACAGCAAAATTTAATCAAAAACGATGGAGCCATTTTTTTGATAATATTAAAAATGTCCCAGGGCCTTCGTGTAAAGTATCCCCCGAAATTAAAATATCCATTTCAGATTCAAGGGGACGTATAACCTGTGACATCGATTAATGAATATCAATTGTGGTGAAAACCGCCTGAACGGTTTAGCCGCTAGCGTTGTACACAGACGAAGAGGCGGACGGACAGATATACGTTTGCCGTCATTCAATTTTTCGGTATCAAGGACCCACAAAACATGGATTCTGGTACCAACACATGTTAAAAAATATTTTTACTCAATTTAGTAACCCTTTTCGTTATAAGGCTCTGTAATAAGAGTTTTTCTTTCAAAAATTCGCGACTTTTTTCGTGCAGCACTGCACTTTTTTGTACTCTGTAGCCCAACTACTTTCTCACAATTAGTAATAGTTTTGTAATACTAATTATACTAGTTATGTAAATTTTTTGAATAAGTTATAAAAATTAATGGATGTTTCATCATTTGAAATTTTAGCTATTCCTTTACCTTTACATGATGATCCTGGGACACTTTCAATACAAAAAAAAAGTTCCAATGTTTTTTATTACATTTTGTTGTTCTATGGATTGAAGAACATTTATGCGAATGGTGCTGGCCTCATTTTCGTTGAAAAGTCTGATTTTTGGAAAGTAGCAAAATACCAAAACATTTTCTACATTCTAATTTCTATTCATCAAAATTTATATTTTTATTATATCCAACCAATTTTAGCTTTGCTGAAAATCTGCTTGATATCAAAGGTAAGATTTTCTAGGAGTGAGGGTCATTCCATTTCTCCCAGAACACCGAGGGAAGTGTCAGAACTCTTGTTAAGAAACTTGTCGCTCGCTTTGAATGAAGTGCGCTAAGCCACGGTGTTGCTGACTTACACATTTCCGTC
This sequence comes from Gryllus bimaculatus, assembly GCA_017312745.1. Classification (NCBI taxonomy): domain Eukaryota; kingdom Metazoa; phylum Arthropoda; class Insecta; order Orthoptera; family Gryllidae; genus Gryllus; species Gryllus bimaculatus. Next base: position 6,380,802 of record BOPP01000022.1, read on the forward strand.
CCGATCCTCTAAATAACGCGCGAACCTCTGCCTTCGCGCTTACTATGACCTTTTATTCTGCAGGGGAGATTTTACGTTTACAATTTTTCAACATTTAAGAATTAATTCCAGGAAGTACATTGTACTAAAAAACTGTAAATATATAATTACGTAGTATTATATTTTTTATTGCCACAATATATTATCAATTGCAGAAAATTAGTAATTGACAGTCACACAAATTTCTGAACAATAACTACTGTAATGTATTGTAATCATATGCATAAATATATTCAAATGTAAAATATTAGAAATATGTCTCCAAAAGAAATGGAATTTCCTTTTGAAACAACTGAATTTTTTCAAACACATTATCGGACAATAAAACCCCAGTTGGCGATGTATGGAAGATGCAAAGCAATCTTGGAACATAAACTAGTGTTTTAACGAAGAGACGCTTTTTTGCCGGGAAATTTTCCAGGGTTTTTAATGATTTAGATTTATCATTTAAACGTGAAGATAATCCAAATTCAACAGCTGAAAGGAACTTTTATTTTAATTTCAATGAGTTGCATTCACTAGCAGAATCAAACAAAAAGAAACTATCCTCGTTCTAAACTATCTTCTTCTTCGTCTGTATTTGAAGTACTTTAGATACTTCTTTTTTTAAATATACTTACTTTATGTATTTAAATACATCTCTAAAATATATTCCCCCAAAAATTAAAAAATATAGTTTTCAAATACAAAATGTATTCAAAATACGTATTTTAAATACAAGTACTTAAATACTGCAAAACCCTTCCTATTATATTACATTACAAATCTTACAACATTTCTGGCAAAATATAAGTATTTTCAAGCAAATAACAACACAAACTGCTTTCACACAGGTAAATCATGTGCCAACAATAAGACTTAATCCTTAAAAATGAGCTCCCTATCATTGTGGCATTTCAATCTGATATTCCATAAAAGCTAGCAGTATTTCAAATAGGTTTTAAATAATTTCTAAATGATTAATGTGTAAATTTATAACAAAAGGTCGAAAGAAACAAACGAAGAAATATGAAATAACATACAAATTCTAATTTACGAAGCATTAAAGTGACTGGAAGTTCACGAAGCGCATTAAATTCGAAGTGGGTGAATATTTGTGTTTTATAATTACCTCGAAAATGCTCATATTTTCAGTAAATTTAACTTGACCTTATTTGAAGATATATTTTTGATAACCACATCTCATTAAGAAAACAAATTGTATTTTTACTTTCTAGCGCTTAAGAAGGAACGTCTTAAGAAGAGAGAGTTATGAATTGCTGGACGCAAAAACGGCAAATTTCCGGCAGAAAAACCCTTTGCATGGACTCTGGTAGCGAAAATGTTGATAAAACCTGTTGCTAAATTCAGAAAAAAACCTCTAACATGTAATGTATCCAGAATCCATGTTTTGAGGGTCCTTGATTCCGAAAAGTTTATTTGCGGCCAAACTTCTGTCTATTCCTTTGTGAACAACGTTAGAGGCTAAACTGTTCAGTCTAATGTCTCCAAAATGTATATCTCCTGATCGACATGGCTTGTGTCACGGCCCCTTGGATCGATATTTTAATTTTGGGGGTATTTTACATGAGGCCCCTGGGACATTTTCAAACAAATGGCGCCATCGATTTTGATTTAATTTTGTTAATGACCTGAAGACGGGTAAGAGAATAGCGCAGGTCTCATGTTGATGGAAAGCTCTGATTTTTGCAAACTGATGTACAATTTTTCAGAAAATTGAGAATTTTTCGCGTTATCTTGCACGAAAAATAGGCAATTTTTAATTTTTGCTTATACAAGTTTTTTTCTAAACGGCTCCATCGGTTTTCATAAATTTTATTTTGCTGGATAGTCTGAAGAAAATTTAAAAAAATTGTGGAGCTTTCATGCTGGTTGATTGACACCCTCATTTTTCGACCATTGAAAAAATTAAAAGTTTATTTGGCGTCTTTCTAAAACTACAATTATCAAAATACATTTTTTCTTAATGAAATATATTCATCAAAAGCAGATTTTTGAATGAGCGTTCATTGTTAGTTGTTGTTACCCATTTGTTATATCGTAACACCGCACAGATACGATAATAACGGCTGCTTTCCGTTCAGGAAAAGGAAAATGAATTCTTTTATATCTTTGTAGAATTACAATACCATAGTGTTTAATAATTACTAATATATATATATATATACATTTGTTTTCCAACGCTATCAGTACAGTATTATTTATATTATTTATTGGCATTTACTAGCTATACAATCGATTGATTCGTTTTTGAGAAAAAAATGTTTAGTCGAAATTAAAAATTGCCTATTTTTTACTCAAAATTATGCGAAAAATACTCAAATTTTCGAAAAATTGTGCATGATCGAAGTTAAAAATCTATCTTTATGGAACATGTTTTGTTAAGAGAAAAGAAAATTGAAATTTGTTCCCCATTTTTTTGATAATTTTGACCTTATCCCAAGGGATTCATGTAAAGTACCTTCCAAAACTAAAACATCGGCTTAAATTCAAGGAGCCGTGACATCTTAGCCAGATCATTTGGGGAATATCAGTTTTGGAGAAATATCTGTTGAAGAGATTAGTAGCGTTTTTCACAGACAAAGGGAGTGCCAGCAAATGGATCAATGGATTTTTCGGTATCAAAGACCCACAAAGCATAGATTCAGGCTACACCACGTGTTAGACGATAATTCTCTAAATTTAGAAAATGTATTTTTCCATATTGTAGTTACCAGAGCCCTGTAAGAAGAGTTTTTGTGCCGAAAATTCGTTTTTTGCGCAGTATTACACTTTTATGTCTCTACCGCCGTAGCAATAGCAAGAGAGTAACTATTTGTGTTGAATCCGCACATACTTTCTCGCCCCTTAGTAACATCTCCTACGGCATCTCCTGCCGTATAGCGTCTCCTACACACGACTAAATAACATCTCCAGATTTTTAGTTCATTCACGCAGACAGATGAAACATGGAAAATAAAATATCCCTTCGAAAACGTCCTTCTTCTGCAGGACATATATCGCGTACTGAACAAACAAAATAAACTTAAGAAATAATAGCGCCTTCAACCTCTTAAAACGGAGCTTAACAAAGTCACACCCAGAATGAATAAATCATAAGAACTTAACCAATTTCAAAGTTTTCATTTTTCACTAATTGAGATCAATAAAATTCCAATAACCTCTGATAGATGTGCAGGCATTTCACAAAAACACAGTCTATTATTCCATCTCGCGGACCCAAAGGCGAACACAGCTCTCGCCGTCCAAAATAAAGCAAATTAATTAGCATCAGGGACACTTTTAACTCTAAACCAATCGCAATTGAATTAAATAAAACTTTAGACTTCTTCTAATTCCTTACTTCTCCGTGCCTCTCGTCAATCGAATCTATCTACCCTTCGAGTAACCAACAAACAATCAAACGAAAACCAAGATAATATCCTGATATGACATTATCGAAAACATTGCTCTGAAGGATCTGTCCTGAAATAGCGTCGCCTATCTATAAAATAATTCTAAATGTGTGGCTCCGTTTATTTTACTTTTGCTCCGTCTAAAAAGTGTTCATAATGCATGAAAGGCGAGACCAAACCAGTCTCCCAAAAACTCTACCATTTTATACCAACAAGACTGATACCAATTTTCGCCAATTTTCCGAATAAATAATTCTAAAACTGATGAATAATTCTTAAGTAAAACAAAGGTGATTCCTCCCCTCCATTTTCACTTCCGTCCAGTATACATCCACTATCAATCAAATTCCACCAGTTACTGAAGAAACGGCTCAGCTTGATGTATATTTTCATGATTTTCGGGCACAATTTGTTTTTGGTAATTTGTTTTAAACCTACTATTGTGAATGACCTGTTGGTAATTACAAATTCATACTATTGTGTATTCATACTATACACTCCTGCCGGACTGAAAACATTTTATAACTCGAATTGTTGATAAGAATGTTGATTCTAAGAAAGGGAAGAGCATAGACACTGGGAAAAGGCCGTGGATATATAGTGATTTTTTATAAAAATGGACAGTGTTGACAGCTAGTGCTAGCAACATAACGTAAGATTCTTTGGTTATTGAGTCCTTGATCCCATTGTACTCCCCTTCTTCCATTCGTACGTTTGCAGTTGGTAATCTTGTAAATGGGTTCGACTCTTCTTTTTATGATGTCCTCGTCCGACGAAAATCTAGTGCGACAGAGAAATAATTGAAGTTAGGAAGAGCAGTGCTTTGTCCTCTTCTGTAAAAATTCTTGTTTTTATAAATATTACATTGAAAATACTTTTTGTGTGATATGTATTATGTTGATTTCAAAACCGAGTCTTGAATGTAAGAGACGTGCTCCTCGCACCTGTGCTGAAAGGTGGCGAGCTGTGATCAAGAGAGTTTCGTTCTGCGGTATGTTTTTTTTAAATATAATTACACTGTTGTGAACCATACGAAGCCACGATGTCTTAACGGGAGCACTGTACAAACCTAAACACTTTACGAACAGGCGTGGCGGAACAGCTGTCGCGGCGGAGGGATACTTCTCTCATTTACATGTGATGTACATTTGTTTATCGAACTGCCACTTTGGCTCATTCTTAGGCGGATTCTTCTATATGAAGCTCGTTAATGAAATAAAATGAAAGAGACCTACTAGTTCTTGTGTGTGTCCGGCAAATTGCGAATTCGTTATTTTGTTTGATGTATACTTTTCTTCGTTTTATTGGGACAATCCTCTAAAAATAAAACGTGTTTCCGCAACGTCCATTTGAGATCATACTTTTTAATTTTGCTTATCTGAGAACACAAGTTGCATTTCCTCCACCTGGTATGTTTTAAGCAGTATGTATTAAGTCAAAAATATTGGATAAATACATGGTTTTCTAGGACAGCGTTTCTTTAAAAAAATATTTTGTTTGAAATTAGAAGACAATCACGTTGGGAGTAATCGTTACATTAGAAGAGAACCGAGAACTCAGATCGTAATAAATAAATACTTTGTAACAACAGACATAAAGAAAAGAAGTAAAATATTTTTGTTTTCAAGTACTCGGCGAATTGTTTTAGATAAAATACATGGAAATATTTTACAAGATGATGGCGTATTACTGTTTTAAGATTCACATACAAGAATTTACAGATTATTTTACGAATTTTCTAATAATTCCTAAAATTGTGTCTTCGATAAGATCACCACCACTTTCAAACGAAAAACATGCTTATGGGACTACTGACCTTTGTAGTTGACGTGCCCGGAATCACTAACAACCAACCAATCAACCATGTTCGATAGTTCACGTATTTTAAAGTAAGATTGGTTTTCAATTCCAAAAGTTTCGAGCTGTGAAAATCCAGGATGTTTCTTCCAATAGGCTCCCTGTTAACAACTGTACATTCATAATTCGATCGCACCAACATATCGACCCTGAGAACTTACTACTTTTTTTAAATGTGAAAATTGTAATTATTTGGAATTTACCAAATAAAAACGATGTTGGCAATGAATTCACGAAGTCAAATTTTTCCTGAATTTATATACTAATTTTCCTTGTAAATTAATTGAAGATTTCTATAACATCATCGTAAATCACAGCAAATATTTCACCTTTCCTTAAATTATGGTTTTATAATGCTTACTACCCATTTTTCCTTTAAAACACTTTATGACTTTAAAGCAATATTGGATGTCCAAAGGCGTCTCTAACTCATACTAAATGTGTAATGTCATTTATTTTCTTGCAGAAATTGTAAATAATTACAAAAGAAAATGGAAGGAACTGGTACTACGTATGTCGGCAGGAGAAATACTACGAACTTCAATATTAGAACGCTTCCAGACGAAATCCTGGTCGACCGAGGACAGGATGATGAATCCGGAACAAACATACCTAATACTGGAAAGGAAGAAGAACAGAAAGTTCCATTGCATAGTATTTTATTAAAAAGCTTTAAAAATATTAAGAGTTTTTTTTCTAAACCTAACGTTGAATTTACGCTTGCAACCGAGAAACGGAGATAGTTTGCTAAATTAAATGTTTTAAGTATCATGACAATATTTCTCTCGGTCGTGTCTTCTCGTGGGCGAAAAATCTATTGAAAGACTTATTGCTTCGGTTCTTCGGTTCTAGGTCTAAAATTTAGTGTAGTGGAGACTAATAGGATCCTGGAGGATGCACATATGAAGGGATTTTCTCTTTATTGGTTTTATTTATGATCGAAAACAATTTTTCTGTAAGATTACATTTATAGAAAAATATACATGTCATTAGAAAAGCATTTTCTCGTGAACCCAATGGAGCATACAATGATGAAGCTCATCTGAAAGATCTGGGGCAATTAGCATCAAACATTTAGCTCAATCCAAAAAGGCAATATTAAGAGGCATACTTGTTAAAAGTCCATTAATTGACACAACTTTTACTTTGGAGAATCTATCACACAAACGCCTCTTGATTTTTGAAGAGTATCTCTAAAACATTTAATCGTCTTTTCTCTGAACCAAATTTTCACTGAAACCTTCCGAGAACGACGTCGTCGCGATTGTCCATGAGGAGGTATCCTGCGGGTCGACTCTTCGTCTCCGGAAGGAATTTGTAAATGAACAGGGCGCCGACCGCACAACAGCCACTGTACACCCAAAACGCCCCCGACGCGTGGATCGCAGCCTTCACGGTCCGGTAGAAGAGGTCGTTGATGACGTAGGTGAAAGGCCACGAGATGATTCCGTTGATGGCGAGTTGTGTGTTGAGCATTTTCGGAGGGAAGATATCGGCTATGACCACCGCCGACAGAACGCCAATACCAATGTTGTAGCTCATAACGTGGACGAGGGAGAAGATGAGAGCAAATATTTTGGCTGCTCCGAATCCTTCGTCAGCCTTCGGCTCGTCTGGGTTGGCGGCGTTCTGTATCACGTGGTAGCAGATTCCGTTCGCTATCAGCGTTACCGCGCACACAACTGTTGAAATCAACAGCGCCGTCTTTCGCCCCTTACGGTCGCAAATGAGGATCACAATGACGTTGCCCACCATGTAGATGATGTACTGAAGGAAGTCATTCGCGCTGGAGTGGTTGGGGTTGAGCGTTTTCAGAAGAGCCTCCAGTTCGAACCCTGTCGCCGTGAAACCAGAGAAGTGGTCCGTTAGACACAGCACGGTAACCACGGCGCAATAGCCCAGGGTGCGCTTTTGGAAAAAGTCCTGGAAGACGGTGGTGGTAGTTTGCGAGTCGGAGCGTGTAGCTTTCAGCACGGCTTTGGTGTTTTCGATCTCTTGAGGCACGTCCGCCGCACTTCCCCGCAGCCACTGCAAAGAGCGGCCGGCTTCGTCGGTGTCGTCTCGCCGCAGGAAGTAGATGGGAGTTTCCGGAAGCCAAAAGTGAAAGCAGAGGAACACGATGGCCGTAGGAACAAACGTTACCCACGACAGAGAGTACTTAGGGAAAAAGTGGACGACGAAAGTGGCGAGGAGGAAACCTATGTTGTACATAAGAACGTTGATCGCTTGTAGTGCTCCTCTGATATCGTCCTGAGCGATTTCACTGATGTAGATGGGGGAGATAATCGTTGTTCCAGCGGCGCTGATGGCTAAGAAAAATTGTGCCACGTGAAACAGTTCATATGAATTTGCGCACAACAGGAGAATGGAGTTGATGATGTAGGTAACGCCGATGACGTACGCGCAAATTTTGCGGCTAAACTTTTCGAACATGAGTCCGTACACGGGAAAAGACAGCAAGCCAGCTATGCAGAAGGTCAATCCCATGTCTTTCTGCATAGCTTCCGCCTTTTCTTCATCATTGAGGTCGGTGTAATTCTTCAACGATTGCGCAACTTCGAACCGCGAGGTGTCTGCCAGGCTGTATGAGATGTACAACACGTTCACTGGAAAAAAAGAAATGAGTATCAACATGTGAAGTTGGTAACACAATACATTATTTGTATCGCTGTGAGTATAATTATCCACGTAATTTAAACACATACAATGTACCGCACAATAAGAACTCTAAACATTAGGAGTTAGGACACTTAATCTTTAGTGCTCTTGAACTAATGTTGTCTTCCAGCTAACGAACATTTTCCATAGAAAAACGTTCCAGTGAATTCTTATTTATAAATTAAAATGAACTAGCAGAACCTGTGCGATTATATCGCATAAAAGAACTACAAAAAAATCAAATATACAATAAAAATAGAAAACTTCGAAATATTGTTTCATGTCGTTCTGTACTTGTTATCAAAGATTATTGAAATGCGGGAGGTTTGCAATCTGCAGAACAATACAATCACTATTCACAGTGAACGCAAAGTTAAGCCCGTTTCTGAACATTTAATTGAAATTTTTTATATTTACGAAAACCTGTAGACGTGCTGCAGTGTACTATAGTAGAATATTCACCTTAATTCAGAAACGAAAAGCATCACATAATTATAAACACAGAAAATTGTTTTTAAAAAAACACATGGCGTCAACAAAAAGGCTTATTACCTGCAAGATATTTTTTGTCTACCCATTATGCGTAATAAAATTTTTCGTAACTCACCTTACAGTATTCAGAGTCGGGGCACAGTCTGGAAGATGGAAAACTAACTTAGAATAGTTGAAATTTTGTATCCCTTACTCTACTAAAATCTTTTCCACTTCCATTGAATAATTTTTATGCGACACATTTGTTATTGCAGGAAGCACCCATGATCATCTAATTCACAGAACGGTCAAGTTTTTGTGATGAAGTATTTTGATGCATCATTAATGATCCTCTTGACATTCTATAATTTTTGTCCTCTTCTTTCAATTGTGTTCCTTCATCTAAACATCTATATCTCTAAGTACGTCCATTTTTTTGGCTTTGCAAAATGTTTCTCCCTACTTTTGTGTTAATTCTTTATGCACCACTTTATTTATATCACAGGCGATCATCTTATATCAAATTTAAAAAAATGCAATGTGTATTTACAATGAAATATATAAAATTACAATGAAGTATATAAAGGCCAATTGTTTGCAGTTTGTGGCTGAAAAATGTCATGAGATCTCATTAACATTCATTATTCATTTTAAGATACATCAGTTTACTTTGCGAAATATTTAGAACTGGCTAGGCAGGGACAAAATATAAACATAATCAATAACGTATCACTAGAATTTAAACTTTCTGATAATAAGCACTATGCCTCCTCCAGTTGACGTTTATTGTGAAGTACACGTATATCGGTTTTCCGAACCCACCCTCGCCTTTGCGTCGCCGATTCCGTTCTCCGGCTATTGTGGACCGGCCTTTATCATTAATTGCTGGTGCTACATTGGGCTTGCGTAGCAGGCAAACCCATGTGTAGGATGTAACCGCTTGGTCTTCGTGAGAGGAACCAAGCTCCGTAATGTTACAAAAGCAAAGTTTTCAAACAATATTGAAATTAAACTCAAAATTTGTCGCTTTATTTTTGCTAATTTGTTACGCAAAAATAAAATTGTCGTTGCGGCTCGCCCCAACCTTTGATGCTCACATACCTTCCCGCGGAGGGAAAAGGAATTGAGTGAATCTAATTCGCTTAAGGAATGTAAACGTATTCTGGGAATCGAACCCACGCAGCACAATAAGGAAGTGGTTTTTTAGGCAACCCCAAATTATGAAACTGTATAAACACCCGTAGTAAATATGTCAGTGAACTGAAATAAACACTGAAATACATTTGTGAAATGTAATTAGTACAATTTGGATTGTTAAATGTGACGTAATCAAATATGAAGCAATATTTATTGTAATATATACGTGACGTAGACTAATAAAACATCCAGATTATTGCGAAGATCGCCGTCGTTTTGCAAAAAGCCGATAACTTCGAAAATCATATAATTTTTTTCTAATCACACTATTATAATGAGCCGACATGGCTTTATGTTAATTGGAGAAGAGTATTGCCCAGATTTCCTCAAAATACCTGGTTTCATCCAGGCGTATCGCGAAGAGCCCGTGTTTGTGACGGTAATGAAAATGCATGAAAGTAAATCGTACTAATTATTTTTCCCTGCTTATCTTAAAGAACCTTCTCTTGATTGTTAACCTATAATGCTGTCAATCCCTTGCGGAAGAAATAAGTGTCTTAATGAAGCGATACCGCGTTTAAAAGTTCATAAGCAATTTTATAAATTGAAATGTTTAAGATATAATAATACATGATTGCCGTATTTGTGCAAACGTTTTATGCCTTCTTTTTAATGATGTACTTGTTTAATTTGAAGAGATTAACTTCAATTTAGTAATCATTCTCGCTTGCGGATTGTCATGGTTCAGTATAATGTTCTCAATGATGATGTACTTCCACTATAACATAATGTTTGACATACCACAACTATAACTATTACCATACTAGTACTATAACTATTGTTTTGACACGGTCTTTTGGGTTTGGGGCTGCTGCTTTGGCTATGACCTTTTCGGTTTATCCCCACCCCTTCGTGACTGCCATCTATCACCGCGAAAGGAACCCACCAGCCTCTCCTATGGAGACTATCACTGCCCTAAGGACAGTTCTCAGTGAGAGTTGCTCCCACCAAACATCACACCTTTTGACTTATCTCAGTCCTATAGTACATACATGGTTCTATTAGCACGTGGGTCAACATCGGTGCTTATGTCATTATTCTGGGTGTAGGATTCCAGTTTCTCAATTATGTAGACAGATTACACGGTTTTCGCACACAGCCAGGTCTCACAACTGTAACGGTAAGGGATAGGTAAAGACTGGTGAGTAGAAGAGATTCACGGGGGAATAAGAATGACTTCTTTGTCACAAACAACTGAAAACCCAGGCCTTGCGCGGGATTCGACATCACAGTCTTATTGTCCACGCGCGTGGGCGCTCCTGCGCCAAACCACTGAGCAGACCCTTTTGACTATACCTCACTAGATGAAATGATTATGTAAAATACCCGCCTCTCCTCAAGCATTCTTCATATCCATCATTGTTAGAGGAGAAAGATCAATTTTTTATTTACCACGGTGTTTAAGATTAATTGTAATGTTATTAGTTCAAATGTTAATAAAATACTATTATCTTTTATCTTATTTTACAGTACTTTGCTACTAGGTTAAAAATGTTCTTTTTACTCAATGATATTGGCCTCTAGAGAAACTATTAGATACCAGATATACTGCACCGCTACTGGTCTCTGGCGATATATATTAGAAACTAAGTATTAGCGAATACTTTGTAGGCGTGTACTTCGTTTTACAGTCAAGAAAATTGGCGACTTATTCAAATTCCAGTACACATAAAATAACTTTCGGATCACATTGAGAAACGTAAGTAAACATAATCGTCAGTAAACTACAAATCTTTCAGAGTTATAAACTTTGCTCTTCATATCACAAGCGCGGATACACGGGGATTAAAATTAGGGTAATCTCCCCTCTAAAATGTTTAGTAACTATTAATTTTAATTCTTCACGAACCTTTCAAACAGAAATATTTTCGGATAATCATTAAAACGAATAAAATTGTATCTCAGCATGAGTTGAGTGTTGCCTGCGAGATTTCATACAATATATATGACACTTTCGAGCAAAACATTTTTAATTTCCCTCCCAAAATTTGTCTCTAGTGCCTCTGATATCACAATGGTTATGGAAGGTCGGGTCACTAGAGTCGCTAGCGTCAAGTGCCTTCCGTTACATCGCCGAGTGCTATGTATTGTCTCTATAGTATTTGGTTTTAGGTACCAGTTCTGTCGCATCGCTACTGGCTTCTAGCGAAATATATATAAACATATTAAAAACCAATATGCTCATAGCGACAGACGAATAATTACACAGGTCTGCAAGTAAAAATCTGCAAAGGATATTTGTGTATTTTCGTATAGATTTCAACTTGGTAAAAACTAAAACCAATGTTCCATCTCATTTGCTTTTCGTACACACAATTTTTTCTTTGTGTTTATCGTAAAATTCCTAATTAACATATAAGATACTATTACGTTTTTTTGTTTGAAAAAAATAGTTTAAAAGTGATACTTCTCACATTAATTATATCAACTACAGCTGAACTTTGCAATAATCGAAAAAAAAGTGTTAATGGTAGAAGAGATTAGTGGTAGGGGTGGTCGATAAAGTAGTTTTAGGGTTAACATGAAGGTCACGATCATGGTCATGTCCAAACGGGTTAAAGGTTGATAGTTAGCATGTTTTGACTTGTTATCTGGGGTACCACGAATAAATATAAACAATATATTGTTGCATTAGATCAGGTTTCAACAAGCAAATTACGTTCAATATTATACCACACTCAGTTTATATTTGTTGTACAGGCACTCAACCTTTCTCATACTTTTAATGGGAAACAGCCGCTCACTAGCGAATCTATGCTGCAGAGAATCTATACTCAGCAATGAAAGGATACTGTGATTTTTGCTCAATCTCGCGATCACTACCTCGACTCAGACAATAAGTGCCTTTCGCCCGCGTGGCCATCGGCCTACTCACGTTATTTCACTTCCACTCTTAGGAAATTCTCCTACCATGTCCAGAGCGCATCTGCGCATTGAACACATTACAAATGAGCAACAAAGTAGTTCATGCGAAATGTGCCAGCCCGAGTCTCTCTCACGGCTCCAGCACCCCCGCCGAAGCATGTACGAAGGGCACAGAACTCATGGGCCATAAAACAATTGAAAGGATTGAGTATTGACAAGCTTGTACAGCTTCTCCGCAGGCGCCAGCGGCCGCCTGCCAGCGCCCAGGTGAAGAGGTGTCATTAGACTTTACTAGGCTGTCCGGGTGACGCCGCGTCCATGGCGAAGGTGCCGACGTTTCAGTCGCCATTCTGCGACTTTCCTCAGGGCGTAAAGCGCGGATATGTGCTGCGGACGAGTTTAAAAGCACGAGTTTAAGGTGCAGAACGAACCGTCGGCACCTTCGCCATGAATGCTGCGTCACCCGGACAGCCTGGTAAATAGTGACTCCGGCCGCGGAAGCCTACGCTCTCACGTGTCATTAGTCATTAGCCCTTTCTGCGTGGTGCGCGGGCGTGCCGTCAGCCTTTTCACGCCTCCATCGCCGATACCTGCCAGATGTTTACAAATATTTGTAACACGTGTCTCTCTCCACTGATACATTATTAAAAGCATCTCACCGACAATCACATATGCTTGCGGACGTGACCTTGTCTCAACCGGCGTGCCACACCGCGGATCCGTGAGAACTAAATTCAAATATTAAAAATGCCACGTGCGCCCAAAGGCGCTAACTATCGCAGGCATCTGCACACTATACGCTTGCTGCTAGTATCACGTGACCCTCCCATCCTTGGACTTCAGAATATTCGTAACATAAATAAGGCAACTTTTTCTCCCACGCGACACCAGCTGTCAGAACTACTCAGACACAAGTGTCAGACAACACCGACTGTCACCCAACAGTGTCATACCAACAAACAACTACTGTAAAAGACATGCACAACTGTCAGAACTTCTCGGACAAATACAACTGTCAGACTACTATGAGAACAACTCAAACTACAATTCAAGTACTACTAAAGTAACTAGTGAATACTCAAACTACCACATCTAATGTCTGCTGCTACTACCCAACTAGCAGAACTAACAGACGGACAAACCGCAAAATTGAACTCATTTACAAATTTAGGCATCAGCCTACAATTGTACTCTACTAAGACGTAAACGGTTATTGCTGTCATCTCTCAAGAAAAACGGACGTGAATCAATACGCGCTCCACTATGCAGACAGCTCGCTAACGAGTCGGCTGTTCCTATTTCGCCAATATTTCGCCATCAATCAACCTGCGCAGCTAACAGGTCGCTAGTTCTAAATTCGGACCACTCACGGGCATCAGCCGTCGTCTGTCAAAATCTACGAGAAATTTCACATCCGGACAGCTCCAGTCTCTACCATGTTTGGGGCCGTTGTGACATCTATGTTGTCGTCTGAAGCGTCTGAAGCCAACCTCAGCTCTGACGACGCCCACACACACTCAGCCCTCTTATTCGGGTTGATGGTGGCAGTACGGCAAGATGTACGTAGAGTGAAATTAAACTTTAAAAAGAAGAAAAAACATAAACTGTACAAACTTTCGTTTGTTCTCTGGTGTACTGCGAACTCACTCAAATCACTTGTATACAGCAATATTAAACTTCAATTAACATTAAAAAAGGAAACAATTCCCTGCATCCCGCTCTGATCCATGTATATTGGCACACTCGCAACACGGCATCTCCTACCGTGTGGCATCTACAATTGTTATTTTATTTCTGAAATATTACTTGCAGGGTTTATGTAATTCCTCCTGACAGCTTCTGTCATTTATGTGGTGAATATGTAGTAAAAAATCATAAACATAAGTCACAAAGAAGTATAAGTGAGTTTGTGAGGAAATATTTTTTGCGTATGAACTTTTGTTACGTAACTGAAACTTGAAGATCAACACAAATCATGCAAAAGGTGTGCCGAAGATGCGAGAAAGATATTTTTGTGGTTTAAGGATAAGGAGAACTCATTTCGTTGTGGCGTGTCTATGAAAAAAACAATCATTCAACACCGATTTGACAGCTAGAATATTCATTTTTTGCAGATCGTACGCAAATGCGCATCCAGGCCTACAGGTGGAGGGGGCTGGGTCTGCAGGTACAGTGTCCGGGCAACTTTATTTATTTTTCGATAGAATTTTTCATGTATGATGAATATAAATCTATTTTTATTTTTTGACTTATTGTTCATATTTAGAACGCAATTGCTGCATTGAGAACCTAGGTTTGTAAAGAAAATTTATAAACACTCTGTTTTTAATATGTATCATTGACTTGGGGGGGATGATCCCCGTGACTCCACCTCCCTTTAGTGCGTCATCGATCATATGATAACATAAATTATTTCACAATACGATCTCTTTTTAAACCCTTTTTAAAACATCTCTAAAATATAAAATTTGTAACTGTGCCAATTGCTGGGAAGGGATTTGTCTCGCAGGTCTTTATCAAATAGAATTATTATACTAGAAGTTTGCTGATTACACTGCCACACACACAAAATTAATATGTTCGTTTCTGGGGATTCTGGGGGGTCTGGGGTTCGTGTCATGTTTTCTATATGGTTTTGGGGTCGCTAAACCCGAATCCGATGTTAATTTACTCCACATAAAGTTTTTGACATATCTTCAAAAAAATAAAAATGAAAGATATTCCTATCCGAGGGGTCAGACCATGTTATCTATGTGTTTTTGGGGTCGCTGAAACCAAATATGAAGTCAATTTAACTTTATCACATCAGATTTTTTCATAACCTCAAAAAAGTTAAATACCCTGTCTCCTGGGAGAGAAATCGCCAAAGATGTAGGCAATCTGCCAGGCAACAACGTGACTAGTGTTGTCCCGTTAGGGGCCAATGCCAGCTTCTCTATCAATTATAATTGATCTGAATTACAAAATGCGAAATGATGAAGTTAAATGAACTTCAGATTCGGTTTCAGTGACCCAACAAACGTATGAGTAACATGGTCTGTCCCCTCCCTTAGAAATATCTATAATTTTTATATTTTTCAGGTTATGTCAAAAAAATGATGTGATAGAGTAAAATGGACACCGGATTCAGATTTAGCAATCCCCAATAATGTAGAAAACATGGTCTGAACCTCAGACGCGAAGACATTTTTTTCTGTGTGGCTGTTATGATTCTGCCAGTATCTCACCCTGGATATTAGGATACGTAAGTCACATTCCTGAAGCATCAACGAACGTTCGAACTTTCATCCAAAATCAATTCTTCCATTTTTGACAAAAATATTGGAAATGGTTTTTCATCTTCAATTAGTGAGGTACCTGAATGCAATTAATGCTTTTACAATTAGTATGGATTTCACCCGTGATACAGTAGTACTCCACTATATTTTATTTTGTGGTTCAAGCTTATGGCAAATCGAATCTGTCCATCTTTGTATCTTTAAATGTCTAAGAAGCCTTTATTAATACCATCAATCAGACTTCTTCTAGCTAAATCCGAGTATACTTCTGTTTTAGTTGTCTTTTGAATTGGTGGCTACCTATCAAGACGTTTCTAGTTACTGCATTTCAACCAGGAAAATTATTCTTGCATGTTGCCGAATACAACTGGGATCCCCCAAGGATCTGTACTTGGACTATCGCTGTTCATTTTTTACATTGCTGATCTATGTAATTACGTCTATCCTCAAAAATAAAGTCAGTCTTCAAAATTCTTACGTCGTCTTATGATATTGCTGTCTTTTGATCCGTCTCATAATCAGTATGCTCTATCTTTGACAAATGTTGATCTTGATAAGATTGCTAAATTACTCTCTTTTAATGATCAAGCTCTAAATGCAAAGACTTCATTTCATCTTTCTTTCAACTTTTATACTCATATCCTTGGAAACGACAAAACTATCTTGAGAGCTTTCTATTCCGTCATATATCTCTAAAACGTTGAGTTGCAACTGACAATCCCAGTCATTTTCTCTCTTTTTACTTATGCAAATCTGGTTTATGGACCAACATATCCAGTCTATCAGAATATAGAAAGTTCAAAATTCGTGTTTCCGTCTTCCTTATTTAAAATGCGACCATATTTTGACTTCATTTTCAGAATCAGTTTGCTTAAATACAAGATAAAGGAAGATTTTACGAATTGTAATACTAGATATAAATGGAATTTCAGTACACAATCCACCATACCTCCGTAATAGTCTTTCATTTCTCGTGGCCAACTACACTCCGACATCACTTATTACGCGATCCTTTAATGTTGTACTGTCTATACGGCATTAGGAGAGGCATAAGGCATAAAGGCGTAGGATAATAGGGCATTCGGAAACGATGCGAACCCTTGAAAAATCTTTTTGTGTCGTATCTTTCACGGAATCGTGTTATGTGACTAATACTGGTATTCAAAAAAATATACATGTTTGGACATTATTTTATATTTTATGAGGGTACCTCTTCTCTGCAGCGTGGGAGGAACGTTCGAAGTAGCTTTCCAGTATGAAAATATTTTCATCTTCAAAACAATTATCTAAAATGCTCGTAATGTATGCTCGGGTCCAATTTTTTTCTTTTTAGTCTCCTAAACAACACTTTTCAATTTCAATATTCACTTTAGTACTAGCTATCTTGTCCAACTACAACATAAATGTTTTAACTTAAATTCTTGAACTCCTAAACTCGCCAACACGATCTCTGCATGTCCATTCAATAACTTCCACAGGCTAATTCGGCTTCTTTTGAAAAAATAACCCTCACTTTCTCTTTAGACTCTTATTGACTCTCATTTTTCCTTTCTTTCCTTACTCATCATCTTTCTAGTTTAGTGATAAATTCTGATTCCGAGTCTTAATGGCAAATATAGGCTGAATGTACGCCTTACTACATTTTAACGTCACTTCAGTATAACAGCCAATCGGATGTGATATTCATGATCGTGATACACATGAGTTGATTTGAGAATGCTGCACTAAAGAGAAAACATAAAGCGAGTTTAATGACATTATAAAGAATCGCATGTAATAACACTTCATAATACATATCAATTTTTAGATGAACACTGTGCTTGATTTCAACATTTGAATTTCAATTTCTGTGCAAATATGAACTGAATTCAACATGAGGTGCCAAGAGGAAAAATGCAAGTGTTACATTGGTTCTAAAAATATGTAATTCACGTAGGAGTTTCTCAGAAATTTCTGTGTCATTACATGTGATGAATCACTCTAAACTGAAATTACTTCGCTTAGTCGATTCTCCAACTAATTACGTGTTGTGCTTGGTACATTACGTGAATTAAGATAGAAATAAACTGTTTATTATTCGCTCTTTAAGTTGTTGATAGCGCAATTTTCTCTAAAGTAGATGAATGTACGTGAATATATGACAAAAATAAATCTCGTTTAATGTTTATTTCCTCGAAACTTCATGTGGAATGATAAAATAATGAGAAAAATTGCACTTTCTGGATGTTTACTTTTATTCAACTTGTAGAAAATTGTCATATCTCATCTTAAGGAGAATATTTTGTGATTGCAGTCACGAGGAATTCACAGAATCAGAATAATTATTTTATTAAGGTGCCGACTAATCATTGGCATTATTGATAGTTTTCTGCATTTAGATCATATGCCTGATAACAACCTATACCTATATTATCATATGCCTGATAATAACCTATATTATAATAAATAGTTTAAATGTTCCTGTGAATATGAACATAAATATATAGGCCAATACAACAAATAATATCGGGAAAAATTCCCTATGATTTAATATAACCTATATTTACATGTTACAGTCGCTTCTCTCTTTTTTGTGTAATACTGCGTCGGCACTCACGTTTCGAGGATTCTGCTCTTGTGAAACACGTGTGCCTGATTTGCATGAAACCCGATTTTGCCAGTCGATAGACTGAACAGGATAAGCAATAAATAACTAGTTTAGCGCTCCACATTTTCATTTCGGCTCGCCTCCAAGACTCTCTGCTCCTGTCAGCGCTCCCGCCTGCCACCCACCTCGCCTCCCTCCCTTTGCGTCCACCTCGAGCTGGCTGCCCGGCCTCTCCCTCCCACGTGACTGGTCTCCTTTTTTCTGCGATCCGGCCTTGATTTTCATCTATCCCTTTCCTGAATTCTCTGCCCACCATCCCTCCTCCTCCCGTAGTACGTAATTGCTTTCATTCCCTACCGTTCGTCGATTCTCGCTGTATGCCCGCTTTTATCGTGCAGCATTCCCCTCGCACAAACCCGTAGTACTCGTATTTGCCCTGCGTCCCCTTTCTTTTACTACGTTATGATTACAGTCCACCTCTCATTTACTATCGTCACTGCGGTCTGTTATCTCCCATCCGGTTATCCATACGTTTCTTCGTCCCTCCTTCATTTGCCGCGCTGTGCTCTCTTGCTCTAACAGCCCTGCGTGATCTTGCTACATTCTCAAGCGGAAGCAGCTGTTGGGCAGTAAATTTCTGAACAAATGGAGCAGTTGAGTGCTGTTTTCTCACTTCATTAGGTTGACGAGTTGCTTATGTTATTTTTTTCATTAATATCCGAATATTTTAAGTTTTCTCTATTAATAGTATGTTGCGCATTCGTATACTGTATTTTTGGGATCGGACAAAAAACGAAACACCTTCTCAGTAAAACTTGCTTCTATTTAATTTTTTCGAGAAACTTATTTGGCCTTATTAGGGACAAACCATTTCTAGGAAACTATTGTATTTATTAAAACATTATTGTAATCGTACAGCGCAACATTTTGAGACTCACAATTTGCCTCATCATAAAGCTAAAATCCATACATTCTGTTAAATACTATACATTTGGAGACAACTACATAAAAAAGGTTACCCAATACACCAAAACTCATTAAAATCACCTTAGTGTGTAATAGGCACAATTCTCAGGAGAATTTAAATTTTAAAACATTATTCGGCAGATATAAAAGGTCATAAAATTAAGATATTAAAATTACACTCATCATGACGGACCGTTGGTCTGGCGTGCCAATTGGGATAAAACTCTTTGTTGCTAATAGTCAAAGAGAAGCAAAGCGAGGAAAGAAAGAACATTTTGTCTAAGGATTGCCAACCCAAAAAATGTCAAAAAAATTAATGTTGTATTTTATAACAACACTGAAACAATAACAATTATTGTTTAACTTAATATTACTAAACCTATCATAGTCTAGTATAGTTAGATTCTATTTGTGAGGTGAAACCAACAATTGATGGTTTTAATAAATAAATTTTCTAATACCATTCTCGGTTTCCTTCTTTTTTCTTTGGCAATATATCTTCACATTCTTAAAATATACTCCATGGCCGGTACTCATTCTGTGATTGGTGAGTTAATTTTGTTAATTCGTACTCTCATTCACATTTGTTTTGTGTTTTGTTCAATTTCAGCTTTCTCTGTGTTTATCGTATATATGCTTGCGGACATTATGCACATTCTATTTTGAGTACAACCCCTTGTTGCTCCTCTTTTTACTTTCCCGTATAAGTACGTATATACGTAATGTAGGGAAAGTTATGTCATGCTGCGAGAAAAAAACTGCGGATTTTCGGCAGAAAAATATTCATTGTGAGGCCCTGAGATCGAAAAGTGGATAATCCCAGTTTCTAAATTCAGGGGGAAAATCCCCTAACACGTGGTGTAGTCAGAATTCCTGTTTTGTGGATCCTTAATGCCAAAAAATTAATTGACGGCAAAACGTCCGTCTGTCCGTCCGTCAGTCCGACAGTCCGTTTGTGAACACAGCGCCTAAACCATGCTTAGGGATTTTTCCAAATTGAAGAAACCCCTGTCCATCTGACTCCAGTCAAATCTTTGAGATTTTGAAAAACATTATTTAAAATAGTTTACTACCCTCCTGAAATTTTCAAATTTTTCTCAAAAACTGCTCCAAACTTTTTCTTTAAATTTCTTGTAACAGTAAAGTAACATACAGTTATTAAAGTGACATTGGACCACATAGGTCCGATTTTCACGGGTAACTCTGAATTTTTGAAAATTTCAAATGTTTGCTTTTTATCGACGTCTTTCTACAACTACAAAATTGAAGAGAGAGGTTTTTCCTCCAAATTATATTTCTTTTCCATAATTAGTTATTTCAATTACGTCATGTTCGTTTTTTTAAACTTTAAGTAGATTTCGCACAATATTGCGTGCAACATTTTTAATTTAAAAAATACAAAAACCAGATTTTCTCAATAACGGCACCAATTTGTTTCTTTAAACTTTAGTTAGGGATAGTGCTAATTGTAGTCTATGAGATGACATCAACGCAATACTGATCTATTCTTTTTTTCAAAAATTACAAAATGTACTTTTTTTACTTTTCTCTCACGTCGTTAATATTACATTAGCGGTTATTTGTTCACATTATATTTATGAGTACAAGTGCTTTAAAAATGTCACATAGAGCTTCTCGCAAACTCAACCGTTTTCTGTCAAAACTAGCTCAAAATTCCGCATTTTAAGAAACGCTCAAAAGCCATTTTTTCAAAAACGGCTCCAAATCTTTCCTTCACTTTTTTTGAAAGAATAGTGCTAATTGCACTCTTTAATACGAAGTAAAGTTCATTTGGGGGTCTTTTTTTCCAAAAAATACTCAAAAAGTAATTTTTCAAATAACACACTCACGTCGATAATATGCGCTTTTTCCAGCAATTTGTAAACACTATTGTATTTGAGAGTTAAAGTGCTGTTATATACTTCACATTAAGTTTTTTTAATACAAAAATTTTCTGTAAAACGAGCTTCAAATTTCGAATTTTCAGTAGTGCTTAAGCTTTATTTCCTTAAAAATGGATCCAAATGTTTCAATGAAAATTGTCATTTAGGAACAGGTTTTACTGTTCTTTAATTTTCTTAAAATAACAATCCATTCTATTACTAGAAAACTATAAAATTAAGAAAATTTCAAACAAAAATGTACTTTGGGCGGCGGAAGATGTCAGCAGCCAAGAATTGTGTATGTGGCAATTTGGAATAACTAGCCGAGACGAAAAGAAATAGAAAACTAATGTGGGAAAATCTATGCCATCTGTAACACCACTAGTTCTTTATTATCTTGGAGTACCATGAAGTAAATTTGAAGAATGTGAAAATTTTAGCTAAATAAAAAAGAAGGAATCCGAGATTGGTATTATAAACTTTATTTATTAAAACTACTATTAGGTTCGAGCCCCGACATTGGCAAGATATTTGACACTAGCTTGTCAGCTAGGTCGATTTCAGTCGCTGTCTGGAGGAGAATTCTAAAAGCCGACTGCTCTGATCGGTAGTTTTCCGTAATTTCTCCGAAACCTTTTTTTCCGGCGAATACTGGAGCAGTACCCTAACAAACGGACTACGGATCGCGCGCGATCTTTCCTTCCTCTTCCTCGTCCTACCCTCATCCCTTATACACACTTACACAAAAATGCATTAAACTTACAGGTATACCGGGAGACAGGTCGGGTGCTAAGAGCTTGTCCCACTGGTGGAGACACCTGGTTGAGGAAATCTCGCTAGCCGACGGAAGGTTGCCACCGGATTTCGCCATCCAACAGGGGAAGGTCATCGCCACCTCTCAAGGAAACAAATACGCACCACACTTACGGGACACATGACCTCTGTAGTCGACGCGCGCGGAATCAATAAGAAGCAACCAAATTTACTAGAACAAATTACAGCGAAGTACGTAACACACTACCCGGTGTTGGTGGCACAGGAATTTGAAGCAGCGTGAACATACGCGCAGCCCATGCGAGGTAGGGAGACACGAACAAAAGCGTGGGTAATTTCACAAAGAGATCTTGCTACAGTTGGATTCTCATACCATTGTGCGACCCGCTATACTCCTTTATCAGCATCATTCAGACGTCTTGACCACCCTTCATTCATAAAATGGCTTGAACTCAAACCTTTTTCACGGAAATGGATTGCATGCAAAGGCTGCATTTCCGTGATCACAATAAAGCAGAGGGCTTAGAGGTATATGTGTCCTTCTTTCTTTGATTACTTACTTACAATCTACAATCATCTCGCGCTCTTCTTAACGATGTCCAAATGATAAATAATTTTATTTCATGTTATTTCACATTTAGATTGTTTCGGTGTTGCAAACAAGGTCGGAAAGAGGGATTTTACAGTACAGTGTACCGTAATGAAAGCTCACACCAACTTACAACCTTGGAAATAGGATACCAACACTTCTGATTTGCTTTATAAATGCAAGGCATGCCGGCATCAACGATGCAATTGGTTATAAAAGTAAGAAAAAAAACTTACATTCTTGCAAAATGTAGATAACAGTATCAAATTATGAAAAAGTGAGAGAACTTATTTACTTTCAATTCTTAAATAAAAACAAATAACATTTACAATATACATCTGAGTAGTATTGAAGTAGTATTAGTTGTACATTCAGTATATTTTGCAATATTTATGGAGGGATTTATGTCACTCTTTGATGACGATGACGAATTCTCTCTTTTGCCTTCTTCCTCAACAAATTATATAAAATTATCATTACTGTATCATTCGAGCAATTTTTATTTTATTTCAAAAGAAACTTCAACGTACTTCTCAACAACAGATGTGCTTTTCCATCCTCCATGTCTCTTCAAAACGGAAACATCAGCCTGGATTTGCCGATATTGTGGCAAATGTCCTGAGGAAGCAATGCTTCGTGTATTATTCAGGATTAGGTAAATTTAGAAATTTTGTGATTTTCATTGTCATTGCTCCGATTGTATGTACTCTCTATAAAATGCACTTTCCATTTCTATATCCGATCAAAAGCATATTTCCAGTAAAGGTTTTAGGCTTCTGTCATGTATACTATTTCCTAAACAAATCAAAAAATGTAATCATATATCCCTCATCAATGACACTGAACATTCTTTTTGGGTTTGTTTTAATTCTTCTATGGTCACTAATAACAGTATACCTACAACTTCTGCAACACTGATTGACCCGGGATACAATTCCTCTCGTCACCAACCTCCAGCAGTGCCAATCGTGGCAATAAATTGCGCCAAAAGATACAAACCATCGAGTGCCTCACTCATAAAACGATTTTCTTCTCTTGTAAGTGTTTTCAATGTATCGGTTAATATCCAACATACTTTTTCTTTAAACACGCTATCAATTTTTAAAACTTGGAAATGTATATACAATTACAGTGATCAAATAACAGAGAATTAATTATGGAATATTTTGACAATAAAGATGTGGAATTCACTTTCTTGAAGTGTAACAAAGATACTATTATTAGTTGCAAAATACATTACAATATCGTGTAGCTCTAGTAGGAATCACTTACCAAGTCTGATAAGTAAGGCAACGCTACATCCTCAATAATCACGTTATTGTTTATATTTTTTCCGCAACAAAATTGTTGATATTCTTTTTCATTTCTTTCTTCCAGTTTCGAGGTAGTAATTGTTTTATTGCTTCATTGGATTTTTTTCTTATGGTTTTTGGAAACAACCCTTTAACTTTCAGCTCTATTTTGAAATGTTCAGAGCAATTATATTATAGACAAGAAAATTGTAGGGGGCTCTAGCATAATGGACAATTCTTAATTGGCACTCGTGAATCGTGAAATATTTCAATATGAAATTGAAAAAAAAGAAGGGAATGAGGCATAGTATGGAATAAAACGAGTTTAGACACATGGGTGAAAATATTACATTATCTGTTCGAAATTCTAGTCTCGGCTCCCAACGTTCCCTCGGCTGGAAACATCTCGCTCGCATTTTCCGCCCTCAACACGCAAATTAATATTTATTGTGTACAGACAACAATTGAGTCTGTTTTTTGAAATGATGAATTATTATACTTGAGTTTTAAATTTAAAAAAATAATATTTTATGCTGAAATACAATTTTTATGAAAATGCATCAAAATTTAATATGACGGTGGCGTGCTTTTCATCAGTCCCAAGGAATTCAAGACATATTAATAAATATGCAGACAAAAAAGAGCATTCTTAACATTAAGAGCAACAAAAGGCAATTAAATGAAATGTATAAAACAATGGAATGTGAAAATACTACCACTAATACCACTAAATTTTATATTGAAATTATTTTATTGTTAACAACCCTCAAAGGATCATATACAATATATCACTTATAAAATCATATTGATAGAGAGAAACGACATCTTACTGTGAAATAAAGTTGCGTGAATAAGCTTGTACTATCCCATCAATGAAGAATTGTATTGAGAATATTATATCACTAGCTTAGTGAGGCCCCTCCTGGAAATATTTATGTTTTTCATGTTAAAAAGTTTTATTTCTGCTTTCCAAGTTCATAATAAAATGCATTTTAGATATGTTACTATGGCCCGCCTCGTCCATTTGCGTGTTACATTAAAGTATTAAAGTTACATTAAAGTATTAATTAATACACTTGTTTAATTTTTGTTTTATTATAAAATTACGTTTAATTGTCGTCAATCTTATGAATCAAGTTGAAACAATTCATTACAATATCGGTAAGAAAGTATGTAGTAGTTCTCAGCGTTTTACTAATGTACTCCGAAGTGCAATGAAACCATAAAAAACACACACTTTCATAGAATTCCTGCAGAATATCCTAATGGGAAACCGCCAAATATTGTTCCAATCAATACGTCTTGCTCCAGAGAAATTGAATACGTTATTGATCACCTCTGAATGTATGTTAACTCATCCAAAACGCATTTTGTTGTTTAAAAAGCCCCAAAACACGTTTTTTAGAGAACTTTTTAGAATCTTTCGAATTGATTCTCAACAAAATGACCAGTCCCCCATCAGGAGAACAAAATGCATCGAATGACATCTTTGTTTCGACAATTTGTGTAGATGGGAAGAACGGAAGTGGTTTACCCTTGAGTGACGGACGGGCGGATGGATGGACGTAGATTATGCTGTTACTAAACAAGGATGTGTGCACGTTCTTGGTATCTTTTTCGAAAACTGAAAATTCAACCATTGAAATTGGTATAAAAATTGTAAAACTATATATTTCACCCTAAATGATAGTGTCTCAAGAAGAAAATAGTCTAAAAGGAGCAATGTCTAGAGAAACATTTTCTGAAGCTGTGATCTACAAGCCCCTCTCGTGAGCGGATTCTAATAATGTGGCGTAGCACCTCGTGGAGATTCAATATGAATTCACGTGCCGTTAACCGGCTTAGGTGGCTCAGGGCATCTGCTTTTATTACAGTGACTATGACCAGGATTTTCTAGAGTTGAAGTTCCGACGGCTGCAAGATTGTAGACTCTAGCTAGATATCTAGGTCGAGTTCAGTTGCTGTCTGGAGGAGAATTCTAGCGGCCAGCTGCTCTGATCGGTAGTTTTCCATGTTTTCTCCGATCAACAGCAGGCAAATGTTGAAACAGTGCCCTATAGTATGACGTTTTAATTTTGCACCTTCGCCCTGTCTTCACATTGCCAATATGTCAGTGCATTTCGCGTCATTCTCAGTTGTGGCGCTAGAAGTCGCGACAGTATAAAGCATAGGTTGATACAGTAGCGATCATGCGACATCTAGCGGCACGACCGAGAAAGATACGAAATGCAGTGATAATGCCAAGGTGAAGTCTGGACTCAGGTGCACAGTTAAAAAAATCACACTATAACAAATGGGCCTCGGACCGCGCGATATCTTTCCTTCCCATTCCATGTTCTATCTTCTTCTTCTTCTACACACACACTTGCATCTACGTGCCTTATACTACTTAACATGTAGGGGGACCAGTCGAAATCTCAGCTGCCAAATTTTGGGATGATGCCCCGCTGTTGGGAGACACCTGGTTTAGGAAAACCCCGAGAGCAGGCCTAATGGCCTGAGTCTCGCCACGTAAAAAAAGGCATTAATTCAATTCAATTCAATTCATAGCTGACATTTAGGCCGGCGACGGATCACGCCTCACAGCGGGGCAATAACATCGACATCTCCCGTGGAAAATACATGCACTACTCTTACAGGACTAACAATTTAGCAGTTGACACTCGGAATCAATAAAGAATCAAAAACGTGCAGGTTAAAGGAACCACCAACGACGAGATAACAACCATGTTAGCAAAATACTTGTAGGCTTCTCGCTACTTCGTGTTAGAGCACGAAGCGCACACACAAAAATAAGAAGGTATCGTAATTTTCTAAAATACAGTAATCAGATAACCTACGTGTGCTCGTTGAAAACCGCCGCCGTCCGACCCGCCGTTGAGGCAACAGAGATGTTATTCTATGCATCTAGGCCTGCTGCTAAGAAGCTGATATATTTTTCGCTTCCGTATTAAAAACCCTTAAATTATTTATATTACTTTGATATTGAGCTTTTTAAACCACCACCTGAGATACCACACTTAACTAGTATGTGATTTTTTTTAGTTTGAACCATAAATACATGTCTTTGTAAATAATTGTAGAAAATACTCAAAAGATGGCGGATTAACAGTGCAGCAAATAGCAGTGCTAATAATTAGTAACACATTATAAATATTACACATGTATAATTATTGGCATTAATGAAATGAAATTTGCAGTATAAAATTTAAATAGTTTACTCATTTTCTGATTTGCTTTCCACTTTTGTAGCAGAGAACAATTACCACTTTTTAAAAATTATCTTCCTTCCTTCCTTTTGTCCAAAAATTGGTTAGTAATGCCGAAAACTACTTTTCTACGAAAGAAAATGTAAAAAGGAACAAACTCGAAGATCGAAACGGGAATTCCCTGCCATTTCACGAAGTTTCCCTCCTTTGCGTGGATCCTCAAGCACTTTGCAAGCAATCTCGCGGCAGCCATGAGTCACCACAGAGTAATGGTTTTCATTCCTAATTTCCGAGAATTTTAAAAGGGAAAGCTTAAGACTAAAACAATAGAGACCTCTGTCCTATTTCATATTCTAGGAGTAATCGGTTTGGGAGTATTATATATTAATTTTAATGCATACAATGGTTTTTACTAAAATCCCAATATTACTCAAGATGCTAGAAAACACACAAGTAAAAAATACCCGTTTTTAAACGCGCAGTATGCACGTTGTAAATCGTACAGCCATGCCCTGAAATATAGTAGTTAAATTATAGACCTGATACTCGGCGTGACTAAAAATCATATTTTGAAGCTTTTGTTCGTGACAAATATACTACAAACCGTGAAATAAAATCGTATAGATACCGTGTTTTTTTTTCAAGATGGCCATCCGTCTCCCTGTCTGTCCGTCTGTGTCCGACATTGGGAACATAAACTTACGGGAGAATTTTTACCAAAATGAATATTCCACGGTCAATCATACCCGATTTAAATCCCAACAATTTTGAAAAGGTTTCTTAAAATTTTGCAGGTAATATTAAAACACAATTTTTTTAAAAAAATGTTTCGAATTTTAAAATCTTTATGAACACATTTCTAAGTGCTCTGAATAGCATTACATCAATGTTATTTTGACGTACGTTTGTATTTGTATTGTTTTGCTTTGTAAAAAATGACATTAATTAAATTTAATTAAGAAGTCTTTCATGTTAATATTTACATTAAAGAACGTTTTTATTCTATATTGAATTTGTGAGAACGAGTGCATAAAAATATTTATTATGAGGTTTGTACCGATAACGATGCCTCATAAGTTTTCTCTGAAAAGTAGATCAGATTTACGCATTTTCGCAAAAAGATCAAACGACTTTTTCTCAGAAACTGGCTACAAGTTTTTAATGAAACTTTACATAGAGGGATAGATTTTACACTTCTATTATGTTCTTAGAGTAATATTTTAGTTCTACTATTTATGAACCAAAACATTGAGATGCAAAACAATGTCTCAGGCTCCGATGCGTAGCAGATGGAAGAGGGTAAAGCAAAACCGAAAACTAACACAACTCAAGAAGTAAGAAAACTAAGTAGTAGAAGCAGAGTAATCCTGGGTAACAACCAAAACCATAGACACCTCCCACATGGGATGAAGTAGCAAAGTTTACTTTTAATTTCTGCGCTCATTGGAAATTAGTTATGTAGCCTAGTGGCTTGCAGTTTAGTTATTTATTCTATCTACTGTGAAGAATGAAAGATAATATGTGTTTTACTTGACGTATCTTATTTAGAAAGTTATTTTCGTCGGAAGTTATTTTGAAAAAAAAAAATGACAGTGGGAATCATATAGGAACGTCATCATACACCGAGTATCTATCATAAACATGGAAATTTCTCACAACCCCGGAGCTGCATTATCTCATTTCCGACGGAACGTCGGAACTCATTACCGATAACAGCGGTCGCGTACTGCGGGAACGTAGACGCTTACCGGTAACCGAGGCCGTGTACAAAGATAATCTGAACGCTTATCGGCAACCGAGGATGCGTACATCGGGAATCTAAACGCTCACCGATGACTGCGGCCGCGTACAATGGAAATCTGGACGCTTACTAATAACAGAGGGCGCGTTCAACGGGAATCTGAACGTTTACAGAAAAACCGGTCGGGTACAACAGGAATTTGAACGCTTCCCGGTGACAGAGGCCGCGTTCTACGGAATCCTAGACGCTTACCGATACCCGCGGTCGTGTTCTGCGGTTAACCTAGACGCTCACCGACAACGGCGCCCGCGTTCTGCAGGAACCTGTCGCTTACCTATAACGGCTGCCGCGTACTGCGGGAACCTGGACTTCTTCTTGGCGCCGGCGCCCGTGGCGGTCCCGCTGGCCTGCATGGTGACGGCGACGGCTTCGGCGGCGACTTCGTCGGCAGTGACGGTGGCGGCGTCGGCGGCGTCAGCGGCGTCGGCGGCGTCGGCGGACGGCTTGTCGTCCGTGGTGGCGGTGGTCGTCGCGGCGGTAGAGGCGGTGGCGGCGGCGCCTCGCTGGGGGTGAGCGGTGAGCGGCCGCAGGTGAGGGCGTCGGTTGGAGGCGTCGGGGGCGTCGGCGTCCGGCAGTGGGAGTGCGCGCGTGCCGCTTCCCGAGACGTCCGCTGAGCGACTGCCGCGCCTCCCGACGCCTCTCCAGATTCAAAACAAGTGCACTTGAATTTTGATGAGGCCGGAATGCGACGAGAGTGGTTTATTTCTTGGCGAAATTAATATCTCCCATCTGGCCTAGTAAATGCGTAAATGACGCCATACTTGTCAACAAGCTGGAATGGCTTTAATCGCGAATAATTCCTTTTATTAGGACTTTCCAGCGGCTGCCAAAAGGGCTTAAAGCGGCAGGTCGGCCCCTCCCTCTTCGGCGAGGGGCGGGCGGCGCGCGGGTGGGGGTACGGGACGCTCTTGGAGTGCGGACTCTTCGAGAGTCTACGCACGCGTCCTTCGTCGGGCCGTCGCCTGCCCTCGCGAGTCGGCCACCCCCCAGCAGTCTCCCGTCTAGGTTGACCGCCGGCCAAGGCAGGACCAGCGCGCGCGCCCCTCCCGCCCGCCACTCCTCTTCCTCTTTATCCGTCTTCCTCCTGTTCTCCGCGCCGAGCGGACCGGAGCGAGACCCAGCGCGCCGCCTCCAGAACACTTGCCGGCGACGCCGCGCCGCGCCGCGGCGGCCGCCCGCCGGCACCCACGCGCCGCCACCGCCGTCCACCCGCGCCGCGGATTGTCCTTCCTGGTGTCGCACTTTTCAAGCGTTCGCGGCACCGGGCCAGCCAGGCGCTATTAAAATGGCCGGCTCGCGCCGCGCCCGGGTAACAGACGCCCAGTATTTTCGGATGAAAAGAGGACATGCTGTACGGCCGGTCGGATTAAATAAACAGAAGTGACGGAGAAGATACCGATTTTACGTTGCGTACTTAACTAAATTAAGTTTTATGGCGCTAAAGTTAGGCGGGGCTTAGAGCTTGCCAAAGGCTTTGCGTTGACCAATGCGTGGGTGAAGTGTTAACTCTCGTGGCCGTATTTTTGGGGCGGTTGACCGAATTTCCAGAGGTTTCGATACAGGTGGGCAAGTCGATTTATCTTAAGATTTTCGGTGTATATAATATTTTACAGCTATTTGGCATATATATTAAACTAAGTAACCCAAAAAGTACGCTACGCCCAATCGTTTATTTATATTTTTGATTCAATACGATACGCAGTTTTGTAATGCATGAAGAATGACATCGGATTGCTCTTGAGATCTTAAGAATTCTTGATTGATTTTCCAAATCTAATAAAGGTACTCTACTGATCGATGTCAAATTAGCATAGAATTAATTCGGTATGAAATCAATCACGATTAATAGATAATTTTGCCAGATTTCACACTCAAGAAAAATAGAAAATTAATTAACAAAGTATTTTGGGAGAGATTGTAGCTATAACTTAGCACATTTCTAAGTAGAGAATAAATATCGCAAGTATATATCAAAGCATATAATTTGTTTCATTATACGCAAAAAATCTCTCACCATGTATTTTTCAATTTATGCAGAAAAAAGTCTAAACTGTTTTTTAGTCAAGTGGATGGTACAACAGTACGAAATCCTCTTATTATTATTGTTATTATTATTATTATTTTGCAGCTCGTAACCGTAGTCAGGATAGTCTTTATTTCGTGGTAGCTGTTTCAGCAGTTTTTGAAAACACTTGCCTCAAAGTTCTACAGTTCTACTAGTCAGATCACTAAACCTTGTGTTCTTTCAAACGTCAACACTTTCTAAAGAAGTGTCGGAATATAGCTAAATAGCATAATTGGATACATCTAAATCGTTTTGGGCATCTCAATTCCTTCATTTAATTAATGATATTTTTCATGACTCAAGACGTGTCATCAGAAGTAGTTTCTTCCCGACACAAGTTAGTATTCTCTGAATTGCCTTTTCTGAAGTTTGTGTTTTGAT
This sequence comes from Gryllus bimaculatus, assembly GCA_017312745.1. Lineage (NCBI taxonomy): Eukaryota > Metazoa > Arthropoda > Insecta > Orthoptera > Gryllidae > Gryllus > Gryllus bimaculatus. The sequence goes on from BOPP01000022.1 coordinate 6,412,109, forward strand.
ACAAAGAAAAGTTTTTTATTTAGATGCTCTTAGGGGCAACGCAAGTATTGCGCAAAAAATTTTAAAAATAAAATTTCACTCTCTGTTTTAGGGCTATTGTCTAGCACCTTGAATTGAACGAAAATAGTGCCTGTTCTAATTTTCCTGTTATTTAAATATAACTGAATATCTCGATAAACTGTTGTTATCGAGATGTGATGCCTACTACTTTTTATAAATTCACAATATTTCGCCATGCAAGTGGCATTAAGAAACTTTATACCGGAATTTGGCACACTTCCTTGGAATATTTCTTTTGAAGTTCTTGATTCACCCCGCATCCGTAGCAAAGGTGGCTGGTCGTTACTGAACATGCCTGAGGAGAAGCCTTTTAATTTATATTTTACTTGAGAACCCAATATAGTTCTTCAAAGCACGGCGTTAGGAGTAGTAGATTGGAATAAGTTTTCTCATTTTACTAGCAAATGTTGCGTAAGAACAAGAAATTGGAAGATTTTACGGGGATGTGTTCTCTACTCTACCTTTTTCTACACACTAACCTCTCTCGATCTCCCTTCTTCCAATCCTGAAGTGGCACAAAGCCAAATCCAATTAATCTTTTCTCTCGGGTGTGGATTGCTAGGAGTTTACACAACTTAGCAAGAGCTTGATATATAAGAACATCTTTCAAACTTGCTTCTGGGTGCAATACACAGCCAAACACTTGATCTACTTAATACTCATTCACAATGTTTATATCAAACTAAATTTCGTCAGTCATCACTGCAATTTCAAATTAAAAATGTAACTGAAGACTTTAGGAGTGGAATAGTGAAGATTGTAAGCAATACTTTAATAACACAAATTTTTCGTGTCTGTTGAAGAAAAGTGATTTCAAATCACAATGAAATAAAATTTTACACCAATTTGACAAAGAAAGAAAATTTATCAAACATTTACTTGAAACTTGTATTGTAATACTATCAAATAATTTGAAATTATTACTCAAGTTTCCAATGTTTACAGTCCTTTAATTTTGTTGAGATTTTTTTCGAAGATTATTGTTTATCTCTTTTTTAATAAACTTGTCTCTTTAGCATTCTTGTTGTCGATGTTTATCTTCTAGTTCTAATTCGACTCTCTTTTATGTGATGATAGGGATAGTAATTTGGTGATATTTTTTACATTTTTACCTTCTTTCAAAACACTTCTTATTTCGCTATAACATATTTCACAATTATTTAAAGCTTTCAAGATGTATTTGTTTTGAATTTTTTGTTCGTTTCAGGTTGAAATGACATATTTGACAATTTTGGAATTTTTAGATAATTGATTGCTCAATTGTATTATTACAAATTAAATCCATTTTAATGTTGTCTTTATGTTTAAATATACAATTATTTCTTCCATTGGTAGTTTGTCATCACCTTATCAGTAGAAGTTTTCAGAAATACTTATTGAAAGTTCAGTCGATTATTTTTTCGGGCAATTTTGTGTGTTCACTTAAATACAATAATAGTGTTAAATACAAGTTATATTCAGTTTTCTAAATATTCTCCTGTTGCATCATCTAATACTCTAGTTTATTACTCTACAAAAGTCGCGTACCTGAAAATCGGGATTTTTTTTAAATTGACAAAAATTATTTGAAAAATATTGCAACTGAAAATTTAATTATCCAAAATATCAATATGAATTGGAGCTTTCTACAGCATAATGGTAACAATAAAAGATGACAAAAGTGTAATAGAATAAAGTGATCTGTTTGGTATGGCTTGTTTAAAATGCTTTATCAATTTTAAACTCGAAGAATAAAACCGTCTTGAATAATTATTATTACAATTATAAAACATTAGACAGTTTATCATATGGATGTAAATAGATATTATATCACATGAATTTTTTGTACGTCATTTTTGATAATAAAAGTAATAATCATGACGGCATTTTTCCAGAATTTTAGACATTTTGGCCCATATTTGGGTGGCTTTTAGATCATCAAATCCTGTCTCTGGTGTTGATCAGGAATCCAATATTCGTTATAAGATTTAGATTACTAGATTTTTTAGCAATAAATTCTGTTATTTCTCCGATTACTATGATGCGCGGACAGCATTCTCACTTGAAGATATTTTTCAACCATTTTATTGACACTTAGTGAAAATAAAATTATGTTACACGCTTCTTAGTTGAAATAAATACACCTGATAATCCCGAAAATATGTCTTTTTAATGTGCTTGGCTTGTTCCTGCTATCCACATTGAAAAATTGCTTCTCAAACCCCATGATTATCTGCGATGTCCTCAATGATCCTCTTCCCGTGCATAGGGCATGGACCGCGAGTGACAATATTCGTACTCGTGGGCTGCTCTGGTGGGCTGGAAGGTCTCTGCTGTTCAAGATGCACTGAGAGATAAGTTCCTCCCAGAGGCTCGGTTCTGACATGCAACTCTCCGTGCTCGTCTTCGCTGATGAGCATCAGTCACGCGCTTTGTGATCTGCAGAATGATTCAGATCAGTATGCTTGATGTAAGCGATTAGTTTTCTAAGCATTGAAATCAACTAGACTAATACGGGAGGACAATTCCCCGAATAGCAACTTCAATTTAATTATGTACATTAAAGGATTTAGTGAGTTAGAGAAAGTGGTGAGAGTCGATGTTAATTGTAATATTTTAAATAAATTAGAATACAATTTTTCATTGCGTACAGACTGAAAAGTTAGTGAAAAACTGTCTTAGTTTTTTTCTAAATACGTTTACGTCATTAAAGTGTTCGGTGTTTAAATGTTCAATTTTTGTACCATTTCGTCTGTTTTCTTTTGGGTGTTACACATTCAGAATAGTGGAATTGCTAACCAGATTTCTTAGTTTAAATAGTCCAAGTTACTTATCCGAGTGCTGTGCCCGGACTTTAATGAAAATAAAAATAGTTTAGAAGGAATATAAATTGAATATAAAATTTTATGTAGATTCTTATAGCTTGACATGATAAATTTCGTTATGTATAAAAGAAATATTTTTAAAAATGGCTATAAATTTTCGAACTTTTGGAATTTCTGAAGATATGTTAGTGAGATAATGAGAGTCTAATTCTAAATTGATTAAAAATAGTACATAAACGAAAGCAATGTAAAGTGGTAAATGACATCAATGTAGTAGATATACCATGCTCCCACGGAGCAAAGAGATATTATCTATTCATTCAAGTCCCAAACGTGCCACAAACGCATTAACTGTTGTCTTCATTCCCTATCACAATCGAGCTCATTAATTACAACACGACATTAATGGTGCGCGTTAATCCCTCGGTGGAGAACATAATAAGACGCGCGAGACGAGTTTGGGGGCCCAGCTGTGTTTGGAGAGGCCTCATAATACGATTAGAATGCAATCTGTTATTACGAGCAATTGATCCTGTCACGCCAGAGGCATTCTGCCAAAAACGCCTCTCGGGAGACGAGGCAAGTGGAGACTGAGAAGAGTCGTGGGGAAGACAAATGAGAGGGAATCCATGAGCGAGAAAGGGCAGGACAGGGAGGAGCAAATTCACTTGGAGGAGCACATCCACTGGTGGATGTGGTGAATCAAAAAGTGACGGAAAACGAAGCCATGAAAGATAAACGAGAGTACGAGTATCTAATGGCTGATCCTACGAGCAACGGAATGCCAGGCGCCATTATAGATGGAAAGATCTGGTATGGCTGAGGATGGGGTGTAGTGGTGTGTGGGGGAAGACAGACTGGACGCAGTATCACGGCACTGGAAAGAAAGTGGGAGGGGGGACGAGGAGGAAGCAATAACAGAGAGATTCAATGGCGGAGAGAAGGATAACTGAATCGAAAAGCGTGGTTAAGTTCGATTAAAGGATGGAACGAAAACTCCTCACTGAATTAAGGTCTAGTAATCTGTAATGTAGGTGCGGAAAAGAAAATGTAATGTAATGTGAGATAATTGTAAATAGTGAATTTCGGGGTCTTATTCCTGAGCCAACGCAAAATCTGAATGCGCTAGGGAAATAGGTTCCATCAAAAGAGAAAGCTAGATGATACAGACGTCACGATTAACTAGGAAAGAAAACCATAAAGGGCAAGGTTGGAAAAACCCGAGAAGAGAGCAAGGGACTAGGGATGTAAAAATGCAGTATGCAAAATATGGTTAGTAGTCAACTAAGGTCTTGCAACGACAAGGGAGCATAGTGAAATTTTTTTCAGGAAATCAATAAAAACTGCATGAATTCGTATTTTTGACATGCAACTAGAGACATTACTAGGTAGATGTTACAACTACTTGGAAGGTGTTAGGAAGATCGTTCTTTTATTTGGGTATTGGCACCGATTTATATAATATTTAAATGTCAAAACCATGGCTTTGCAAGGCCTCAATTATTCGGAGGGCAAGTTTCCTATCAACAATCTTTGTTAATCATAGGACACGCAGAGAAAAGTGGCTCAATGCGACATATTGTAGGACTGAGAGGATGAGAGAAACTACGGGAAATTACTACTTATAACACCTCGTCGGCAGAAATCTCTTTCACAAAGCGTCTGGATTCGACCTAGCTCTGTAGCTGTTTGTTTGTACTTGACGCGTCGGCCCGTATACGGGCCATGGCTTACCAACGGTGTCCCAACCTCGCGGCCATGGGTTGAGGGGGGACGTGTGGTTGGGACGAAGACATCCCTATGCCGTACTCTGGTCTTCTCAACCTGAGTAGTGAATTTTGTCATCGTCACACAGCAACATGTACTGGGACCCTGCACGGAAAACGCACACTATAATCTTGCTTGACCGGGAATCGAATCCGGGGTCGCGTCATGGAAAGCGATCACATTGACCAATGAGCTAAGCCGCCAGGTTTCTGTAGCAAGTAGGTATCGAAAATTCGCCACCTTCGGGACTTGAACTCTAAGACCTTCCATGACAGTCACTGCAGAGTCTGCGTCAACGCGAGTTCTGAGCTAAACTCAGCTGGCCTGAGAAACCAGGCGAGGCAGGGAAGAGCGAAGCGATGCGACGCGATGCGACGCGATGCGACGCGACGAGGCGCGGCGATCTGAGGCGGAGTGACAGAGGGACCGTGGAAGACGGAGGCGCTGCGCAACTGGGCGAGACTGTGCTGAGCTAGACGGAGCATGGCGGGGCGAGATGGGCCGAAGCGGAGCGAGGAAAGGAGGGGTAGACTCCCGGCGGTGTGGCATAGCGAGGCTAGACCGGATAAGCAGTATGGATCGGTCTCTGACGGGGCCATGGAACGGGTAGGTGACGAAACACGTGGGGGGTGAATACGGAAGTGTAATTTGTGGGCAAGGAAAGACATAAAATGTCCCACGGGGCAAGGAAAGACCTAAAATTAGATCCACGGGGGGCGGCGGAAATTGGCGCCGAAATAGAGGACAAGGACGATCAAAAAGGGGGAGAAAGTCAAACGCGGGCAGGGCAAATTGATTGATTGATTAGTGTATCCGCCGCGTCAACTGCTAAGGTCGTTAGTAAGTTGTGCAAGTTTTAATCGCTGGAGGTGGCAATGATCTTCCCCTGTTTCATCACGAGATCCTGCTCAGCCTACACGCGGCTTGCGATGTTTCCTCCGACCAAGTATCATCCAAAAGCTGGGCTCCGCCGCAGCTATGACAAGCTCTAATCTCCCATCTGGTCTTCTGACATGTGTGGTAGTATATTGCAGGTAAGTGTAACTATGCATAAGAGGTGAGGGGAGGACAGGGAAACGAAGGAATGATCGCGGTCCTAAACCGGTATGCAGGTCCCAGAGAGGCAGGATGGATGTAAAGGATGACTTGGCAGAGCATAGGCGCTCATGGCACTGCAAAGTGGAAAAGTGGGTACGGTAAGGTCAGGTAGTCCAGGGCGGGAGAGAGTAAGAGGGTATGACAAGGGGAGTAAGGCAAGGCGAGGTAGAGCAAGTGGGTAGGGCAAGAGGAGTTGAATAAGGCAAGGCGAGATAGCCAAGAGTTGGGGTATGTGAAGGCGGGGGAGAGCAAGTCGGCGAAGTGCCGAGGCGGGTCTTGGACGGCACGTGGCGGGGCAGGGCGTGTCTGATCGCGGAGGCCAGACGGCACTGCCGCGCCGCGCCGCGTGGGCGTGGGCGTGGACGCGGACGCGGCTGGGCCGGGTCTCGCCGCTCCACGCGGGAAGTGCTCATGACCCAGTGATTGTGGCGACTAATGCGAGCGCCGCCATCGACGCCGTCGCCGGGTCACGTGATCGTCACGTGCCGCCGCCCACTGCCAGCTGTCGCGCTGCGCTCCGCCCGCTCCAGCTGCTGCCGTGCGCGCTTTTTGCCGCCTGCCGTCCTCGTCGCCGCTCCCTTCCCGTGGCGCGCCGCCTCCACACGACCCGAAATAAACATTCGAAACTCACTCTTTTGCCCGGTTTCTTATCGACTATGCCTCACTCTCGTTCATTCTTGCTCTCCTACATCCAGTAGATCGCTCGTGTCTGTCCTATTACACAACAAGCATTCATATCTTTCTCTCCACTCTGCTTTCTCTGATGGCCCAACTTTTCTTTTTTCTGAAGAACTTGCGAATGGGCAGTATATATTAATCATTGCTGTATAGCTGTTGCAAGCTTATACGTATATTGCAGTGTTGTGAAAATTATTGAAATTATACCCAACAGATTTAAAAAATACCTAAACAATGCATTGTAAGCATGGGCACCATTGGGTACATCTATGAACTAAATACCCCGTTGAAGTCTCTTCTACCACTTGTTCAGGTAGATGTTTCGTCACATCAGATGGCTGTTCGTCTCGAATTCACTTGATCCGTCTTAGTTCTACAGCTTTGTGAAAAAGCCAACATTTTTCACCTATTATACACGCTCATGTTCTGAATAGCCACAGACCAAAAAACATCGCACAATAAATACGCAAAGGAATTTCTACATCGCAATAACACTTGCTGTGTAATTTTACAATTGGGTCTACAAGCTTATGCTAGAGCGAGGGAGAAGATACAGAGAAGTAAATTGGACATATTGCATGGCCCTGTTGCCATTTAATTCGCTACGAGATACCCGAGGAATGTATCGATACATCATTTTAGTAACAAAAGGAACATTCAAAATCAATTCACGCTTCACCAATCATCCGCACATTTCTATCTTCTGTTATAGAACAATTCATTATCTTAAAATTTTTATTTCATCAAACATATTTGTAACAGTTCTTGAAAGCATTCGTGAATGTGCATATGTTTAATGAAAATGTTTCTTATCTGTTAAGCCCCATGGTCTCCGTAATAGTGGATTTGGTTCGAAAAATAACCACTAGTGTTCCATGTACAAAACATGTGAGGAGCTGCGTTATTCATTTGTCAATGTAGTTTAGGAATAGTACTGAATTAGTTACAATTTTTACGAGAATTTAAAAAAAATCATTTTGTGACGCCCCCTTAATTCATGGGGACCGAGGTGTGTCTGTTCGTAAATGGTTGAATTTCATATTTTCCACCTTTAATATTACCTTATTCTAAACATTTTTTATAGAAGATAGATTATTTGTACATTTTAATTTTCATCAATCGGGTCAGTCTGTGTTTATCAAATAGAACATGTACATAATGAACATGTATGAATTGCTAATATTTAGGGACTTATGGAATATAAGCATTAGGGAAGGTTTGGGTAGTCTTCAGGATCATAATTACAATGGAATGGATGAAAACCACCTCCCATCGTATAATATAGAATTTTTTGAACCTTCTAGTAGAATGTGTGTGTTTTTAAATTCTCTTCTCTGAATTGTCGTTATTCTGAGTCCCTCAGTAACATATCCCATGGTAACACAAACTTTAAACACATTTTAAAATGTAGTTGCAATACGAAGCTTGCTAGTGTGCTATAGTTCTGATTTCATTAAAATTTCTGAAATTTTAAAAGTTGCTAAAATTCAAATAATTTGCGAATCTGTCATACTCATAATTTGCGAATCTGTCATACTCCTTCAATATTAATACCAGAGAATTTTTGTTCAATGAAGTCAATTTTAGATCTATAGATGCTCTGTTTTAGGATTTGTTTTGTGTTTGTTGAGTAGTTTTGACTGACATCGTGTTATTTCTTGCCATTAATTTTCTTAAATATATTAGGTACATTGGAGTACGTTAAACCTCCACTGATGTTAGTGCTCAAGCGGATGGAAAATAAACTATGAAAATTAAAAATTGTTAATTGTATTTTAAAAAATCGTAGCTTGTTGTAGGAATCCCTATCTGTTAACGCGATAAAGTAATATTATTCAGTCTACTTTCCAAAGAGTGAAGAGATGTAATTATCAATACCTTTAGTATTCATTTATCCAAATTACCCGTGTCATAACATTAATAGGAGGAAACGTTTCCAAATGTCATGCATCTCCACTTGTTTTAGCTGTAAAAGCGTCATAATCTTTTTTTAAAATATCTTGAAATATAATAATGACCTTGAACTTTTTACAATTGAAGAAACGTATTAACGTGGACCTCTAAGTCTCTAGCAGCTAAGTGTACTGCATTCAGGGCAATTTAGAATGACGTCATTTCAAAAAAGCAACACTGACGGATATAGTTTCTAAAAGAGGACATCTTGTCAGCGTCAATTTCAATATAAAAGAACCATAAATTTATTTAAGTGACAGAATGATTTTCAAAACATTATTCTGTAGATCAAAGTTGAAAACAGTGACGTTGAAACATACGTCAATACAATCATAATAAGTCACGTCAAGGAAGGAGATGTGTCAAGCTATTTTTTCCATGCATGGATACATTTATCTCGTGATGCAGTGAAGTGATGTACGAAAATGTTTCAGGAAATAATTGCAAGGTGTTCATTATTTTACTTTTGCCTTTGCGTTTGTAACTTTTGGTAATATATTCATTTCTTTGTTACTGTAGGTTGTTGGATAAAACTAGATTATTACCGTGGCATAACTTAATTTAATTGCGTTAGGCACGTTCACGATAAATAGAAATTTTGAACTGAAAGTATTACCTGATTCATTCATCCTCAACCATAAACACTTACAAGAAAATAATAGATATAAGTAGGTTTGTTACAATTTTTATTTTGAATTAAAAATTTAAGTTTAATTATCGACAATATGTTGAATCAAGTTGTGATTAATATAATGCCAGACATATAGTTTAGTAAGTATCTGCGTTTCACACACTTCAGATGACTTCAGATGCCCCAAACACCTTTTTTTTATAGAATCTTTCCAGAATATTCCACATGGTTAAATATTGTGTCAATTAGGGATGCGACACCGTTAACAAAACATCAATGTTCAAAATGAAAACAGCGAAGTAAAAACATCAATACTTTTAGACATGGATATAAATAAATGTGGTTTAGTAACTCATAACGTTTACAGGCCAAAACTGAATTTGCCAGTGGCCGAGTATATTAATTATAATCAACATTTACCTGGAAAAACAAACTATACAGAATAATTTAGAGCTGTGAAACAACACTGAGCATGAAAGCCTAAACGCACAGGGCCATATCAAACGGTCAGAGATTTAGTTCGACTTATAATGATGCAGGAAGGCGAGAGAGGCCCTAAGCCTACAGCGCATGTCTTCACGTTTCTGGAAATCGAAATACTTGAGCATCGTTGTCATTTTTTGTGGGAAAGTGTATATTTTCGATGAAGGTAGTATTAAGAGCGTTCGTTTCACTCTAACACATCGTCAAGTATCGTCAGTATCGTCAAGTAACATCTGATTTTACCCAAATGGTAGTCTCGAATAAGTCTAACCGTGAAAAAATTAAATGGACGACGTTACAAGGGTTTGAGTGACAAGGTTACTATTTATGTAGGATGTAAATGATTATCGGTAAATAATATAATTTTAAAATGAATTTTATCTGTTTCAATATTGTCTTAACACGATAAATGTGTTATATGAGTAGAGTGACTTTCATTTGTAAAGATGGGATATGTCCAATACTCCATAATTTTTGAAAATTTTAAACGTAATTTAAAAATTGTTCGGTGTTTTGCTACATTTACAATATTGGAGATAGAGATTAAAAAAATTAAATTTGTACCTAGCAATAAATGTCATGCTCATTATTTTATAAATAATAATGATATTCGCGCATTTTTAGGGAACCATGGGTAATATAAAAAATATAAAAAACAAATTTGTTTCTTTTAACCTTTTTCTACTGATAGTTTTAAATACACTAAATAACAAGGTATACACGTACTTTAGATGCATTTATTCGATTTTACAAAAATGGACCAATGTAACTTTTTGGAATATCTCACATGTTAATATTTAAGATACGTTTTTAAAATACTTTATTGCATTAATGAGTACAATGGCTTCAAATGATTCGAAATGAAGTTCCTCCTTAGTTTTTTTTTCAATGTGTCATCTTTTAGCTCAGTTGGAAAACAATGTGATGTGATACTGGGGATTTGTTATTGCAGATTAAAGATTGTTGTTGGTAGAGTTACGTGCTGTATCATCAGCAAACAGCTATTGTAGTATTGTGGGTGGTTGGTTGATCTGATGTATAAATAATAATCAAGGTGGGAAGGTGATTACATGAGATACTCCTACTTTGATGCTGAAAGATGCGGAGAGAGCTCTGAAAAGACGTGCAGAAAACATGCTCTTGGGAAGAAAACTTTCTATGATGCATGAGAGATAAAATGGAGTACCGATGTCACGGAGTTTAAAACTTAACACTGGGTGCTAAACGCTATCGAAAGCTTTAGCTATATCTAGAAAATACTTTATATATATACGGTATACTTTTGGGCATGAAATTCTTCGATGATCTCTTCAGTTAGGCGTAAATTTGATGATACATGGACAAGAGTGGTTAGAATCCAAACTGATGAGGTGGTATGATTATAGGCGTAAATTTAATAATACGCGGACAAGAGGGGTTGGAATCCAAATTGATGATGTGGTGTAGATTTTTCTGAGATGAGACAACAATTAAACATTTTTGAAGCATTTTCCAAGTGTGTAGCATCACTAGTAACATTTTGTAAGACCATAGAAAAAGGGTAAACAAACGACGAATACAAATCTTAAAACTGGTTTAATTGACGGGAAATACAAATTTCTTTTTCTAGTAATGAAGGTACTTGCACATGTTAAAATGCCTGTCATTTAAAAATAGCTACCAACAAGTATACTTCAGCGTAGTACTGCAATTACTCCGTGGCCTGCGATGAAGCTCGCGTTTGGATGCTGTGATCCGACGCCCCAGAGAGCATCGCGGGCGTGGTTATCCCATCTCGCACACAATGCTCTTATTTTTCAAA